>CM076579.1:1285930945-1286329718 GCA_034641835.2 Pinus albicaulis
ACTGGAAAATAAATTTGCTGAAAACACAAATTCTGGAAATTTTTCAGAATGCTGAAAATGCAGAAATAAAATCACAGCAGTAACAAACAGTCATTCAACACATCATAACTCAGTAATTTTTTGTCAAGGTGACTCCGGAAAAACCCCCTACAACTCTTGGGGAAAACCAGTTCGAAAGCTCCTTATTTCTGGAAAAATGCTTTTTACAATGATAGAAATATTCAGCAAAATAAATAATCAGCAAACAGACTTTTACAACTTATCTCTTTTTCCGTGCTTAACCACCGCCTCGGAAAACGCACAAACAGCAAAACAGGAACAGCAATAAATGCTGTACGGATTTCTCGATTTGCGTGCCCAGAAATCTGCAATAAATGCAGTTGTACGGCCACCTTGAAATCTGTGCCAAAACAGCAATCAATGATGCTGTACGGACCTCGAAATTCGTGCCAAAAAATGCAGCAAAACTCTGTTGTACGGTACAGCCACTAGCTGCCTCGATTTCTGTGCCAAATACTGCTGTACGGCCTCCCTGCCTAGAAAACCGTGCAAAAATCAGCCTGCTGTTTGCTAAATCTGCTGCACTTGTCAGATGAAATATCTTGCTGAAATGCTGCCTTGGAATGCGTGCCAAGCTGCTGCCTCCTTCTCCTCACTGCCAAGAAATCTCCCTTGCTCTCTTGCTCTCCTTCTCCCAATCTGCTCATGAAAGAATGAATGACCATTTCCTCCTTTTCCTCCTTTAACCTAACCCTAAGTGACTTTTGGGGAATCCCTAAATCCAATGGCTGAGATAGATTGAAATCTAGGGCTGAGATTAAATGCTCATTTAAATCTCACTTTCTATTTTTTAATTCACCCCACTTTAATAAAGACCCACTTAGTCTTTTATTTCCAAAGTCACTTTTTCCTTTCTAAGTTTATATTGACTTTATTAAAGTCACTTTAAAATTAGACTTTAGTAACTTTATCACTTAAAGTCACTTTTAAATTAGATTTGACTTTATAACTTTATAAAGTCACTTAAGTAACTTTATCACTTAAAGTCACTTTTAAATTAGATTTGACTTTATAAAAATTATAAAGTCACTTTAGGAGAAAAATTAAATTATTTTGGACACTTTTCCCTAGGCCAAAGATCAAAGCCTTAGGAAACCACCTGTCCTCCGGTACCAAATTTCAACACTCCCTCTTACCGAGGAAGGTGTTCCTCACCACACCCATCTTGTCTCTAAAGTAGACATGCTTGCCACGTGGTAAGGCTTTGGTAAGAATATCTGCAACCTGCTCATCAGTGGGAATATACTCAAGCTTCACAGCTCCTTTCTGAACATAGTCTCTGATGAAGTGATATTTGATCCCGATATGCTTTGACCTGTCATGAAATACTGGATTCTCAGTGAGTTTAATGCAACTCTGATTATCACAGTAAATCACTGAAGGTCTCAACGGCTGACCAAATAAGCCAAACAACATCTTGCGAAGCCAGATGGCCTCACAACTAACTAGACTGGCTGCCATATACTCTGCTTCCGCTGAACTCAATGCTACTGACTGTTGCTTTCGGCTGAACCATGACACTACTGCCGAACCCAACCCAAAACAACACCCTGAAGTGCTCTTCCTATCAGAAGCACAACCTGCCCAATCAGAATCAGTGTAACCTGCCAATCTCACTCCATCCCCCTGCCTGTAGTCCAGACCATAATCCACTGTCCCCTGCAAGTATCGCAAAATGTGTTTTGCAGCCACCCAGTGAACCCTCCTAGGCTCACACATAAACTGACTCATCGTGTTGACTGCAAAACAAATATCTGGTCTAGTGTTGACCAAATACATCAAGGAACCAATCGGCTGTCTGTACAATGTGGGATCCACCAACTCGGAATCCGAAGCATGAAGCTTCTTCCAGTTGGTGATCATCGGTGTCGACATGGGTCTACAATCCTCCATGTGGAATCTGCCAAGGATGTCCACAATATACTTCCCCTGTCCCAAGAAAAAATGCCCCTCCTCCTGCCACACCTCCAAACCCAAAAAGTAATGCATCAAGCCGATGTCCTTCATCTCAAACTCCGCCGCAAGATCTCTCTTGCAGTGCTCTATGAGTCTCTCTGCACCTGTAATGACTAAGTCATCCACATACAGCACCAGAATGAGAGGCTCCTCACCTATCACAATATAGTAAAGGTTGGGATCTGCCTCACTCTTTGTGAAACCCATCTCCTGCAAGTATGTATCTATCCTGGAGTACCAAGCTCTGGGAGCTTGCTTCAGGCCATAAAGGGCCTTCTTCAGTCTACACACATGGGACTCCTTCCCATGCACCTCAAAGCCTTGTGGATGCTCAATGTACACCTCCTCCTGTATGAAGCCATTGAGAAATGCGGTCTTCACATCCATCTGGTGGATCTTCCAACCCATCTCTGCTGCTATCGATATAATGGAGCGGATCGAAGTATATCGAGCCACGGAAGTGAAGGTCTCCTCATAATCAACTCCCTCTACCTGGGAGAACCCTCTAGCCACAAACCTCGCTTTGAATTTCTCAATGCTGCCATCTGCAGCATGCTTTACCTTGTAAAGCCATCTGGAAGTAACCACGGATTTTCCCTCAGGCCTCGGCACCACCTCCCAAACATCATTCTTCATGATAGAAGAATGCTCCTCCTGCATGGCCTCTCTCCAGACCTGCTGGCTAGCTGCCTCCTCATAGCTAGAAGGCTCAGAGTCAAGGATGCTGGTAGCCATTGCCATATAGCTACAAAACCTCTCAGGTGGTCTGCTCTCTCTGACCGGCCTCTTAGGCTCGGCAACAGATGTGGCATCTCTCAAGGTGTCCTGAAGCCACTTGGGCTTCCTCTTCCCTGAGCACACTTCTCCCGCTGGAGAATAAAACTCCTCCTCCTCAACATCAGGAGCACAGACTGCGGCTGTTTGTCTATTTATCCTCCTCTACACTGAACACAGCATAGATGCGGGGATGCAAATGTGAAGCCCCATCCATGATGGACTCCGGATGAAGAGCGCTACGTAGGTGGGCACTGCGCGTGCGCCCATAGCACCACCCTGCGACTCTGCCGTGTTCCCCAGCGACGGACTGGCGTGTCATAGATGTACCTCCGGATCCTCCTGATCCCTGCCCACTGGATCCCTGCGACTGACTCAACTGCTGCTGAGGGTCTGGCTGATCCAGATACTCTAACTCCCGTGACCTCCTAAAGGCCCTGTCCTCCTCGAACTTCACATCCCGCCTGACAACAACTTTCCTCTGTGCGGGAATATAAATCCGAAAGGCCTTTGAGGTCTCACTGTAGCCCACAAAGATACCCTTCTCTGCGGTGGGCTCTAGTTTGGTCCTCTTCTCCTTGGGTATGTAGGAGTATGTGATGCACCCAAAGATACGAAGATGACCAATATCAGGCTTCTTCCCAGAAAAAGCCTCCTCCGGAGTCATGTGCCCCAAGGCACGATGCGGACTCTTGTTCTGCAAATAAACAGCTGTGTTGCAGGCCTCAGCCCACAAAAACAATGGCAACCCCTGATCATGCAACATGGCTTTGGCAGCCCCTCCGATGGATCTGTTCTTCCTCTCCGCAACCCCGTTCTGTTGGGGGTTGTAAGGAACAGTGAACTCCCTCCTAATGCCTGCCTTCGCACAATAGTCAACAAACTCTCCAAGGGTGTACTCTCCTCCATTGTCCGACCTCAGGGACTTGATCTTCCGACCTGTCTGTGTCTCCACAAGAGCTCTGAACTCCTGAAACCGCTTGAAGACCTCACTCTTGGTCTTCGAGAAATAAATCCAGGTCCTCCTGGAGTGATCATCAATGAATAACACATAGTACTCATATCCACTCAAGGAAACATGAGACATCCGACCGCTCACATCGGAATGAATCAAATCAAGTATCCCGGTCGCTCTGCTGTCACTGCTGGGAAAAGGGGATTTGGCAAACTTGCCCATCGCACATCCTCTGCAAGTATCAAAGTGATCAGTACTGAAATCTGGCACACCTGTAGTGATCTCCCGCAATGTCCTCAAGGCTCCATGATACATGTGCCCCATCTTGCGGTGCCAAATCTCACACAGCTAAGAACTGCTAGCTCTGCTGTCGGTACTACTGCTCAATGCCAAAAGGGGCTGAAATGCAAACTTGTACACCTTTGCATGGTGTACACCTATCACTCTAGCTGAATCAGCTGGAGTGCCCATGGGATACATCAACACCTGTCCTCCCTTGAATAGTATCTCATATCCTCTATCCTCCAAAGCTGAGACGGATATGAGGTTCTTCCTCATCCCTGGCACATAAAGAACATCTGACACCTTCAAGGGAGGTTTGGACTCCCTCTGAAATGTCAATGTTCCCACACCAACTGCTCTAACAACTCTGTCATCATCGAGTACTACCTCTACATCAGTGCCACTCTCTGAAAGCTCTGAGAAGTACTCACGGACTCCTGTCATGTGACGTGAAGCCCCACTGTCCACATACCAGATACCCGAAGATGCTCGCTAATCGAGGGAAATGCATGCTCCCTCTGAACCTCTATGGCAGATAATCCCGCACTAGAGGACTCACACGCAGTGAACCCAAACTCCCGGTCAAAACGATCTGCAAAGTCCTCAACCTCTGCTGAAGCTGCCATACTTTGGTTCTTCCCCTTCTTCTTCTTCTTCTCCGGACACACAACTGCATAGTGTCCCATCTTCTGACAATTCCAACACTTCACTTTGGAATAGTCCTTCTGTGAGTTATCCTGTTTACCTTTACCTTTGCCTTTGCCCCCACCCTTGCTTGTGGAAGCCTGCTTCTTCCCTTTGCCTTTCTTGCGTCCTGCCAACAGTGCTACATCCTCATCCTGCTCAACTGGCTTGGCTGCCCCAAGCTGACCTTTCCTGATCTCTGTCTGAATGCAATCATCCCAAAACCTCTCCCATGTGGGAAGGGTCTCACGTGCACAAACCCAATCAGCAAAGTTCATCCATGAACTGGGGAGGCCATTCACTACAATCCGCACCAACTCAGTGGGAGGAATGGCCTCTCCAATCGCTGCCAACTCATCTCTCACATTAGTAATCTTTGTGAGATATCCAGCTGCACTATCAGTCTTAGCCATCTTAATGTTCTTCAGCTTCTCCTTCAGGACCATTTCCCGGTTCTCATTGGTACTCTGGTAGAGGTTGGTCAATGCTGACCACATCTCATGGGCATTTCTCTTTCCTCTCACATGAGGAATGCAATGGTCCTTGATTCCGTCTAGAATCAGTCTCTTACCCTTGTTGTTCTTTCTGTTATATGCTGCCAATTGAACAGGATCAGTAGGCACATTAACAGGCTGCTGTGTGGTATGAACCATGATATCCCAGACTTCCGCCTCCTCAAAGATACTCTGCATTCTCTCCTTCCAAACACTATAATTTGTATGCCCATCCAGCCTATCCTCCACCCTCAATCCCAAAGACATCCTGCTGTCCTAAAACTGAAAAATAACACTGCTGTAGTAAAGGTAAAAATCAGCTGTTTGTGAAAAATCAGCGTGCTGAAATTTTCTGAGTGAAAAATCAGCGGGCTGTAATTTTCTCCTTGCTGTCCCAAACTGCTCTTTCAGCACTCAAGCTCCGATACCATGTATAAAATTCTAGTTTTCCCACCCTGGTTTTCAGTTTTCACCTTATTACTCCAAAATAATTAAATGCATTCATATCCATACATTTAATAAGGCGGGAAAATAAATTCTTTGGCTAAATTAAAATTTTCGAGAATGAGAAATGAAATAAAATAACGACGGTAACAAACGGATGTATTCAACTTTTTATCATGTTTAATTTTTGGTCAAGGCGGCCATGACCCCTACAACTCTTGAGGGCTTAGGTTAGCTCCTTCTTAGGATGTGTTTTACGATAGAAATATTCAGCAAAATAAATAATCAGCAAACAGACTTTTACAACTTCTCTCTTTTTCCGTGCTTAACCACCGCCTCGGAAAACGCACAAACAGCAAAACAAGAACAGCAATAAATGTTGTACGGATTTCTCGATTTGCGTGCCCAAAAATCTGCAATAAATGCAGTTGTACGGCCACCTTGAAATCTGTGCCAAAATGTCTTGCTGAAATGCTGCCTTGGAATGCGTGCCAAGCTGCTGCCTCCTTCTCCTCACTGCCCAGAAATCTCCCTTGCTCTCTTGCTCTCCTTCTCCCAATCTGCTCATGAAAGAAATGAATGACCTTTTCCTCCTTTTCCTCCTTTAACCTAACCCTAAGTGACTTTTGGGGAATCCCTAAATCCAATGGCTGAAATAGATTGAGATCTAGGGCTGAGATTAAATGGTCATTTAAATCTCACTTTCTATTTTTTAATTCACCCCACTTTAATAAAGACCCACTTAGTCTTTTATTTCCAAAGTCACTTTTTCCTTTCTAATTTTATATTGACTTTATTAAAGTCACTTTAAAATTAGACTTTAGTAACTTTATCACTTAAAGTCACTTTTAAATTAGATTTGACTTTATAACTTTATAAAGTCTCTTAAGTAACTTTGTCACTTAAAGTCACTTTTATATTGGATTTGACTTTATAAAAATTATAAAGTCACTTTAGGAGAAAAATTAAATTCTTTTGGACACTTTTCCCTAGGCCAAAGATCAAAGCCTTAGGGAACCACCTGTCCTCTGGTACCAAATTTCAACATAGAGGACAGTTTCCTCCATACATATCTTCTTCACCTATCAAATGGAGAAAAGGGCAATTAAGAAGGAAGAACTCGCACATGTAGAAAGAAGAAGCCGAAGTTCTGATCTTGTTGTCAGACCAAAATTTCAGGGCCCAAAAATTCTATGTTCCACCAAGACTCCAGTGCAGGGAAACGCGCAAGGGGGGAGTGTGGGAGTACCCTCAAATTTTAGGGAAATTTCGGGGGTTCAGGGGGACGTCAGGGTATATATATATATATATATATAATTCAAGTTCATATTCAATAATGAAAGCATAAATAGACTAATAGTAATACATTGATCCACACATATAATTTAAATTCATAGTTGAAACTTGAATTAAAGAATGACATACATTGATCCATCATCGTCATTCATTTTGATACATACATCATTCATATCACATACTCATCATTCATCCATACCATGAGATTCAATAATAAAATTCAGTAGTGTCTTAAAATTTGGCAGATTGGAGATGAATTTCTCCTAGAAGAAATCACATCTTTCAGTTCTGTTTGAACCACTTATAATAAATTTCATTTATGACAATTATACTATTGTGCTAGGAAACGTGGGTGTGGGTGCGGGTGCCGGGACGGGGACGGGGACGGCATTTTTTGAAACAGGGTGCGTGGGTTCGTCTGGGTATTTTTATATTAATATATATTATAAATTATAATTTATATATCATATATAATACTATATTTTATAAATTAAATTTATAAACTATAAATTTAATGAAAATTAAGACTAAACAAACTCTAAGAACAAAAATTTAAAATATTTTTTGAATTTTTTATTTTATAATTTTTTATTTTTCAAAATTTTTATATCCAAATTAACGCTCTAAACTAAAACTAAACCAAAAAATCTAAAACTAAGAGTCAAACTAAAAAAGCGAAATCTAAAACCTATCATAAAATAAAACTATTTTAAAACTAACGCTATCAAAAGCGGAATGAATAAAAACAAAGATTTAAATCTAAACTAACAAAATTAAAAATTAACAAATCTAAACCTAAACTATACTAAACCCTTATGCACGCAAAATGAATCCGATCAAAACAAATCAACGCATACATATGATATTTCTTATCTGCGTGAGTTTCAGGTTGGGCGACGGGAGGAGGAGCCCGATGTCGACGCAAAGCAAAATTTGAAGGCTCGGTAGCAGAGAAACTATGCAGGTCGAAAGCCACACTCTTTTTTTGTGTGCGTTTTGTTGTGCAGGTTAACGTCCACGGCAGAAGAAGGATGGAGCTCAAGGGATGATCGCTTCGTTTTCTGAGTGCATTTATTTGCACGGTTAATGATGCTACGACGGCGTAAGAGGGATGAGGAAAATGGTTCGATAGCAGAGAATGTTGTGTTTGCGAGCAGTGGAATGCTGGGCGGTGAGAAAGAATGGGAAGCAGCGTGCGGAATGAAGAGGGTGGAGAATTTAAGAGTCAAGACTAAACAAACTCTATTTTATTAAATTATAATTTATTTTTAATATTTATTAAAATTTAATTAATTTTTTTAATTTTTAATCATTTAAAAAAATTTATATATTTGAAAAAATTGTTCATGAAGAACCCTGAAGAACCTGAAATTCGGGTTCTAAGTACCCAAACGATGGGTTCTTCATACCAAAAGAACCCAAGAACCCGAATTTTTTTTTTGAAGAACCTGGTTCTTCTGAGAAGAACCCGGTTCGTTTGGGTTCTTCAGGGTACTTGGGTGCGGAGAATCCGGTACTTGGGTGCGGGAACCCGGTGCGGGTTCGGGAACCCCACCCCCGGGTGCGGGAACCCGTGCAATGTAGCAATTATAATATGACTTTTTAAAAATGGTAAGTCACATCTCAATTTGGAAGTAACTTTCCAAAAATAGAAAGTCGTGTCTAAATGATCAAGGATAATCTCGACATATGGAATCCATTTTAAAATCAAATCAATCGTGATTATACAAGTCAAGAACTAATATTTTTTTCCTTACTAGTATTATTATTATTATGATACTATTATTTATAAAATAGTCTAAAGTCATTCACCTTTAATGGATTAATAAAAACAAATTCTCTCATGGAAGAAGTAAATTAAATTGAGAATCTCTTACTTGGAAAATCAAACCTCTCTTGGAATAAAATAGTAACTCCACACCTAAGAGAATGTAACTCTCCCTCACTAATTCAATATATGACAAAAATGTAACTCCTCTTCATTAAATACACTTGTAACTCTCTTATTCAATTTGATTTGTAACTCTCACCAAATATTCTCTCATATCTAAGTGTAACTCTCTCTCTCCCTAATTCAAATTGTAACTCCTCAAGACAAGTGTACCTTCCTCTATTCTTGGGATGAGTTACACTTCTACTCAAGTAACTCCTCCCTCACGGAATTCAATTCTCCTATTATTGGCTCAAGGAATGAATTCATTTTGTAACTCTTCTCCTTTCTCATCTATTTAAGCAAAAGCAAGTGAGAGTTGAGAGTAGTATGTTTATTGTGAAAAAGGAGAGCTAGAGTTGAGTGTGTGCAAGAGAAGTGTGAGTGTAAGTGAAGAGTAAGAGAAAGGGAAGAGTTGGAGCAAGTGTGAAGGACAAGATCTGATCAAGAGGAGGAGATCTTCAAGCAAAGAGTAAGAGCACTTCAGCTGCAAGTTGATCAGACATTGGTGACTTTATTCATTCTCATTCTCTCTATCCCTCTGTACTCTGCTAAACAATTGAAGAAATCTAATAGAAAAATAATCATCTGGGTTTTCCCCTTGTGGGTTTTTCCCTAGTCACTGGACCTAACTCTCAGTGTCTTATATTTATGCTTGGTTGTCTTCATATGATCCTTAAGTTTATGTTCTATCTACAATTGTTCATCTGAAAAGTTGTGAAGAAAAAATATGCATTCTAAGAAATTGTAACTGTATAGAACATTAAATTTTTTGCAAAGTACATTCAGTTTTCTGCAAAGTACATTCAACTTTTTGCAGAGTACATTCAATTTCCTGCAAAATACATTTAGTTTTCTGCAAAGTACATTCAATTTTCTGCAGGTACATTCAGTTTTCTACATAGAACTTTCAAGTTTCTGCAAAGAATTTTTAAATTTCTACATAGAACTTTCAGATTTTAATATGGTATCAGAGCCTTGGTGAAGACAAGTCCAAGGAGACCAAAGATCACCTGAAAAAACCCCACTAGCTGCCAAAGCCTTTTTTGATCAAGATGACTCGTGCTACTTCAAAGTAGAGGAGAAGTTGAATGATCCTTCAAACTTTGGTCCATGGAAAGCAAGGCTAGATATCACTCTTGGAGAACACAAAGTTTGTTGAGATTTTTAAGTGTTGGGGTAGCATCGGATGTGCTCTAGCTCCCAAACTTTGTGGAGGGACTAGAGTACATGAGATCTCCAAGACCCAGAAAGGGATTTGAGAAATTTCATCATGTTTAAGAGATTTAATTAATTAATCTTTTTAATTAAGGACCCTAAGTCTAACATAGGAAAATTAAAAGATTAAAGCTAATTAAATTAAACATGTGATGAAAATGACTCAAGTCACGCGGATCAAGTTTTCTTTTAATCTTATTTGTCGATTCAAGATTAGATCACGGTCGTTGGTTTCCCAATGAGAAAAGTATAAAGGAAAGATGTGGGGTCAGTTGGAGAACACACAGAGTGGCAGAGCACTAAGACTAAGCTAGAATTCTAGGGCGTGGTTTGCTAAGAATTTCCAAAAGTGTTTTAGCTCCAACGAAGGGTAGTATTGGTGGAAGGGATGATCTGATCCCAAGCCAAGAGTGCAACAAGAGACAGAGAAGCAACAGACTAAGCAACACAGAGGGAGCAGCAAATGCGCAGCGCAGAGGCTTTAGGTGCTACACAGAGACTACACAGGCCCAAAAGGGCAACGCAGAGGCAGTAGGAGGCCAGCAGGGCTGACACAGGCCCAGCCAAGGCAGCGCAGGGGCAGCGTAACCCAATCTAGGGTGACATAGGCCCTTCCTGAGCAACGCAGGGGCTGACGCAGGCTAGCAGAGCTGACACAAAGGGCTTTAGAGCAGCGTTGGGGTTTTTGAAGACTGAAAAGAGCTGAGTTCTGTAAATCCCGTTTGAGGGTGTGAATCAATCAGTTTTTCTATCTCCGAAACAGAGGTATTGCTGCAGATTGTTTATTTCTCTGTCGGGTTAACCAGTTTGGTGCCTAGAGTTGTTGTACTTAGAATCGACTTAATAATAAAACCCTCCAGCAACCAGAAAACCGGTTTTCCCGCATTAGGTTTTTCCGGGGACAGTTGTCCAGAAAATCCTTGTGTGTCACTTTGTCATTGTGCATGTATTCAGTTTAGATCTATATGTGTAGATTGTTAATGTATTTACTTCAATGTTAATGCTCAATACTTCAAATTAATAACTTGTCTAAGTAGGAGAAGTAAATCAAGATTTAACAGTAGGGTTTATGCATAAGTAATATTCAGAAATTCTCATATGGTATCATAGCGATTGCAGATCTAGCTGAATCTCCAGCAAGAACGCTGAAGAATCTGTGCTACAAAAAGCGGCAGAGAAAGCAGCAACAGCAGAAAATCCGGACCAAAAAAGGCAGCGCAGCAGCAGAAGGAAGCAGAGCCAAGCAAAGGCCAAGGTGACACAGTCTCCATGCAGATCCACGCAGGCCCACGCACTTACTGTGCACAAGCAGCGCAAACACTGCATGGGACTATCTTCTCACGCAAAGGCCAGCCAAGGTGACGCAGTACAAAAGCTGGGTGTTGTTCAAATTGTCGAAAGCTTAGTTGCAAAGCTTCAGCAGTCGCTGGTGGGGTTAAATTTCTGTCAGTGCAGAAATTAGCCTAAGCTAAGTTGACAAAGAGCGGGAGGAGAACAGCTTCTCAGAAGATTTCCAACCAAAGGAATCTGCAGATCGATCAGAGGATCGAAGAGAGATGATTCGTTTTTTATTTGGCAGACTTCCAACAGAGGAAGTCAGTTGTCAAAGGGAGCAGAGGGTGCATGTTTCGCTAAGGACCCTAGATCCAAGTCTCTACCATAGAGACGAGGATTCGTTCCGACACATTTTTTCTGAGCAGATGGCACCTCATGGACTACGTGCTCTGGATAGGTTGGACGACTTGTCCAACTTTGCAATCTAGAAGGCCAGAATCTTGGTAGTCATGGAGGCATACAGTCTAAGGGAGCATGCAGAGAAAGTCCTACACATGTCGACCGATGCGAAGCTCCTGGAGAAGCATGAAGAAGCAGCGGCATACGCTAAGCGATTCATCATGGACAGGGTCAAAGATCATGTGGTCCCTCACATAGCCAAGAAGACAACGGTTCATGATATGTGGGTGGCTCTAACCACATTATATGAAGGAAGATCCGTCCAGAGGAAGATGCTTTTGGAGAACCAGCTGAGGTTATTCATGATGACCAAGGGGGAGGAGATCGATCCTTTTCTGTCCAGACTACAAGCGATCTGGGATCAGCTGACTGGCATGGGGGCAAAGGTGGAGGACGATGTTATGGTGAGAAAGGCTCTAAATGTTGTCACAAAGGACTGGGAAACTTTTGTCCAAAGTCCCTTGGGCAGAGCGGACCTTCCCAACTGGGACAATATGTGGGCGATCCTCCAACAAGAAGAAATTCGTCGGATCACCAAGAGACAATACAGCACCGGTTCAAGCAAGGTGAAGAAGGAAGAAGAGGAAGATGCAGCCTTGGCATCAAAGAGGCAGCAAGGGAGAAATAAACGTGATCTGTCGAAGATCAAGTGTTTCCAGTGCGACGAGCTAGAACATTTCGCCAGCAATTGTCCTCAAAAGAAAAAGGACAAAGAAGCTTCTAGCTCCAAGGCTACTATGGCGGACAATGGCTCCGAAGATGACATAGCCATGAGTGCTCATGAACCATGAAAGTGGGGCGACATGGACCAGTAGAGTAGCTACATAGTAGTGGCAGGACCCTTGAGTAGCCCAACTCTTGGTTCACATACGAGCTACGAGAGCCTTAAGACGGTAGCGGGGCAAGTGGAGCAATGGGTGCAGAGAATCACAGATGGAGCAAAGTCAGAGCTAGATGCTGAGAAGGAGAAGCACAGTGCAGATGTCACAGCAGCAGTGCAGAAGGGTTGATGTGACTTCAACAGCGCAGAGCAAGCTTGCTTACGTAGAGGAGAGCTGCAGCAGTGCAGAGGCTTCAGGAGACACCGCAGCACAGCAGCAACATAGGGGACTTCAGCGCAGAGGAGGTATGCTTATGCAGTGTAGAGTAGTAGTTGTGCAGCAACCTCCAGATGACAACACGGAGCAGCAACCTATGGAGTTTCAATGATGAGGATGCAGCCCAACTGACTTGTTTTTCAAAGATTGGGCTCGAGTTTTCAGTTGTTTCTCTTAGCAACTGAGTTGTAGTGCGGCAGTAGGCAGCACGATACAGTAGATTGAAAGGGAGTTGCAATACAGATGTGCCAATGGCGGTGGTAGCATCAAGGGCAACAGTACGCAAGAGCAGCAGCAGCAACAGCGTAGTGATGAAGGGCAGCAGGCCAAGCATCAGTGCAGAGACTCACACCAAAGATATGTTCAGAACTTCGGGGTGAAGTTTTGTACTAGAGCACATTCCTCACTAAGAGGTAGTGTTGAGATTTTTAAGTGTTGGGGTAGCATCGAATGTGCTCTAACTGCCAAATTTTGTGGAGGGACTAGAGTACATGAGATCCCCAAGACCCAGAAAGGGATTTGAGAAATTCCATCATGTTTAAAAGATATTTAATTAATTAATCTTTTTAATTAAGGACCCTAAGTCTAACTTAGAAAAATTAAAAGATTAAAGTTAATTAAATTAAACATGTGATGAAAATGACTTGAGTCACACGGATCAAGCTTTCTTTTAATCTTAGCCGTCGATTCAAGATTAGATCACGGTTGTTGGTTTCCCAACGAGAAAAGTATAAAGGAAAGGCATGGGATCAGTTGGAGAACACACATAGTGGCAGAGCGCTAAGACTAAGCTGGAATTCTATGGCGTGGTTTGCTAAGAATTTCCAAAAGTTTTTCAGCTACAACGAGGGGTAGTATTGGCAGAAGGGATGATCTGATCCTAGGCCAAGAGTGCAACAAGAGGCAAAGAAACAGCAGACTAAGCAGCGCAGAGGGAGAAGCAGTTGCGCAATGCAGATGCTATGCAGGCCCAAAAACGATAGCGCAGAGGCAGCAAGAGGCCAGCAGGGTTGACGCAAGCCCAGCCAGGGTAGCGTAGGGGCAACGTAACCCAGTATGGGGTGACACAGGCCCTTCCTGAGCAACGCAAGGGCTGACGCAGGCTAGCAGAGCTGACGCAAAGGGCTTCAGAGAAGCGCTGGGGTTTCTAAACGCTGAAAAGAGCTTAGTTCTGTAAATCCCGTTTGAGGGTGTGAAGCAGTCAGTTTTTTTGTCTCTGGAACAGAAGTATTGCTGCAGATTGTTTATTTCTCTGTCGGGTTAACCAGTTTAGTGCCCAGATTTTTTGTACTTAAAATCTACTTAATAATAAAACCCTCCAACAGCCAGAAGATCGGTTTTCCCACATCGGGTTTTTCCGGGGACATTTGTCCAAAAAATCCTTGTGTGTCACTTTGTCATTGTGCATGTATTCAGTTTAGATCTGTATGTGTAGACTGTTAATGTATTTACTTCGATGTTAATGTTGAATACTTCAGATTAATAACTTGTTAAGTAGGAGAAGTAAATCAAGATTTAACAATAGGGTTTCTACATAAGTAATATTCAGAAATTCTCACAAAGTTTTGGAGTATGTTGAAGGCACAATAATTGATCCACCATAGAATTCAAGTGTTGTTGCCAAATCCAAACATAAAAAAGGTGAAATAAAAACTAGAAAAAGTATCATTGATTCTCTTAGTGATCATCTCATTACTTATGTTTTTGGTTTGAAGAAAGCTAAAGAAATGTATGACAAACTAATTGGCATGTTTGCAATTAGCAACTTGAACCAGATTATTGCCTTGAAGAATCAGCTGAAGGACATCAAGATGAACAGAGGAGAGATGATTCAAGCATACCAAAATCACCAAAATCAATTCCTGAGAATGACCTAAAATCAGAAATCAACTGTAAAGAGTTGGTGAAGTTGTACTCGACAAAGAAATGGTGTTGATTGCGCTTGGAGGCCTTTCTCTTGTTTGGGAAACTTTTATCACCACCATCAACAATATCAACATTATTCTCACATTTGATGAGCTCCTGGGAAAGTGTATCTAAGAGGAGGCGGGAAACTGTATCTAAGAGGAGGCCAGAATGATCTCCAAAGAGAGAATTTCACATTATGAAGAAGGAGAACCTACTGCATTTTCAGCCTATGACAAGAGAAAGAAAGGTAATAAAAAGAAATCTGCTTTCAAATCAAATAAAGGGAATCTTGTTAACTTTGGACAACTAGGTCCAAACTCCATGTTGTGATGCTCAGATGAAGATGCCAATATTTTTATTGGATTCCTCTTTCGGAGAGGTGCAAGATCGATCTAGAGATCATCTTGATCCGATGAGCAGAACATTTATTTTAAATTATTCAAAATATATGCAGGTCGGCCTGAAATGAAATGTAGGCTTGAAGCCCCAGCAGTTGTGTCACACACCCTCATTAATGGATATAAATAGGTCAACGTTGGAGGTCATTTTCACTCATCCATCACATCACATTCTCTCTCCTCATCTAATTGGTTCAACCATCTATTGGAGTCTCTTCTCCTCACACGTGGGAAAACGCAGCAAGAAGATTTATGTTTTCTGGCCTAGGGTTTTTCAGCGCAGAGTTGACCAGCGTTGACTTTGGTCAACGTTTGGTCAAACTAACCCAAATATGTACTAGAATTCCAATTTCTGTAGTCCACATATATTGGCATAGAAATCGAGGTTGGACATTGACTTTGACCGGGCTACATTGACTTTCATTGACTTTAGGTTGACTAATCATGCTGTCCGAGAGGGTTGTGTGACACTTCTAGTTGGCTGACCGTATTGAGACTTCGCTGGTTGAAGCATCCTGTTGACCGTCGTAACGCACCAGCACACATATATTTTTGGCTTGTCTTATGTCGATCTACTGGTATGTTCTATCAGCATTTTACTTTTTTGTTTATGTGATTGTTGGTTGATATTGGGGATAAAAAGAAAAGTTGCATCAAGCATAGAACATCTACAAAAATTTACATCATAAAATCCTACAGCCTCCATCCATTGCACCTGCTGTCACCAAGTCAAAGTATAAGAAGGGGGAAATCAAAGCAAAGTTGATGATCAGGGACTCAATTTATAAGAGTCTGGTTGCCTACATCTCTACACTGGGCACATCCAAGGAGATGTATGATAAGTTGGTCAACATGTTCAAGGCCAACAATGCAAATCAAGTCCTATTCTTTAAGAATCAACTTAAGAATCTGAAGAAAGGCAGGGATGAATCCATTCAATCCTATTTTCTGAAGCTGACCGAAATCAGGAATAATCTTCTGGCTATTGGGGAGACAATAGCTGATCGAGAGATGGTTCTCACCGCACTTGGAGGTCTCTCATCCGAATGGCATGTATTCAGTACTACCATTCTATATAACAATGTGATACCTGATTTTGACGAAGTACTATCCAGATGCGTACAAGAAGAGACAAGGATGAAGGAATATGAAAATGAAGGAAATGTTGCCTTCACTGCTTGTGCTAAGAAGAAGAACTTTGGTGGTCTGAGGAACAAAGGAAGAGCAGGGGCCCAAGGGAAGAAAGGTAAATGTTACACATGTCACAAGACCGGCCACTATGCTAGAGAACGCCCTTTCAAGAAGGATTCTCTTGATGATGATGACAACAACAACAACCGGAGGAATGGCAATCAAAGGAACAGCGGGTTCAAAGGAAAAAGGAAGGCTCCCTCTGGTGGAAATGGGAAACCTTACAAAAGGTCGAGAAACTCTAGGTATGAGGAATCAAATGTTGTTGATGATAAAAAAAATGAATTCGTTCTAGTATCTGCCCTCTGTGCTACATCTCCACCCGACACTATGGATGTCTGGTTGATAGATATTGGTGCCTCAAGGCACATCACTAGGTTCAAGGAAGCACTTTCTGACATGGTTGAGAAGGATGTTAATCTGAAAATTATCCTTGGAGATAATGCCACATATCCTGTGAAAGGGACAGGGACTGTGACCCCCACTTGTCTCAAGGTCAAGTCCTCTGCCTACAAGATGTACTATATGTACCTGATTTGAAGAAGAACCTTGTGTCTATTTCGGCCATTGAATACAAAGGTTTCAATGTGGCATTCATTGATGGGAAGGAGCGTATCTGAATGAAGAGTTTCAAGGAAGCTATCACGACTGGGTTTAGAGTTGATACACTCTACCAGGTTGGAGGAAGTCCACTGGGAGCAATGACATGTGATACTATTTGACAGACTGAACTATGGCACCGGAGGTTTGGACACCTTCACTACAAAGCCCTTCTCGAAGCAAGGAAGGTGGTGACGGAGATACCCGAGTTCACAAATGATCATGAAGGTGTACGTCAAGGTTGTGCCGTAGGAAAGCAGACAAGGGGACCTTTCCCCTCAAGTGTCACGAAGACATCTGATGTCTTGCAATTAGTACATTCTGATCTGTCTGGTATGCTGCCCGTGACATTCTTTGGAGGATGTTCTTATTATATGACGTTCATAGATGACTTCTCTCGCAAAACCTGGATATGCTTCTTGAAGAAGAAGGATGAGGCTTTCATGTGGTTCCGTACCTTCAAAGCCTTGGTGGAAAATCTAACATGGAAGAAGATCAAGATATTGAGGACCGATAATGGCACTGAATATGAGACGAACGAGTTCAAGAACTTTTCCAGAGAAGCTGGCATCAGGAGGGAGACCACAACTGTCTATACTCTTGAGCAGAATGGCGTTGCTGAAAGAAAGAACAGGACCATTGTGGAAGTTCCTGTGCCATGCTATGTGACCAAGATCTTCCGAAGTTTCTGTGGGGAGAAGCTGCAAACATTGTTGTGTACATACAAAACCGATGCCAGCATTCCGCTCTGGACTCCAAAACTCCTGAAGAGTTTTTCTCTTGTAAGAAACCTGACGTCTCACATTTTAGAGTTTTTGGATGTCCTGTTTATTTTCATGTACCGAAGGAGAAGAGGACCAAGTTGGATGCTTCTGGGAAGAAGGGAATGTTTGTGGACTATAGCGAAACTTCGAAGGCCTATAGAGTCTATGTGCCTGGTCAAAGGGAAGTGGAGATATGACACGATGTTACCTTTGACGAAGATGCTTCCCTGCGGAAAGTAATCAATCTTCCGAGATCTGAGGAAGATCATGAAGCAAGGCCTGAAAATCAAGAATAACCGAAGGATGAGATGATGCCCGATGTTGAAGGACCGATGGACCCTATTGATCCACCTCCTTCAATGAGGAAGAGACCATCATGGCTCAGGCACACTCTCGAGGATGCCGAGAGACATATGGCCCCAAGGGGGACATTCCGTGAAAGCAAGAAGCCGAATAGATACCAAGGATATCTATCAGCGATGAGTACAATCGTACAATCTGAGCTTGGATCTTTTGAGCAAGCCGTAAAGCATCAAGTCTGGCAGGATGCTATGCATGAAGAATATGAGTCCATTATGAAGAATGATGTCTGGGATGTGGTTCCAAGAACGGAGGACAAAGCAATTGTCACCTCGAAATGGCTCTATATGATCAAGCATGGATCTGATGGAAGTGTTGAAAAGTTCAAGGCAAGATTTGTTGCCCGTGGCTTCTCTCAAAAGGAAGGCATAGACTATGATGACATATTTGCACCTGTAGCTCGATATACCACCATCCGATCTATCATAGCCCTTGCTGCTACGCAAGGATGGAATCTTCATCAGATGGATGTGAAGACCGCATTTCTACATGGTGCGATAAAGGAAGAGGTGTATGTGGAGCAACCTTTGGAGTTCGAAGTCAAGGATCAGAACAACCATGTTTGCAAGTTGAAGAAAGCCCTCTATGGGTTGAAGCAAGCACCCAGAGCTTGGTACAAGAGGATAGACAGCTACCTTATGAAGTTGAGCTTCACTCGTAGTAATGCTGATCCGAACCTTTACTTCAAGGTTGATAGAGAAAAGCCTCTCATTCTGGTGTTGTATGTGGACGACCTCTTCCTGACAGGTGTTGACCCTCTCATTCATCAGTGTAAGAGGGAGCTCGCTGCTAAGTTCGAGATGAAGGACCTCGGACTGATGCATTACTTCCTAGGCCTGGAGGTCTGGCAGAGACCTAGCAAGATTTTCCCTTCTCAAGGAAAATATATTGTGAAGCTTCTGGAAAGATTTGGAATGGTGGAATGTAAGTCCGTGTCGACAGTGGACACCGATGGAGCTCAATGGCAGCGTTGTTGGTCCTGTGCTAGCAAATCCTACTGAGTATCGTCAACTAGTAGGGGCCCTGATGTTCTTAGTGAACACACGTCTAGACGTATGTTTTGCAGTGAGCATTTTGAGTCAACATATGGTTGAACCTTATCACATTCACTGGGTTGGTGCCAAGAATCTGTTGAGATATCTTCGGGGCACGATAAACCATTCCCTGAGATACACTGCCAGGAGCGTGACACTCCATGGATATACTGATGCCGATTGGGCTGGCAGTGTGGTGGACCGTAAGAGCACATCAGGATGCTGCTTCACACTTGGGTCTGCTTCGATATCATGGATAAGCAGGAAGCAGAAGTCGGTGGCTTTGAGCACTGCAGAGGCCGAATACATTGCCGTGAGTATGGCCTGTTGTGAAGCAGTTTGGTTGCGAAAGCTCTTCAGTGAGTTGTTCAGGCATGTGCTAGATACCAACGTGATACTCTATGATAACCAAAGTGGGATTCGGTTGTCCGACAATCCCGTGTTCCACGATCGATCCAAGCATATTGATATCAGTTACCACTTTATCCGGGATATGGTACAGCGAGGCGCCGTAAGCCTCGATCATATAGGAACTGATGAGCAGGTTGCGGATATTTTCACAAAGGTCTTGGGGAAGGTCAAGTTCCTAACCTTCCGTGAGAATCTTGGTATCGTGGAACGACCCTATGCTGAGGGAACTGTTGGACGATGAGCTCTGGGAGCTCTGGGGGGCTTTGGGGATAGCTTCTCAGAGCTATAAGCACACACGGGGCTAGGCTTGCTGAACCTTGTGGTGCTTCTGCCCCACTGTTATGATGTTGAGTTGGTTCACCTCTCATGATTTGTGCCCTGTATGCATCCTACCCATTGAGTCCCGAACTCATGGGAAGTACCTCTCATTTGGCCAGTGAGGTGGTAAAAGCTAGAGACCAGTAGCAAATACTAATGGACGCATCAGAGATTGTGGTACTGTCTATGTCTAGAATGGCACGTGTCCAACCACTTGATCTGGGATCAAGTCTAGTGAGGTTTCGGACCTCCAACTGACTTCGGGTCAAGTAAACCAACTTCGGGTTGGTATGTGACTCTTTTTGAGTCCTATAGAGGTTTTGGACCTCTGGGTTGAATCTGTCAGTCGGGAATGATGTCTTTGTGACTCACCCACTTTTGTTCTGAAATAAAGAAGCCAGCAAAGCAAGTTACGGCGAGATGACGCACGATGTTTGGATGGCACAAGTGGATGGAGTTCTCCCTAGTTGAGAGGGAGTGTTAATTTTGGACAACTAGGTCCAAACTCCATGTTGTGATGCTCAGATGAAGATGCCAATATTTTTATTGGATTCCTCTTTCAAAAAGGTGCAAGATCGCTCTAAAGATCATCTTGATCCGATGAACAAAACATTTATTTTGAATTTATTCAAAATATGTGCAGGTCAGCCTGAAATGAAATGTAGGCTTGAAGCCCCAGCAATTGTGTCACACACCCTCATTGATGGATATAAACAGGTCAACGTTGGAGGTCATTTTCACTCATCCATCACATCACATTCTCTCTCCTCATCTGATTGGTTTGATCATCTATTAGAGTCTCTTCTCCTCACACGTGGGAAAACGCAGCAAGAAGATTTTTGTTTTCTGAACTAGGGTTTTTCAATGCAGAGTTGACCAGCGTTGACTTTGGTCAACGCTTGGTCAAACTGACCTAAATCTGTCCCGGAATTCCGATTTCTGCACTCCACATTTATTGGTACAAAAATCGAGGCTAGACGTTGACTTTGACTAGGTTGCATTGACTTTTTGCTGTTGTTTTGCGTTGACTGTTGACTGTGACAGCGTTGACTTTGGGTTGACTGATCTTGCTGTCCGAGAGGGTTGTGTGACACTTCTGGTTGGCTAACCGTAATGAGACTTTGTTGGTTGAAGCATCCTATTGTCCGTTGCAATGCACCAACACACATATTTTTGGCTTGTCTTATGTCGATCTACTGGAATGTTCTATCAGCATTTTACTTTCTTGTTTATGTGATTGCTGGTTGATATTGGGGATAAAAAGTAAAGTTGCATCAAGCATAGAACATCTACAAAAATTTACAAATCTAGACATGTCAAAATTTAGAAGCTCTTATTGTCAAAAACATGGTCACTTCGCTCGTGACTATAAAGAAAGAAGAAGAGCGCCTAGATTCAAAAACAAATCTGATCATAGAAAAGACTCTTATGAAAATCAAAGAAAAGGGCATCCTAAGAAAACAAGAAATCCAAGATATAGAAATAATGCAGCGGAAACTCAATCAAAATATTTTCTTGTTTATGCTATTTCCAGTTCTTTTGCAGATTCATTTAATAGTTGGTTAGTTGATAGTGGTGCTTCCAACACTTTACTGATTACAAAGAAGCACTCTCTAATCTAATTGAGAGGGAGACTAATTTAATGTTATCCTTGGAGATAATTCTACTCACCAAGTTGAAGGTTATGGTTCAGTTTTATTTCAGTTAGATGATGGCAAATCTATTTTTCTGCAAGAAATTTTGTATGTACCTAGTTTGAAAAATAATCTTGTATTCATATCTGCACTAGAAGATACAGGAATGAAAATTGCTTTTATTAATGGAAAAGTTCTAACTTGGCCTTTGAACTCAAGTATGAGAGAAACCTTCACTCTTGGATCAAGATGTGAAAGGCTTTACAAATTCAATAGTAAACCCATTCATGCATTGGTCCATGATACCGATCTTTAGTGTGAGCTATGGCACAGAAGATTCGTTCACGTACACTACATAGCCTTACCTCATGTAAGGAAGATGGTTTCTGGAATGCCTAAGATCAAAATGGATCGTGAAGGAGTTTTCCAAGGATGTGCAAGTGGAAATGTAATGTTCATTTTTCTGATGTTCCTTATGACATTGTTAGGATGGACTTTCAAAGTTGGGGGCAAACAAGTCACAGGTGTAGGTTGGTGTCATCAGTGGACCAAGGGGCTTTTGGAGGGGTTTTGAGGAGTTTCTATGAGGTCCAATGGCATTCAATTGATATATTTCATCATCCGCACAATTTGACTTTCGTTCCGATGCATTCCGACAACTTTCAAAAAACTGAGTTATTATTGGGCCTGACGCAATTAATTATGCTTAAGGTGGCATTCTAGGACTGGGAGGAATACTTGATAGAACACCTTAATGTAATAGCTCGTTGGAACTGGAACAAGAAGATCTACAGGATGGAATGGTTAGATTGGAGTTTCGGTGATCTAAGGAGACATGGTGGCCAAATTACCCTTTTCCCGCATTAAAAAGAATATTTTAATTGAAATAAAAGAGGGAAAAGTGCTCTATGATTAAAATAATAATAAAATAGGAGTCCATCAGATCTATAAAAGAGGAGGCCATTGAAGGACATCTTGGATTTGATATTACTTCTTGTATGAGAGGTTGAGAACCTGATTCTCTACTTCACTGGTAGCCCCAGGATGAAAACCCTCAGGTGTGCTAGTGGGTGTTGGACGAAAACCCAATACTCATGGAGAGATTTCACTCAGAAATCTCATAGTGCTTCAGTGGAGTTTGGAGAAAGAAGTATTGTCGTAGCCGGTTTGCAGTAGTCTTCTCATCGAGCCATCTACATCATTTCAAGAGCCATTCATCAGTTGGGTCAAAGATCTTTTTTTGGGTTTTGCTCTGCTTGCTTGGCAAGCTCAAGTTCCACTATTCCTTCATGTTGATGTACTCTTTTCAATGACTACTAAAATGGCTCAATGATTTTATCAACATCCATTTTTGTATTATTTGTTGGTTGTGTGTCTATTTACGTTTATTTTGTTGTTCAAGTTTATGTTAGGTAACTGTTCAAATTTCCATTAGGGACATTACCGTGGTATCAGAGTTGGTTTTCCTACCAGCTTGAGGGTTTATTGCAAAAGATTTTGATGATTTATTCTTGACGAGGAGAACCTCTTGTCCTCCAGTGTAAGAGGGAGTTAGCTTCTAAATATTGGAAGGGCAATAATATTGCCATCAATGGCAAACGGGGTGCTCAAGTACTCCCCCTGTCGAGTTGCTTCTTTTCTTCATCAATAGTAATTCTTCATAGGTATGTTACTCTCCCTGTCATGGTGCTGTTCCTTCTGGCAATGTGGTCCATGATAGATGTGTCTACATTTCTTCAATGGAGTTTCTCCCGAGAGATGATCTATCAAAGGATGATTGAACATGTGTGACTCATCAAGGATTTCATAGGGCCCATTCACAGATAGCTTCTGCAAGAATGATCACAAACTCCCCCTAATTGTATGCATGGTCTCCTTTTTGGCAGAGTCTCATCATCAAACACTTGGAATATGACACCTGCCAAGGATGTCTTCATCAAAATAACAAATTGTTTTGTTGACTGGAGTGTTCAAGAGACTTTCGGACCCAATTTGCTTCCTTTTCCATAATTGTGTAACTTTCTTCTCTGGCTTGGTTGTCATGGGTTTAGGGACCAAAGTCAAGTTACACTCACATGCCATATGTCCAATGTATGGCAATTGAAGCACTCCATCTTCTTCGTGAATGAGTAATCATGACTTCTTCTTGCAAAATTGCTTCTAGAAGATTGACGGGGACCTTTATATTTGTCTTTGTGATATGCCCTACAATCTTTCGCCATGTGCCCAAAATTTGTACAAGAATAGCAATAACCAAGAAGTATACTTTGGTACCTGGGAGATGAAGATTTCCTTGATGTACTTATGAAATCCTTTTGCCTTGGGATTCTTTCATGATATTCATTGTCTTTTGTATTCTTGACATCATCTACAAGTTTCCTTGGAGTAGAACTTCTTCCATTGTTGTCTTGACTCTTCTGCTTGCCTTTGCTGGAACTGGGAGCATCAACATTTCTTCCCGGCTTCCTCACATCCTTGTTTTTTGAAACATTATCATTCTTTCTTGAGGATTCGCCTACATAGCCAAGCCTTGATTTATCAAGGGGAGACCCTTGATGACTTAGGATGTCATCTAGGGTTTGAGAACTTTTCAAGTTCTTATTCATCAAGTCAACTTCATTTTTAAGAAAGACAATTTCTCCTTTCAACTTTTCACAATTTTCATCTTTCATAACTCGTTTCTTCTTCGTTTCTTCCATTATCCTTGTTACTTTATGTGTTTCAATTTTTAAAGAGATGACATTTGATTTTAGTAGGAAAATCTCTTCATCCTTTTCTTTTAGTTGACATGCCAGTGTAAGAGGGAGTTAGTCAAGGTTGTCATTGATGTCAATATGGCATTAACTGAGATGTCAATATTCTTGAGATGCCTGGTTCAAGATGATGATGTCATGCCATCAATGAAGATGTCAAATCACGAAGAAGTCAAACCACTAATGAAAGAAGCCCTAGGAAGTCCTTGATCTAATGTTGCATGCACTTGATGATCTAAACCTTAACCCTTGATGTCATACACTTTGATACTTGATGATGACATATGACGCTCATGGTTGGAGATCATTTGAGGGTTGGAAGACTAATTTGGAGTTCTCCCAATAATGTTGCACTATAACATATCACTGCACCATTATGTGATGACATGGATGATGCACTCATTGTTGGACACTATCATGATGACGTGGATGTCCTACATATTCCTATGATGATGAAGAAGCCAAATAATGGAGAAGACAAACAATAAACCAAACCAAGAAGCCATATTGTCCAAATCATTTTCTGCACTAAATAATTCAAGGGCAGTCATAAAGAAAAATGTTTTCACCACCTTAAAGGCAATCTTTCAACATGGGACCTAGACCATCTGAAAGAGGATTTTTTCCTCTTTCTAATGAGCCCTTACTTGCCCTGAAACTAAAAATAGTTTGATTTTAAGGAAATAACTGACATTGAGCCGACTGATGCTCAGGGCCACATGTCAGCCTCTCTCCAAAGAGTCATGTCCCCTCATTCCAATCGAAAACCAGTATATATAGAAGTTCAGACTCCTCATTCTAGCACAGAATTTTCGGTGAAGATCACAGAGAGACGGAGAAGTAAGACAGAAGCCGAGGAAGACAGTTAAAGATATTTTTGTTTGGGCAACTTTTTTAGTTATTCATTGCAGCTCAAGATTCTATTCTAAATTCAGATCTGTGATAGAGGGTACTGTCATATTTTAAGACCTGTGACAAGTGGAGAACTTGGACTAGGAAGGACAGCCACCTACAACAGCTCGGATTGCAGATTTCAATCCCAGATTGCAGTGGTAAATTGCAAAACTGTGACAGCTTGAAGACCACAAATTTGAGGAGCTACATTACAGAGTTCGGACCTACAGTGCCTCAGACATGTCTGCAATTCCTTCAGACCTGTTCTTAACATGTGTGAATATATTTTGAAGGATTGATTTGTGGAAATGTGCATAGATTTCCAGTGGCATAATCCTTGACAGAGATCTTAAGCTTGGGCTTATGACATTTGAACTTGTGACTGTTGCAACCTATGTACAGGCTTTAAGTTTAGATCTGTGGCATAAAATGAGCCATTCATTTGTGGCATAGTAGTTCAGATCTATGAAAAATCCATGCTTGTGTCTCGAAGTTTGATCTTGCAAATTGATCAGAATTCATTGGAAACTGTGGTTGGTAATTGTGCATCCTTTGAGGCAGATTATTGAACCCTTTTGGTGTTGTTTGTAACCCTCTCTTCAAGCCTACCTTAATAATACATCATATTCAGATTTGGAGCAAACTTAATTGACCTCTTGTGAAGCAGATTGAGGATTCTTAAAGTTGATTTGAGATTATTATTGAAGCATTGTTGGAGCTGCCTGATTTTGGAGAATTTTCGAAGCAGGCGTTGAAATATCTTTTAGAGTTTATTTTGAAGATTCCTTGGAGCAACTCTTGAAACCTTGTAAAGCAGAATCTGAGGACCCTCTTAAAGCAGCTTATTGAATATTTTATGAGACCTATTGAAGACCCTAGAGAGCTCACTTGGATGCATTTGTAAAAATCATGATGCATTGCTGAAGACTCCCATGATGGAATAACCTTGGAAAAATTGTTTGGGTACTATGAAGAGTTGTGGTGACACCTTCATGTGAAGAACAAGGTTGTCATTGATGAAGTGACGTGGAGACTAAGTGAAGGCATTGCTGAAGATTGTTAGGGCTCATTGAAGAAGACATTGGGAGCTGTGAAGTATAACCAAATATATCTTGACGAATTGAAGCAGGTGGTTGGAGCCTCATAGAGACAAGGTTGGTGCCTTGGAAGATAGGAGTTGGAGCCCTAGAAGATACGAGTCCTCAAGAGACCAAGTTGGAGCCTGTACCAGATATAGGGTTGGAACCCTTGAGGTTGGTGCCTCAAAATTGACAAGGTTGAAGCATTGGAAGTCCAAGTCGGTGCTTGGCAAATACAGGTTGGAGCCTGAGAGATTGAAGATCGGTGTCTTCATCTAGGGTTGGAGCTCTACATATATTGTACTTGATTTATTGTAAAGAAGAAATTAATAAAAGCATTTATTCTTATTGTTTATTTTGTGTTCTAAATATAAGTGATCTAACTGGTAAAAATAACAATTGAAAAGAAATATTGATTCACCCCCCTCTCAGTATTTCCAACAATGAAAGACCTTGGTTTGATTTATTACTTTCTAGGTCTAGAGGTTTGGCAAAGACTTGGTGAAATCTATCTTTCTCAAGGAAAATATGTTGTAAAGCTTCTTGAAAGATATTCTACGGTAGAATGTAAGTCCATGCATACTCTTATGGAAATGAACTTTAAGAAATTATGTGGCAAAGTTGCAAGACCTAGAGTATAGACAGCTCATTGGTGCTTTGATGTTTTTGGTAAACATTAGGCCTAACATATCCTTTGTTGTAAACATTTTAAGTCAATATATGATTGATCTCTTTCATGCCCCCTTGATTGCTGCAAAACATGTACTCGGATACTTGCATGGAACTATCAATCTAGGATTGAAATACACTGCTAAAAATGTAAGTCTTTATGGATGTACTGATGTTGATTGGGTTGGTAACTCTGCTGATAGAAAGAGAAATTTTGAATGTTCCTTTAGCTTGGGATCTACCATGATCTCTTGGATGGGCAGAAAGAAGAAGTTTGTTGCACTGAGTATAGCTGAAGTTGAGTACATTACTGCTAGCATGGCTAGTTGTGAGGCAGTTTGGCTGAGGAAGCTTTTTGGGGAACTATTTGAGCAAGTTCCAGACACAACAGTGATATATTGTGACAATAAGAGTGGGATTCGTCTTGCAGAAAATCTTGTGTTTCATCACAATTCCAAGCATATTGAGATCAAGTATCACTGCATCCAAGATATGGTGCAAAGAGGAGCAGTAAGGCTCCATCACATCTCTACTGATGATTAGATCGCTGACATTCTTACCAAACCTTTACCAAAACCAAAGTTCTTTGTTTTTAGAGAGCAGTGGGACTTATGGATGTGACCCTCCCGAGAAGTGATCACAGTTGATCGAGAACACTAAGCTGTCTTTCCCCCATGCTAGAGATTACAAGATTAGGGAATGATGTTGGAAAGCTCTTGAGGATGAGAGACCTCTTGTGTAGTGTGTGCCACAAGAGTAGGCCTTAGTATGCATCTAACCCACAGTCTGGCACGTGGGAAGAGCCACCTATCTGGCCAATAGGTGTAGTGAGACTTGTCTGTATGGCTTGTCTAGGATGCAAGTGTTCCATCACTTGACACTTGGTTGTGTTTGTCTATGTGACTTATTTGAGTCTTGTCTGTGTGATGTCTGTGTTCTATTACTTAATTTTGTTTGAGATGAAAATTGGTTGAGTGTAATCCTTGTCTATGTGACATGTGACGGTCCTTTCCTTTCCAAATTTGTGTCAAGTGGATGATTCTTCTTTAGATTGCAACTTCATTATTACAGATGTTACAGAGCAGAGTTGAACTGAGATGAATGAAAGAGATCAAAGGAAGCAAGGATCTCTGATGCAGAAAGAAATTCCTCCCTAGCTGAGAGGGAGTGTTAAAATTTGGCAGCTCAGGAATGAATTTCTCCTAGAAGAAATCATATTTTTCAGTTCTGTTTGAACCACCTGTAATAAAATTTCATTTCTAACAATTTTAATATGACATTCCAAAAATAATAAGTCACATCTCAATTTGGAAGTGACTTTCAAAAAATAGAAAGACACGTCTAAATGATCAAGGATAATCTCAACATATGGAATCCACTTTAAAATCAAATCAATTGTGATTATACAAGTCAAGAATTAATATTTTTATCCTTACTAGTATTATTATTATTATGATACTATTATTTATAAAATACTCTCCAGTCATTCACCTTTCATGGGTTAATAAAAGTGAATTCTCTCATAGAATAAATAAATGAGATTGAGAATCTCTTACTTTGAAAATCGAACCTCTCTCTTGGAATAAAATAGTAACTCCACACTTATGAGAATGTAACTCTCCCTCACTAATTCAATGTATGACAAAAGTGTAACTCCTCATTAAATGCACTTGTAACTCCCTCATTCAATTCGATTTGTAACTCTCACCAAATATTCTCTCATGTCTGACTGTAACTCTGTCTCTCCCTAATTCAAGTAGTAACTCCTCAAGACAAGTGTACCTCTCTCTACTCTTGGGATGAGTTACACATCTCCTCAAGTGGCTCCTCCCTCATGGAATTCAATTCTCCTATTATTGGCTCAAGGAATGAACTCATTATGTAACTCCTTTCCTTTGTTATCTATTTAAGCAAGAGCAAGTGAGAGTTGACAGTAGCATGTTCATTGTGAAGAAAGAGAGCTAGAGTTGATTGTGCGCAAGAGAAGTGTGAGAGCAATTGAAGAGTAAGAGCAAGGGAAGAGTTGGAGCAAGTGTGAAGGGCAAGATATGACGAAGAGAAGGAGGAGATCTTCAAGCAAAGAGCAAGAGCACTTCAGCTGCAAGTTGATCAAACATTGGTGACTTTACTCATTCTCTCTATCTCTTTGTACTCTACTGAACAATTGAAGAAATCAAATAGAAAAAGAATCATTTGGGTTTTCTCCTTGTGGGTTTTTCCCTAGTCATTGGACCTAACTCTCAGTGTCTCATATTTGTGCTTGGTTATCTTCATATGATCCTTAAGTTTATGTTCTATCTACAATTGCTGATATGAAAAGTTGTGAAGAAGAAATTTGCATTCTAAGTAATTGTAACAACATAGAACATTTGATTTTCTACAAATTACATTCAGTTTTCTGCAACGAACATTCAGTTCTCTGCAAAGTAAATTCATTTTTCTGCAAATTACATTAAGATTTCTGCAAAGTACATTCAGTTCCATTCAGTTTTCTGCGAAGTACATTCAATTTTCTGCAAGTACATTCAGTTTTTTGCATAGAACTTTTAAGTTTCTGTAAAGGATTTTTAAATTTCTGCATAGAACTATCAGAATTTAACATAATGAAATATTCAAATACATTGATCCATATCATTCATCATTCTAGAAGAGTTCGATGGCGGGAAAGATAGCAGAGCTCGACTGCAGGAGAGCAGAGTTCGACTATAGGAGAGCGGAGCTCGACGGCGAAAGGAGAGCAAAGCTCAACTGCGACAGGAAAGCACAGCTCAACTGCGGCAGGAGAGCACAGCTCGACGACGGGAAGAGAGCACAGCTCGACGACGAGAAAGATAGCACAACTCGACCGTAAGAGAGCAGAGCTCCTCAATGGTGGCAGGAGAGCAAAGCTCGATGACGAGCAAGAGAGCACAGCTCGACGACGGGAAAGAGAGCACAACTCGACGACTGCAAGAGAGCACTCTGTAGAGCTCGACGACAGGAAAAAGAATTTGGGAAATGAATAGGTAAGTTAACCTAAGTAAGTTTTAACTTTTTAATTTTTAGTTTTGTTTTATTTTTATTTTTTTCAAGTTCTCTTTTATTTTTTTATTTTTATAAGTTTTTCAATACGTGAATTTTTCAATCTAGACAAATTTGAGTGGGGACGCATTATGGGGGACACCCAGAAGCACCCCGTTTGGGGAGTCGCATCCCCCACACTTGGAAAACGCACCCCTTGCGTCTTCCCACGACTACCCAAAAGGGGTGTGTGGGGAAACACACCCGTAGACGTCCCCTTGTCCCAGGCGTGTGGGGTGCATGCACCCGACCCTAGGGGACGTGTCTCTCTGGAACACTACAAAAATTCAATAAGACCATATTTGACTTATGTTGACTTTTGACTTTGGAGATGACTTGGAGGAGGGTTGTGTCACCCACCACATATGGATAGCGTATATAGGAGAAAAATTTTCTCATAGATCGTCCTTAGTCGGCAGCCAGCAACCCCTTGTAGCCACCAGATAGCTCGATGTGCCATTCTCTCTGTCACCTAAGCCAGCCAAGTGGTCCCTCGCCCACTTGTAATGATTTGTATGTTTGAAGGTGGGCCTCCCGACCCTGAAGGTATGGCTTTTTGTTGGTATAGTTGAGTAATTTTCCTTGCTTGTCAAGGGCACTTTTGGGCATGGATTGGTGGGTGGATTCGGTGGAAAGAATGGCTTAGCTTTGCAATCTTGTCTCCACTGCCTGATTTCGTGGTTAACCTTGCATCCTAGTTCTGTGGGATCTCCTTTATTGATCATTAGCTTTAGGGTTGCCACTACATGCGAAATCCAAATTTTGGTTGCGTGCTCCCACTTCCCAAAACCATCTACATCACCCCCCCTTCCACAAATTTTAGCCCCATTCATCTCTTTTCCCATCTGGGTCAATGAGTATCCACTGGGTCCACATAGGATTTGCCTCCCCCTCCCCTTGTCCACACTTTGGGTCGGGCCTAGAATGTTGCCCCGAAGGTTGATTCAGCTAAAAAGCAAAGAAAAAGCATAATTTGACCACTCTCAACATGAAATGTACCACAAAATACAAAAGATGGTCGGGACATACAAATTTAGCACGTGGGAAAAAGCCAAACATGAGCTCTACCCCTTACCCATGGTCATCACCCTAGTTCCTAGGGGGGCCTAAATGAGCCCCCTCCATCATTAAGGAACCCATGATTGTCCAACCCCTGGTGGGAAATGAACTGTCCCACCTTAAGAGGGTATCCACTGCTACATATTACACGTCAAGCTCTCATCCCCTAGAGCCCCAAGCAATTATGAAGAAAAATCAATCAAAAGCAAAAGGCTTATGAAGAAGCCTGGAAAACAAAGGTCGGGGTAACTCATGTACCATGATTTTCTCTCTCCTACACTCATATACCTAGGTGTGGGGTTTGTGAAAATTTTTGAATATCTCAAACATGTTGAGAATTTGTAGGGCTAGATATTAATTCAAAAATTATCTTCTTGATAATTACTTGTAAAGTTACTTGAGTTACTTATATGTTCCCTTCGTTAGCTTATAAAACCTTTCGTCAAGTCAATTATCAAAATACACGAGACACAAGAATTAGGCTCCTGGAGCCAGGGCAAAACCTCTCCCTCTTGAAGAGGAAAACCCACGAGAAATTCTTCTTATAGATTCACAGATGACAAGTACCATGACTAAGAATTAGACCCTTGACCTATATATGCATCCAAGACCTTGACCCTACTTCTTTGATGTCCTTCAATGCTGATCTCTCTTTTCTTCACCAAGTTGCACTGTTTTGCACCAACACTTCCTTTGAAACTTCAATTACTTGAGATGTATATAAGTTGTAGTTAGGAAAGTAAATCACGGAATTACTTTCCTACTTTTTGTCACTTTCTCACTGCTCCTTCTCTTTGCAATATCTACAAGATTTGTCCAGACCACTGTTCCAACTTTTTCTTGAACTGGAATTGGATACCACTGTTACCTTTGATCAGCTCTTTCACTTCTAGACAGTCGCAAAACTTTCTTAATTTGATCCGCACTTTAACATTGCTCTAGTGTTGGGATAGATCCGCACTTCAACACTACTCTTGCACTTTGACAGATTCGCACTTCAACACTATAGCTGCTTCAGGATGATCCGCACTTCTGTTTCAGTAAGCTACAACACCTTATGACACTCAGATATCACAAGGATATGTGCATATTAACCAACCCTGAAACTCCTCAGAAATCCGCACTTTAACTCAGAGATGACCGAAAAAATTGTTCTCAAATGATCCTCAGAACAGGTTATATATAGGGACAGTTCTACTGTCTTTTAGGTTGACCATTCATTGAGCTTGAAGGCCGACTTGTCTTGTTGTTGAAGGTCGACTTCAACACTGTGCTTTAGGCCGACTATAACCCAAAATTGTAGCTTATCTTCCAGCGTGGTTTGAGGGCTGAATAAATCATTCTTTCACGGTTTCTTTGCCAAGGTCTTGGAGCATTTCTTTAGATTAGATCCTTCATATATATGAAACTTAATTACATTTATACTTAGAAGACAAAAACCCTAAAAGACATCAAGAAGAAGTCTATTAACCTAGAATAAAATCTTGCTCATCAAACCCATGAAGCAAGTACAACAAATATACATTTTATTATCTTTGTCTTCTTCTTTACATAAATACATAATTACATAGTCAATATGAAGACCGATCCTAGTTACACTTTTCAACACTCCCTCTTAACTAGGGAAGTATTCATACAAGTACATGGTTTCTTTCAAACTGAAGAATCTCATAAGAAGAATCGGACATCATATCAACCAGCATTGTCCTAGTGCAAGGCCTTGACTAACAGCCCCATCTCTCAACGAGACAATGGGCTACAATGTTGGCGAGACACATGACTTATAGACACCATAGCCATTGTCCCTCCAAGGTACATACTCCACCCAGGTGTTCCCAGAGTATGACCTTCTTGGACTATTCTTCTCTTGGGTAGCTAGCCCTCAAAGAATATCAGTCCTCGACTACTCTTATCTTGAATGCCCTATCTCATTCTCAAAGAGTATCGAATGCCATATGATTACCCAATCCTCCATTCTCTCCACATAGCCTTCACTAAGACTTACGCTTGTTAGTCCTGATCTAGTGCATGACACATGTATTAGAGAATTACATACGTCACTCCCTCTCAACTCAGGTAGGACAAACTTCAAGTTTCTTCCAAGTAAGAAACTTACCACCATGCTCCCTCTCAATCAGGGTCCTGCAGCAGCAATGGTGAGACACCCAACTACTCATGAAGAATTCCTCTCCTCGATGTCATGGATTTCGATATTGAGGAATCTTCAACCTTTGGCTCCATAGGGCACAGATCATCCATCACTTTTAGTCACAATTCATGTCAACCATCAGAAAGTCATTCATCAGTCTTTCTCATCTGATCCACCTTTATGCCATGTTGCTTTCCTTCGAATCATCTCCAAGGATCATACATCCTTTCTCATGATTAGCAGCCCTACACAAATTCATCCAAATAAACATATACATATGAACTTTTAAAACAAAAGTTACCTAAGTGATGATCTTTAACCATGACATCTTCCTGTAGGCATCGGCATCCTTTATTCAGATTGACACATCTCCTAATGATATGTTTTGTCAAGGGTCTTCTTCTTTACCAGACTTCTGTCAGAGTCTAGATATCCTCCCAGGAGATCTCCTAGTCACATCTTCTTGGCTTCCGGATGATAGTTGCCTCTTGACATGGTTGCATTTCATGATCTCTTCCTTTCTACACATTTTCATTCCCAGGAACTTACAAATTTTCCAGTTCCTCGTTCATATACAACCACCTCATATTCCATGAGGACATATTATGTTGATTTCATCTGTCAGTGCACCGAGAGATCCTTCTTCCTAGATCGTACTTCTAAATATAGAAGTCTATTACCTGCAACCATATGACATGACTTCACAACATCCAGTTTTAGCATATAAATATATACATACCTCATACCTTCTTCATTTAAGTCATCATGTAGCAGTTTTACTAGAATGAAGAGCTTCATTCCTTTGCCTTGCTCCATCAATATGTCATCACATCCCAGAATTTTGTAGCATGGAATTCTTAATGAAACCATTCTTATTTTCTTTTCTAATCAGTGAATTCATAGAGAACTTCATTAGAAAATATCAGCACCAGCTTTCATGATGACCCTTGATCTTGATAAGGGCCTTTCATTAGTATGATATCCGTGAGGTTTTCCAGGAGTTGTTTCATCGAGAGCTCCTGCCATGCTACGATCATGATGCTATAATATACACTGCTTCCTATCATACTATTTTACAACCAATAGAAATCACTTAAAGGAGAAGATGATCCCAATCATAGTGGAGATCCCTTGCTTCTTCTTTCTTAGATTTCTTTGCATCAAGTTCTTCTCTTATATCTGAGATATGGGCTTCTTCCTTTTTCCTCTTGTCCTTTCTAAATTTAGGACAATCTCATTGATAATACCCAAGATCATTACATCCAAAGCATCGTGCTTTGTCGACATTTTGTTTCTTATTCTAAGGACCAAATTTACCGAATCTTCCTTTCTTCCTGGACGTGGCAGCAAAGGCTTGATATCCTACACTTGATCTTGCTTTCAATCTTGATTCTTCTATCTTACCTAGACTTTGGAATGGCATGGCTTCTTCTCTCCCATCTATGCTTGAAGTGAAACCTCTCCATTCTTTCAGTAAAGCATTTTGTACCATAGTGAGTATTTCTCTATCAGACATTACTTCTCCCAACTACAGTAGTTGATCTCGTATTGCGAAAATCTCCATCAAATATGGAATTATTCCTTCCTTTGACATTCTCAATTTGTATAGTTTTTGTCACATGGACATTATTTCCTTTGTAGAACCTTTCGAGAATAGTTCCACCAATTTATCATATATTTCTTTTGAGGATTCTAGCTTTGATACATAGGGAATGAGAGAGTCTTTTATGGATTCTATGAGAATCCTTCGGGCTCTTATGTCTCCATTCATGTATTTGATATAAGATAGAATATCTTCTTTTGGAGGTTGAATTGCACTTCCTTATATGAAGCCCATCACTTCATTTTCAATTATATTCAGATCTGTCCTTTTCTTCCATGCATTAAAGTTTGATAAGCCAACTAATTTGTTTCTCTCTATACAATGAGTCATTTTGACAGATTTAGATAAAGTCATAGATACTTACTTGAGTAAGTGACTTTCTTCTTCAGCAGCTTCCTTGATGATGAAGAAGTTAAGAGCTTCTTCTAAGATAGAAATATTCAATCTAGGTGATCTTGGATCCTTGATGGTAAAGGATGTCTTCAAAAGATGATGTCCACTTCTAACAATATCTTGAATGTAAATCTTTGATGGCAAAGGTTATTTTCTTGAAAAGTTGATCCTTTGAATGAGATGAAGATCTTTCTCGAAAATAGCTTAACAGTCTTTCTTGCAGCCTTGATTTGACTTCTCACCCTAACTTTCATTTTTGCTTTCTAGAGTGTCTCTTTGTCAAGTAGACCTTGAGTTCAGCACCTTAGCTCTGATCCCATGTTCAGAATTTATAGGGCTAGAGATTAATTCAAAAATTCTCTTCTTGATAATTACTTGTGAAGTTACTTGACTTACTTATGTCTTCCCTTCGTTAGCTTATTAAATCTTTCAAGTCAATTATCAAAATACACGAGACACAAGAATTAGGCTCCTAGAGCCAGGGCAAAACCTCTCCTCTTGGAGAGGAAAACTCACGAGAAATTCTTCTTATAGATTCTCAGATGACAAGTACCATGACCAAGAATTAGACCCTTGACCTATATATGCATCCAAGACCTTGACCTTACTTCTTTTATGTCCTTCAATGTCGATCTTTCTTTTCTTCACCAAGTTGCACTGTTCTGAACCGACACTTCCTTTGAAACTTCAGTTACTTGAGATGTATATAAGTTGAAGTTAGGAAAGTAAATCATAGATTTACATTCCTTCTTTCTGTCACTTTCTCACTGCTCCTCTTTGCAATATCTACAAGATTTGTCCAAACCGCTATTCCAACTTTTTCTTGAACTCGAACTGGATACCAATGTTACCTTTGATCAGCTCGTACACTTCTAGACAGTCCGCAAACCTTTCTTAATTTGATCCGCACTTTAACATTGCTCTAGCACTAGGATAGATCCACACTTCAACATTGTTCTTGCACTTGGATAGATCTGCACTTCAACGTTGTAGTTGCTTCAAGATGATCTGCACTTCTGTTTCAGTAAGCTGCAACACCTTATGACACTCAGATATCACAAGGATATATGTATATTAACCAGTCTTGAAACTCCTCAGAAATCCGCACTGAAATCCGCACTTTAACTTAGAGATGACCAAAAAACTTCTTCTCAAATGATCCACGGAACAGGTTATATATAGGGACAGTTCTACTGTCTTTTAGGCCAACCATTCATTTTGCTTGGAGGCCGACTTCAACACTGTGCTTTAGGCCAACTATAACCCAGCATTGTAGCTTATCTTCCAGTGTGGTTTGAGGGTTGAATAAATCATTCTTTCACAGTTTCTTTGCCAAGGTCTTGGAGCATTTCTTTAGACTAGATCCTTCATATATATGACACTTAATTACATTTATAGTTAGAAGACAAAAACCCTAAAACACATCAAGAAGAAGTCTATTAACCTAGAATAAAATCTTGCTCATGAAACCAATGAAGCAAGTACAACAAAAATACATTTTATTATCTTTGTCTTCTTCTTTACATAAATACATAATTACATAGTCAATATGAAGACCGGTCCTAGTTACACTTTTCAACAAAACAGAAACCCTATTGTTAATTTTCAGATTTACTTCTCCTACTTACATTAAGTTATTAATGTGAAATATTGAGCATTAACATCAAAGTAAATACATTAACAGCTTACACATACAAATCTAAACTGAATACATGCACAATGACAAAGTGACACACAATCTGGACAATTGTCCTCGGAAAAACCCAATGCGGGAAAACCAGTCTTCTAGCTGCTGGAGGGTTTTATTATTAAGTAGAGTCTAAGTATAACAAATCTGGTCACCAAACTGGTTAACCCGACAGAGAAAATAAATAATCTACAACTATACCTCTGTTCTGGAGACAGAAAAATTGACTGATCCACACCCTCAAACGGGATTTACAGAACTCAGCCCTTTTCAGTCTTCATAAACCCCAGTGTTGCTCTTAAGCCCTTTGCGTCAACTCTGCTAGCATGCATCAGCCCCTGCGCTGCTTAGGAAGGGTCTCTATCACCCCAAACTACGTTACGCTGCCCCTGCACTGCCCTGGGTGGGCTTGCGTCAGCCCTGTTGGCCTCCTGTGCTACCCTTTCTAGGCTTGCGTCAAGCCCGCGTAGCCTCTAAAGCCTCTGTGTTGCCTCTGTTGGGCTATGGTTGCTCTGCGTAGCTACTGCGTAACTTCTGCTCCCTCTGCGCTACTCAGTCTGTTGCTTCTCTGCCCTTGTTGCACTCTTAGCCTGGGATCAAACCATCCCTTTCGCCAATACTACCCCTCGCTACAACTGAAACACTTCTGAAATTCTTAGCAAACCACGCCTTAGAATTTCAGCTTAGTCTCAGTGCTCTGCAACTGTGTGAGTTCTCCAACTGACCCCAAGCCCTCTTCTTATACTTTTCTCGTTGAAACATCGACAACCATGATCTAATCTTGAATCAACGACTAAGATTAGAAGATGCTTGATCCATGTGACTTAAGTCATTTTCATCACATGTTTAATTTAATTAACTATAATCTTTTAATTTTCCTAAGTTAGACTTAGGGTTCTTAATTAAAAAGATTAATTAATTAAATATCTCTTAAACAGGATGGAATTTCTTAAATTGCTTTCTGGGTCATGGAGATCTTATGTACTCTAGTCCCTCCACAAAAGTTGGGAGCTAGAGCACATCCGATGCTACCCCAACACCTCAAAATCTCAACAGGGTTCCCTTATTATAACTACCCCTGTACCATCACATGTGGCCTAGATGATTCCCCTGATTCCTACTACCCTCCATTACTATATCATTTTCCACCTACCACTTGAGGGATGTACAATGGACATGTCACCCCCTATAAAGGTTGAAACCACCTAATAGGGTCCTTGATTTACCCCCTTATTGAGTTTGGAGACACTTGTACATGCCAAAGCCCACTATGGAAGGGCATGCCACCATGAAGTGCCCCATTGATTCCATAACTTGTAAGCTCTTTTACTTGACTATTCTAATGATTTGTTGTATTGGGGGGCAAGGAGACACATTGGATCTTATGCAGGATTGCAGGTGGGTCTCTATTTGGGGCTTGGTCTCCCTATACGGGGTCCTAGCCTTCCAAACGGCCACATTGGCACTTCTAGCGTGAGCGTTGAGAGCCATGGGCGTCCACCATAGTAGAGATTACTTTATGGATCCCCAACAGCGCCATTGATTGCTCGTGTTCCACTTTTTTGGATGAGGATGGTGTACCTGTTTCACCATGCCCATTCGCTCCACACTTGCACCATACACTTAGCAGATGCTCCACGGTCCAGAGGATGTCTCTCCCTACAGAGGGAGGGCTTATATCATCATCCTAGCCCCTACAAATGGTCTACACGCATTTGCGATCAACTTGGACACCCATGAGGGTGTCCTTGTGCCCCCACACCCACTTAGGAGCACCACAGGTTCTCGCTTGGAAAACAAGGGGCCAACCCCTTGTCCACTATGTTTGGAGCCCATTTCTACGTCATGGCATCCCTAGACTTCATTAGGCCTCCTCAAAGGCCCAACGGATCACTTTATTGATCATTTGACCCTCTTGAGAGCTTATTCTTATGTTATTGAGCTATTTGGTATGTTTGTCACCAAAAGTATTGTTATTATGCACATTATTTTATTCTAGGGGCATTATTAGTCCAAATTAGGCCACTCGAAACCCTTAGAGGATTGTATAAACAGAAGAGAGGCATTTTCTCTCATTCATTATCACTTGGATTAGGTTATTAGCTCTTGTGAGAATTTTTCTATCACTTTCGGAGAACGAGTTTGGATGATACACAAGGATTTTCTAGACAATTGTCTCCGGAAAAACAAAATGCGGGAAAAAGAGTCTTCTAGTTGTTGGGGGGTGTTATTATTAAGTAGAGTCTAAGTACAACAAATCTGGTCACCAAACTGGTTAACCCGACAGATAAAATAAATAATCTACAGCTATACCTCTGTTCTGGAGACAGAAAAACTGACTGATCCACACCCTCAAACGGGATTTATAGAACTCAGCCCTTTTTAGTCTTCAGAAACCCCAGCATTGCTCTGAAGCCCTTTGCGCCATCTCTACTAGCTTGCGTCAACCCCTACGCTGCCCCTGTGCTGCCCTGGTTGTGCTTGCGTCAGCCCTGCTAGCCTCCTGCTGCCCTTTCTAGGCCTGCGTAGCCCCTGAAGCCTCTGTGCTGCCCTTTCTGGGCTTGCGTCAAGCTTGTGTAGCCCCTGAACCCTCTGCACTGCCTCTGTTGGGCTATGGCTGCTCTGTGTAGTTGGTGCTCCCTCTGCATTGCTCAGCCTGCTGCTTCTTTGCCTTTTTTGCACTCTTGGCTTGGGATAAAACCATCCCTTTAGCCAATACTACCCCTCGCTGCAGCTGAAACACCTCTAAAATTCTTAGCAAACCATGCCCTAGAATTTCAGCTTAGTCTCAGTGCTCTACCACGGTGTGTGTTCTCCAATTGACCCCAAGCCCTCTTCTTATACTTTTTTCGTTGAAACATCAACGCTTGTGATTTAATCTTGAATCAACGGCTAAGATTAGAAGATGCTTGATCTGTGTGACTTAAATCATTTTCATCACATGTTTAATTTAATTAACTTTAATATTTTAATTTTCCTAAGTTAGACTTAGGGTCCTTAATTAAAAAGGTTAATTAATTAAATATCTTTATGGTTTTCAAGCTTCTATGGTTTTCGTTTATTGAAGAAACATCCGGATTATCCACAGTGTTATAAAACAATGGTCGACGTTTCGAATCCCAACGGGTATCCATCTTCAGGTTAAGATGTTGAATGAAGAATGAAAGAAGGACAAAAGGTCAAGGTTTTAGGTCTGTTGCTCCTCTTTCAATCTTTATTCTAGATTTCTCTAGATAACAAATATCTTCCCATGAATCCCCTCCGTACAGGGATAAAATTATGGTTTTCAAGCTTCTATGGTTTTTGTTTATTGAAGAAATATCCGGATTATCCACAATGTTATAAAACAATGGTTGATGTTTCGAATCCCAACGGGGATCCATCTTTAGGACAAGATGCTGAATAAAAAATGAAAGAAGGACAAAAAGTGAAGGTTTTAGGGCTGATGGCCTTCTTTCAATATTTACTCTAGATTTCTCCAGATAACAAATATCTTCCCACGAATCCCCTCCGTACAGGGATAAAATTATGGTTTTCAAGCTTCTGTGGTTTTCGTTTATTGAAGAAATATCCAAATTATCCACAATGTTATAAAACAATGGGCAGCAAACCTAAAACCTTCACCTTTTGTCCTTCTTTCATTCTTCATTCGGCATCTTTTCCTGAAGATGGCTACCTTTTGGGATTCGAAATGTCGACCATTATTTTATAACACTGTGGATAATCCATATATTTCTTCAATAAATGAAAACCACAGAAGCTTAAAAACCATAATTTTATCCCTATACGGAGGGGATTCATGGGAAGATATTTGTTATCTAGAGAAATCTAGAATAAAGATTGAAAGAAGGGCAGTAGACCTAAAACCTTCACCTTTTGTCCTTCTTTCATTCTTCTTTCAATATCTTGTCCTGAAAATGGATCCTCAATGGGATTCGAAACGTCGACCATTATTTTATAACACTGTGGATAATCCGGATATTTCTTCAATAAATGAAAACCACAGAAGCTTGAAAACCATAAATTTATCCCTGTACGAAGGGGATTTGTGGGAAGATATTTGTTATCTAGAGAAATCTAGAATAAAGATTGAAAGAAGGGCAGCAGACCTAAAACCTTCACCTTTTGTCCTTCTTTTATTCTTCATTCAGCATCTTGTCCTGAAGATGGATCCTTGTTGGGATTCGAAACATCGACCATTGTTTTATAACACTCTGGATAATCCGGATATTTCTTCAATAATTAAATATCGCTTAAACATGATGGAGATATTATGTACTCTAGTCCCTCCACAAAGTTTGGGAGCTAGAGCACATCCGATGTTACCCCAACACCTCAAAATCTCAACAGGGTTCCCCTATTACAACTACCCTTGTACCATCACATGTGGCCTAGATGATTCCCTTGATTCCTACTCCGCTCCATTACTATATCATTTTCCACCTACCACTTGAGAGATGTATAATGGACATGTCACCCCCTGTAAAGGTTGAAACCACCTAATAGGGTCCTTGATTTACCCCCTTATTGAGTTTGGAGACACTTGTACATGCCAAAGCCCACTATGGAAGGGCATGCCACCATGAAGTGGCCCATTGATTCCATAACTTGTAATCTCTTTTACTTGATTATTCTAATGATTTGTTGTATTGGGGGGCAAGGGGATGCATTGGATCTTATGCAGGATTGCAAGTGGGTCTCTATTTGGGGCTTGGTCTCCCTGTACGGGGTCCTAGCCTTCCAAAGGGCCACATTGGCACTTCTAGGGTGAGCGTTGAGAGCCATGGGCCTCCACCATAGTAAAAATTACTTTATGGATCCCCAGAAGCGCTCATTGATTGCTCGTGTTCCGCCTTTTTGGATGAGGATGACGTACCTGTTTCACCATGCCCAATCGCTCCACACTTGCATCATACACTCAGCAGATGTTCCATGGTCCAGAGGATGTCTCTCGTTACAGAGGGGGGGCTTATATCATCATCCTAACCCTTACAGATAGTCTACAGGCATTTGCGATCCACTTGGAGACCCATTGAGGGTGTCCTTGTGCCCCCACACCCACTTGGGAGCACCACAGGTTCTCGCTTGGAAAACAAGGGGCCAACCCCTTGTCCACTATGTTTGGAGCCCATTTCTACGTCATGGCATCCTTGGACTTCATTGGGTCTCCTCAAAGGCCCAACAGATCACTTTATTGATCATTTGACCCTCTTGAGAGCTTAGTCTTATGTTATTGAGCTATTTGGTATGCTTGTCACAAAAAGTATTGTTATTATGCACATTATTTTATTCTAGGGACATTATTAGTCCAAATTAGGCCATTCAAAACCCTTAGAGGATTGTATAAATAGAAGAGAGGCATTCTCTCTCATTCATCATCACTTGCATTGGGTAATTAGCTCTTGTGAGATTTTTGCTATCCCTTTTGGAGAACGAGGTTGGATGATATGGATGAATTTTGATGTTTGGATTTCTCTCTCTTATCTTGGAGCTTCATTATTGGCATAATTTGACGATTGGATATACTCTTTTATACATGTAAATGTTATTTTTCATACTTATTCTTGTTACTTACTTTTGTCACATGAATGTTGCTGGGCTTTTCGTTCTACAAGTATGAAATTACTACTTTTCTATATGAATTGGTGGAAATTGTGATCTTTTATAGCGTTGCATCATCTCATGGGCCATGTATGAATGGGTGAATGTTCCTAGAGATAATTTATTTTAAATTCATCTCGATAAGTCATCAATTATTTCAAATCGAAATATAAATACCTTGAAGCAGTTGCTCTCATGCCCTAATGCCATGTGAAGTTGTTTGAAGACCTCCTTGATTGGGTGAACTTTTTCCGAACAATCAATTCTCCTTGACTCCATCTCTCCCAAAGGACAAGGCACTAATCCTCCATAGGTGATCACTTTCAAAGCTTATTTCTCTCACCTTCCCCTCTTTTTCTAGGCCTAGCCTCCATAGGTCACCTAGGGAATCATTTTTCTCACGATTTAGCCATCAAAAGAATTTGATCTCTTATCCCCAACTACGTTGGTGTTTCCTCAAGAAGCCCTCCAAATTTCACGAAATTCCAACGATGGGACCTTGGGATATTTCAAGCCCTAGCTTGAAGATCGATTCTTGCCCTTGGTTTCCCATTGGCTAGTGACCTCATTACAATCATTGCACTTTATTTCAAAAATATTTGTCCATTGATCCTCTTCTCTTCCACAATTAGTTCAAGGCCCTCCTTAGTTGATCAATTCCATACCCTTGACCTAGTTTTGAGTCTGCTTGGCCTTGTTTGGTCCCACAACCTATTAATGCCAATTTCACAAAGATCACTTAAAGGTCAAGTCTCAATAAAGATTTCTAGGTCTAGGAACCATCTTGACAAAGCATACTCTCGAAACCTAGCCTTAAGGATCCTCTTGGCCCTTCCTTGAGAGCCCATCACCTTGCTTCTAAAGCAAGCAACCCATCTAATGGAGTCTCTCTTGTGAATAGACCTTGGAATCACTCCTCGTCCTCTTATTGACCTATTCATCTTATGATTCCCCCTTTATAACGGGTATCCTGATCCTCCCATCGGTGAAAGTCCGTAAAGACCAGGGAGTCTTAACTGAGGTGACAATGGGCTATCGCTCCATTGTTGCCCTTGACCTAGTAGTTGCCCTATACAATCCCCTCCTAGGACCCCTGCTAGTTTGAGTAGTAACAAGCTGGACTTGGAGTTTTGGTGGCAATTTTGAGTCTTGGTCTTGGTCTTGGATATCTCATTTTGATCTGATTCTGTAAGATAAGGATTGTTGTTGGGTTTTTCCTAAGTTACCAGGATTCGGATACGGATCCGGATCCGGATTCACCAGTTTTTTTAAAAGCCAGGATCTGGATACGGCAAGGATACGTCAAGTACAAAAAATATAATAGTATTATAATATGTTTTAAATTTTAGAAAACGCTTTGAGTTTAAAAATAAAATCCATTTATAAATCACAACATTTAGAACTGAAACCATTAGATATATTATAAATATGAAGACTGAAGTTTGAAACACTGAAATGATGCATCCTCCCTCATACAAAAAGGATAATATCATAAACGATTATAGTAAGTACAAAAATGAGCGTCTCATCCATGATCACTCTACTAATATCATAATGTGCAGTTGGTTTAACTACATATCCTCTAGTTCAAATGAAGTAGACTCCACCATGCATGGCATTGTGTAGCTTTTCACCATGCCAAAGTTGACCACAAATTAAAAATACATTGTTGAGTATAACCTTGAGACCAAACCCAGAAGAAACATGCCTCAATATGACACGAGACATTTGCATTATTGAGAAATCTACCAAATATAGTTACTACAAACCAAAGAGACATAATTGAAAATTAACAATGGTTTGGATTAAGCATTCATGAGCATAGTTACACTCATTGAGATACTTACTGGTTAGCATCCCAGAATTTTACACTATTGCCATCAGCAGTTGTAATGTACCATCCATCTTGACTCACTTCAACACTTGTGACTGGTGATTTTGCCTCCAGAACACGAGCAATATTTTTTGTCCTCGAATCCCACAGCATGCCAAATGATGGGGACTCGGAACAAATCCTATCGTTCTTTTCAACAAATGCCACAACAAGCATCCCAGTATCTTTCCGGGCACCATCTTTTCAACAAATGGCACAACGAGCAGATGCTATCTTTTCAACAAATTTATGCTATCCATCTGCCAAAAAGAAAACTCAAACTATCTATCCGGGCGCTGTTGTTTCGGTGTCCTTCCCTGTTGCTATCGAAATGCCAATGTGTGCGGGTGGCAAACTCTGAAAAAGACAATGATCCACATTAAGCCAAATAAAAACCTAAAACTGAAGTATACAAACTAAAAGCCACACTGCAAAAAAATTGAAATCCGGAAATTTCATGGGATTTGTTTCCAATTTTGCAGGATTTATTTCCAAATTCAAGGATGGGTTTCCGACCAACAATGATCTGCCACGTTGTTGGTTCTTGGACGGATCTAAGCGGATCCGGATCCAGATCAAAGTTGTGGATCCTAGACCATGGAGTGTCGCATCCGGTAACATACGGTTTTTCCCCTTATGGGGTTTTACCCTGGATTGGAGCCTAATTTCTGGTGTCTCGTCTTTTGTGCACTACAATCTCTATTTTTCTTGTTTTGAATGGTAATTTCTTGATGAATAAGAAAGGAAAAACAAAATATGAACATAATTATCATGTTAAGAAATTCCCCTTTGTATTAGAATTTCAACATGGTATTAGAGCTATGGTAAGGACAAGAGCATCCTAAGCTAGGCTAAAACTGGAAATAGTCAGAGCAAAAGATCATGGAATACTTCTAAAGAAGATCGAAGCAGCATATCCAAAGCATTAAATATTTTGGTGACTTGAATAAGGTTTTGTGGCTTTGACCAAAGTCTATAGCATCTCTGTGGTAGCTTGATCAAGATCCGAACTCTGTGGCAACCCTAGACATAAGACAAAAATGTGAGATTTTTCTGAGATTTGAAAGCGAGTTTTTGCAGATACATATTGTAGCAAAAATTCTATGAAATGCAAATTTCTGTAATATTATGACTCTTTGTACAAGTTTCTATGGTAACATATCTTTCTATGATTCAAGTTCCTGTGGAAGCATTGATCCAAATTGCAGAATCTGAACTTCTCTGAGATATCCAAGTTTCTCACTTTGATACGAATCTGTGGCACTGATGGAGTTCAAGCTATCTATATCACCATAACCTTTGTGGCATACGAATCTAATTCATCATATGGTTGAGAACAGGGTTGTAGGGGAGCGCCACCCTCCCCTCCCCCGCCCCGACCCCACTCCCAATTCACGCTCCACGCAGGAACGTGTGGGGAGCGCCTCAGGAGAATGCTCCCAAGGTCAAAATAACGCTCCCTGGTTTTCAGGGAGCGTTTTAGGGAGCGTTTTAAGGAGCATTTTCGAGAGCATTTTTTTAGGGAGGGAGCGTTTTAGGGAATGAGTGTTTTAGGGAGCATTTTTTTTAGGGATGGAGCATTTTAGGGAGCATTTTTTTAAGGAGGGAGCGTTTTAGGGCGCGTTTTTTTTAGGGAAGGTGCCCATTGTATCTGATGGATGGACAAATGTAAAAGGCAAGCCATTGATAAGTGTTCTTGCTATGTCTGTTAGTGGTGAAATTTTCCTTTCATCATATGATTACTCAGATAAGTTCAAGACCGGCATCAACATTGCAGAACTGCTAGAAGACTGGCACACACAAAGACTTGGTCCTAAATGAAATTACTTGCTCTCCATTTGCTTAAACCATCCATTTGCCAACCTAAATATACTGTCAATATAATTTGTATGTATCAACTATTTTTTAGCATATTATGATACAATTCCATTTGGTAATGGCCATTATTTTATCATAAACCCAGGCAAGGTATATCCTTTAACAATCTTGAGACAAAATTTCCTACCATAAAGTGGAATGGATTTTGTTCAAACTAGTGGAAAAGCATACATCAAGATATGAGTAAAGGTTAATTTTCATTAAGGAATAAAAACAAAAGCTTAGCTTTAAGACTCAATGTGTTGTAGTTATTATTATAAGCAGAATATATGACCCTTTGAAACTCGGTATTTAATTCAACAACAATTTCTCTCCACTGTAAAAAGGGCCTAAATATTATGAAATCATTCTTTGTACTACTGTTAATGTCATACACCTACTCCTTTCTCACATTGAAACCAAGTTGACAGTCCTTTGCAATCAAGATATGCCATCTTATTGGAGATAGTGATGGATGACCGAAATATTTGTTGTTGTTTCATCAATGCCTCTACCCTTTTAGGTTATGGCCATATTGCTTGTATGAGATGAAGGCTTGTGTATTTTCCCATCTACTGTTTCTTAGAGATTTTACAACCTTAATGGCAAAGTGGGTAACAAGTTGATGAAAATGCAATTGCTTAAACTTTGGATAATTAATGATATGCCTTCTAGATTGAATTTCCCATTTCCTTAAAAGAAATTAATTTATTCCTTAGCAACACATTCTACGTGTTCTCCACCTGTTGGACATGCCAAATACCTAAGCAGACAGCTAAAGTGCAGAGCCCATTCTCCCCCTGGGGACTGACTTACGGCTCTAAGATTTTAACACTATTATATTTTATTAGGCAAGATTCCATTTTTTTCTTAAGCGGCCATCACATAAAAAAGCATGTGACTTCCTGCACAATGATATCAAAATCAAAGCCCCAATTTAAGCTGCCTAACGTGACCCCAACATTACAGTATCTTACTATATCTTTTAGGATGATATTCTATTAGAAGTGTTTCAAAAACTGATATGTATCATGTGATTTTCTCAATATGTGTTCAGTGTTTATTACTACGTCGTCGTTTTTAATATTTTTAAATCTTTACAACCATCTAGATTTCTACGGTTGACGATTTGCACATTATTTCATCCAAGACACACCACAGGTTGGAACTTTTTCATTTTCTTTTGGGTTACATCTTGGTAATTTGTGTGAATATTTTATTGGATCATTATCTTTAAGTGGGTGTCTGACATAAAGTATACTCACTTCATCCTTACATCTTTACAAATACCCTTTAACGTTTCTAGAGAAATTATTCTTCATTCTTACATCCTTACAAATACACTTTAACATTTTCTAGAGAAATTATTCACATTTTTTTAATTATATTTTATGAGGGAAGACAATGTCAACAAGCATTGGAAGACCAGCATTACCACGATCTGCTCAAAAATTAGACATTTCTCATGGCAAGAGGCCAAGCAATAGATAAAATATTCTAGTTTCTAGTAGTTTTAACTTTTTATAACTGTTGAAACTTGAAACTTGGCTTTTTCATATTTATTATAATATTTTTTGTAAACAATATATGACAATTTAAGTTTTAAGTTTGAAACTTTGAAGTTGGCAGTTATAAGTTTATAACTCATTATGAATTATGAATATGATGCTTCATGAAATTTGAAAGTTGTTTCATTTTGTTTCATTTTATAACATTTCATTTCATGTTGAATATTCTTTGTTGTAATGGTTACACTTAGCTTACAAGTACAACTATGGTGATCAGTGAATCAATGATGATAAATGTTATATATTGAATTTTGAAAGCTTGAAACTTTAAGATTGATGAATCATTAGACTCAAGAGTCAATATGTTGTATGTTTCTAACTTGTGGATGTGGTTGATGAAGATTATAACTTCTAGATGATTGATGTTATATGGTTCAATCTATGTTTTTATGTTTTTGATGTCTAATTCATCATTCTACATTCTTTAGTTGACATATATGCATCAAAATATAAAAATATATATATTATAAAAAAATGCTCCCCGAAACGCTCCCGGACCAAGAGCTTCTGAAAATGGCGCTCCCGATCCCGCTCCCAAGTAACCTTGGTTGAGAATACATTTACTAGAAGACAAGAAGACATTGTGAACAGCATCAACCAGTAAAGGAATGACATCTCCAAAAGGAATGAAGGTGTAACCTGTGCTTAAACATTATCCTGTAGCAGCTTTCAAAGTATGTCAAGAGCACCTATAAGATAGCAAAAATGTTGAAGAGAATTCAAGTCACATGTCTGAGATTGAAATTCTGAGGCTACTTCAGAAATAATCTGGTTCATTGATGGTTGGAAGTAATTGCTAAGCCAAAGCCTAAAAGAGTCTAAGTTGAATCCAAGAAAAGTGATCCAGATCTCTGTTCTGGAGATATATATCTCTAAGGACTAAACTAATTCATCACTACAATCTACAAAGACACAAGGAAGGATGAAGGCCAAAATCTAGAAGAAAGAATACATATGATCTCGCTCAGACAAGAAAAGGAAGTGATGTAAGTTTTTGTGACCCATCTACAGTGATCCGAGTTCGTGTAACATATCTCTCAATACTAATGCAAGTTTCAGGGCATATACCCCTGTTAATAAGGCATGCTTCTTTTGGCACCTACATCTCTGTGACGTATACATATAAACAGATTGGCTAACTATCTCTATGGACAAGTTCATGATACAAAATCATTAGAAGTCTATTCTATGCAAAATATTGGAGCTCGTATCTCTGAAAATTAAATCTTCTGTGGTGGCACCCAAACCTTCTATGACACCATGGCTTACAAAATTTTCTGTGGCGACATTTCTATGAGATATTCGAAGCTTAATAAGACATCCGAATTCATTAGGACAATATATTTTTAAGAGTCAAATTATCTATGATAAGCAACAAGATAGACATCCGAAATTGTTTTAGATAAATACAGGAATTCAAATGATGGTCTTCTCTGTGGAAGAATGTGTATTATGTGGCATGATATGCGAGGTCCTGAGATTTTGAGAGACGTTACAGGGCTTATCATATTGATGAACTGAGTTTATATGCAAAGAACAGTAGTCTAAGATATGTACAAAAGGATTTAATGCCCATTGTGTGTTGAAAAATGTGTAACTAGGTTCGGTCTTCATAAGTATGAAATGTATTTTTTATTCTTGAAAGAGAAAATTATTATTATTATTTTGGACCATGGGTTTCATGCTCAAGGTCTTTTATTTTATAAGTTAAGCACCCATTGAGTACTTCTAGGGTTTTTCCTAGGTCAAGAAGTCAAAACAGTTATCGCCATAAGTTGATGACCCAATTGGGCACATTGTAACTTGCAAAGAAAAAAATTTCGTCTTTAAAAGTAACGGAATACCCACCAAGACCAAGTCGGCCTGGCAGCTGGCAAGTCATCCTAAAGGAAGAGCCACGTTCACCCTTGAAGAGGCTCCTCCCTATGGATAAATCTCTGCAAATTCTCCAGCCAAAACTCTACTGTTACTGTTTGCTAGCTTCTCTCAGCCCCCTCGAATTTCCTTCTGTGCCCTAAGAGATGCATGCTCCAGCTGGAAATGGTCTGCAATGTAGCTCCTAGAGAAACACTAAAATGGACTGCTTCTTACTCCCCTAGGGTGACAATCGAAGTTCACTAAAGGTAGAGGTGGAATTCCCACTCAAAAATTCCTTGTGTTGAACATCGTGTTTGTCTTGGCTAAGCAGCTCAAGAGAACTAAGGTTGAAATTGTAAAATGACCAAAGATTCGAAAAGTGAGGCCCCCAAGCTCTATTTATAATTTGTTGGTCTCTTCTCTCCTTGTGGTCCCCACTCTCTCTCTCGCCCCTAATTCGCACTTCCTTCTCTTTTCTCTCTCCTCCAAGAGTGCGAGTTCCCTCCTTGGGTCGAATTTCTCTTTCTTGTGGCCCCACATTCCACTAGAGCTGCAATTTCCCTTTTTCCTCCGAAGTCCCAATGTCGGAATTGCGTCCTCTCCCAAAACTCGTCTCTAATGCTGAAAATCAAAATTGGGGATATTACAATTGGCATGAAGTCATTTTTGTCATCATCTAGGGTTAGATCTTCTTGCAGTGGAAATGATTAGATAGGGTTTTGTTCCTAGGGTTCTTCTTAATCCAAACTTTTCTAGGGTTTACAAAACCTCAAAGTCTTCTAGACTTGTCAGCTTACAAATTGCAAATAAATACAAATCCTAGTAATCTCATTAGCAAGTCTTCTACATAGAATTCATTTCATTCCTTGATTTCAGTATCCTAGACTTTATATGCAAGGAAAGACTTCAAATCAAGGTTATCAAACTCGAAATTGGCAATAAATCGGCGAGGCAAAAGAGCGAAGAGTTTTAATCAGATTGGGGAAAAATAGGGAAAAAACCAATGAATTCAATAAATAAAGATATACATATATATTGAATTAAATTTATAAATAAAAAAAAATAAAAAAAAATAAAAAAAATAAACCATTTTTCATTGATATTGAATAAAGTCGTGTCCAAACAATGCATATTATCAATAGATGCTCAAAATATCATGAAAGAAAAAGTATCTCATATATGTTATGACTCCAAACATGATCCAAAGTATTAAGTCTTGACTCCTAACTAGTGACTACATAGAACTAGAAGCATTTGCTTCTAAAAGTTTATAAATTATTGCATACTAATCAGTAAAAAAGTAGGAATTGAAATCTCTTGATTGCTTCTGAAATGATACGATAATGGTTTGCTACTGAAATCTCTGACAGAGCACACGCTAAATCTACACTAGAGCGCACATTGCACACTACGCCTCTCTTACACTACGACTCTATTACACGGAGTAAATTGAAATTGAAACCACATCTCTATTACCTTCTCGATGTATGAGATGCGCGCCTGAGAAGTGAGAAGTGACGTTTAATTTTTAACCAAACTAATTTGCAGGGCCAAGAGTGCAGCATTTTGGAGGGCCAAATTTATATCTGTTTCAGGGGTTTCTGGACGACTACTGCGCAGACACTTTGACAAGGAGATTTGGGGAGATCGGTCTAAGGATAAATAAAGAGGCTTGGAGGAGTGATTTGAAGGGGTTGGAGGATATTTTTCCAATAATCGATTGGCCTTCTACAGTAGAATTCTTTCTACAGGGCATTTTTCCAGCTAGTTAGAACCATACACATTTCTTGGGTCGTCGGGCCATGTTGGATTCAACCCAAACCCTTTTTGGGTTTTTGTGGGTTTATTGAGAGGAGTCTCTGGCCAATTTTATAGAATTTTTCGGGAAATATTTGGGCTTGAAATCCTCATTCTTATAGCAGGGAGAATTGTGAGTTACTTCAAGAATCTACATCACTTAGTGGGCTCATTTTTGGCTTGGAATTGAGCCAAACCCTTTCTGAGTATTTCTGGGGTTTTGGAGGGGAGTTCGTGGCTTCAATTTCAGGGTGATACGTGTTGAGAATTTGGTAGGGAAGTGTTTAATCCAATTCTCTTACTTGATAATTGCTTGTGTTATATTTGTTATGCTTCTATTACTTAGATATTATCTTCATTAGCTTATTATGTCTTTCATCAAGTCAATTATCAAAACACAAGAGACACGAAGTTTAGGCTCTTCATGCCAGGGCCAAAACCTCACCCTCTTCGAGAGAAAAACCCGAAAGTAATTCTTCTTATCTATCTTTAATTGACAAGTGCCATGACCATGACTCAGACCCTTGACTCCAGTATGACACTAAGACCTTGTCACTACTTTTCTCGGCTTCTTTTAGTTGATCCCTCCTTTCTGCATTGTACTACACCGACACTAGGAAACTCGGTTCCTAGCCCTAAACAGTGAGCTCCTTCTCTGATTTTCTTGGTCTAGTCTTGGCCTCCTAGAGACCTCTTCATCAGCCTCCTTTTCTGCACCCTTTGATAACCTGAACTGAGATCTTTGTTCTTGTTGTAGCACCCTTTCTTTTTCGCTATGTATCCTTCGGCCCTTTATTGAGATATCACAGATATAGTTACCCATGACCGAGGCTTATATTGTCTCTTTCTTGCACTTCTTGTAATCTCCCTTTCTTCGTTGTCTAGTCTTCCTTATTTGCACCACAAGGAGACCCTTCCTTCGTACCTACTGCAGTCCCTGACCTTGTTGTGATTGCTCTCGGCTTATGTGAGGAGTGTGAGGTAAGATATATCGTAGACAGAGCTAGATCAGCCCTTCCTTTCTTCTTTGCTTTTCCTTTTATCTTCGCACAAACTGCAGTCACCCTTACGCACTTTATTGCAGACTGAATTCTGAACTGCTTGGTGACAAGTGCGGTCGCAGTCCCTTTATATATAGGGATTGTTTCCCATCTCTAGGCCGACATGATCTTATGAGTGTGAGCTGACTTTATCAAGGATACTTCTAGCATATTCTAAGCCGACTTCAAGGAGCATATTTGACGAGGTCTTAGAGCATACAAATTACATCAATATTTTGTCTTTACAAGTGTAACATTACTTCATATGCATGACTCTAAATTATACATTTATGACAAGATGACAAATCCCTAAACAACATCAAGAAGAAGTCTTTGACCTATAATAAAAACTACTTGCTCATGAAACCCACGAGTCAAGCTTTACAAAATACATTTTATTATCTTTGTCTTCTTCATTACATAAATTCATAATTACATAATCATTATGAAGACCGATCCTAGTTACACATTCCAACACTCCCTCTTAACTAGGGAGGTATTCATAATGGTACATGGTCACTTTCAATCTGAAAAATCTCATAAGAAGAATTTGATTGGTAATCCATTTGTTATAGCATCATATTATCCAGCATTTTCAAATAGCAAGGCCTTGACTAACAGCTACATCTCTCCACGAGATCTTGAGCTACAATGCTAGTGAGACCAATGACTATAGACACTATCATCATTGTCTCCAAGGTACTCCACCCGAGTGTTCACCAAGTCTGACCTCATAAGACTATTCTTAATTCTCAAAGGATATCCATCCTTTCACGACTACTCTTTTCATGGATGCCTTAATACATCTCATACAGAGTATCGGATGCTAGATAATTACCCAATCCCACATTTTGTCTTCCAGAATGATGTGTCTATCTCTCCCTCTCAACTAGGGAGAATCCATTCATCATGTGTCTACATTCCTATTCATGGCCTTCACTAAGACTTACGGTTGTTGGTCCTAGTCTAGAGCATGACACATGAGATAGAAAAACACAATTGTCACCCCTATTAACCAGGGACCTACAGTAGCAATGATGAAAAATATCCAACTGCTCATGAAGTACTCCTTCTGTTGATGTCATGAATTGAGGAGCCTTCAATTTTGGGATCTCTTCTTAGGGCACAAATCATCCATCACTTTCATCCAAGAGCCATGTCTTCTATCAGAAAGTGATCCATCAACCTTCTCATCTGGTCTAGCTTCATGTTATGCTACTTTCTTTCGAACCATATATCTTCCAAGGATCTTTCATCTTGCCATATGGTTATCAATTTATGGAAGTCATCTACTTCCATTTGGTATCCCTGCATAAGCTCATCAGATGTTATTCAATTATAAATATGAATACTTTAAATCAAAAGTTACCTTGGTGATGATCTTTCACTGTGACATCTTCTTGTAGGCATTGGCGTCATTTCTTTACAGATTGACACATCTCCTAAAGATATGCATTGTCGAGGGTCTCCATCCTTTCCAGACTTCTATCAGAGTCTACATATCTTCCCAGGAGATTTTCTAGTCAAGTCTTCTTGGCTTCCTTGGATGTTGACCGCCTATTTTCATGATTGCACTTTTTCGCGATCTCTTCCTTTCTCTTCCACGCAATTTTATTTCATTCCCAGGAACTTCAAGGTGCAACTCCTTGATAGTATATAATCACCTCATATTCCATATGAGTACATATTATGTTCATTTCATCTGGTGTGGAACATGTCTATTGACAACATGTGCATCGGAAGACTTCCTGCTTTCTTTGACAATACTTCTTCTACCTCCAACCATATGATCTGTCTACATAGCATCCAGTGTCACCATAAATATATATATGTACCTCATTTCTTTTCTTTGAGTCATCCTGCAGCAGATTTCCTTGGAGTGAAGAGTTTTATTCCCTTGACCTGATTCATCAATATGTCATCATTTCTAATCCCAGAATTCTACAAGTATAGAATTTCTCAAGCAAACCTATTGCTTTCTTTCTAACCAGTGAGTCCAAAGAGGATTCCATTAGAAAATGTCAGCATCTGTTTCCTTATTGATTATTGAATGATGACCTTTATCTTGATGACTACCTTCTATAAATGTTGTTTTCTCAGTGAGGTTCCCAGGAGCCTCTTATAGCATAGATGTCACATACGTGTTACAAACATCTTCCTACAACGAGTGCTCCTTCTTCAATGCTTCCATCATGATGTCAATCCTGGAGTGATGCATTTATCTAATATACCATGCTTCCTAACAACCTGATAGATACCTCTTAAAGAGGAAGATTATCTTAATCATGATAGAGATCTTTCACTTCTTCTTTCTTGGGCTTCTTTGAATCTGGTTCTTCTTTTTTTCCAATGATATGGGCTTCTTCCTTTTTGTCCTTATTAGATTTGGGACAATCTTTCCATTGCATTGTATCTTATCCATGTTTCATCTTTTCTTCTTCAGGACCAAACTTACCAAATCTTCCCTTTCTCCTTAATATGGCAGAATAGGCTTGATTTTCTTTATTTGATCCTATATCCACTTTAGCTATAAACCTTGTCTCTTTTAATTCTCATAGAGTCCATAGATTCAGGAATAGTGTTGCTTATTTTTCCTAAATGCTTGAAGTGAAGTTTTCCCATTCCTCTGGAAAGCATTCAGCACCACTGTAGTTATTTCTCTATCAAAACTTTCTTTTCCCAATTCCTGCAATCAATCTTGTATTTCGGAAATCTTCATGAAGTTATTTCCTCCTCTCTAGACATCTCCAACATGTATAGTTCTTGTCTTAGAGATATTACTTCCCCTGCAGTAATTACCGAGAATAGCTCCACTAATTTGTCATATATTTCTTTTGAAGATTATATTTTGATACATAGGCAATGAGAGAGTCCTTTATGTACTCTATAAGAATCCTTCAAACTCTTATGTCTCCCTTCATGTATTTGGCGTGACTTCATTGTCCTTTTTCTTCCATGCAAGAAAGTTTGAAACCCTAACCAGTTTGTTGCTTTCTTTGCAAAAAGACATTTTGATAGATTCATATGAAGTCATAAAGATACTTACTTGAATAGATGTTTTTCTTCTTCTTCCTTGTTGATGATGATGTAGATAGAAGCTCCCTCTTAGATTGACTCTTTTCAAGAGTGGTGTAGAGCGGTAGATCATTGTAGTGTCCTATTTTTCCTAGTATAGCTTTGTCACTCCTATTAAGGATGATTTTTGATGAGTTATATATATGGCATATTGATCACTAGATTGAGGAACAATGCTTTATATACATATTTATATTTCCTCTTATGTTTATGTATGTCATATTGATCACGGGATTGGGTAACAATGTTTTATATACATAGTTATATTTCCTCTTATGTTTATGTATGGAAGATTGATCACTGGATTGGGGAAAAATGTTTTATATAGTTGTATTTCCCCTTATGTGTGGTATATTTGGTTATGTGTTTTATATGGTGTTATGCATATGTTTCTCTTTTTGCATCTGACTTATGAAGCAGGTGTATGACATGGATGGTGATCCTGGATTGAAACACGTAGACCCATGGATGCTCATGGTTATGTGAAACAGATGGTTAAATTATGATTTATGGATGATACATGATTTTTATGATTATATTTGTCTAACATTGTACTGAGCAGGATGTGGTAGGGGACCTGGTCATTTTCCAACAAGGATGTTCAATTATGAATGAATGTGGAAGTCATTTCTTCAAAACCTCAATGACTGTGGAAGTCGTGCACCATTCTTGGTAAAATGTGATTAAGTTAATTTCATTATGAAATTCATATGATTCCTTTGATCTATGAGATTGTGATGTGTGCAGGTCTTCGAACAAGGCCTTACCAGCAAACCATCAGATGGGTAAAAGCTCACAATCAGTACCATAAAAAGAAACGCGGAGTTTCAAAGCACAGTCGATGAGAAGGCATGGAAATTAGGGCGTGAAGTCCTAAATCCAAGAAAGATAAAGACATGGAGTCTTGTATATTTAGGGCGCGGAGTCCTGAATATTTAAAAAGATCAAGTTGTGGAATCTTGGATCTTTGGAGTAGATCAAGGCGCAGAATCCTCAATCTACTAAGGCACGGAGATGCATGAAATAGGGGTGCGGAATCCCTATTCTCCGAAAGAAAAATACCACTCATGGATAAATTTCCTTAAATTAAATCTCAATCTAACAATTCTAGAATGAATTTCTAAAAATAGAAAGTCATGTCTAGCATCTCAAGCATGACTTTCCAAAAATAGTTAATGTCCTTGCATAAATCGGTAATCAATCATATTTGAAGGAAATTCATTTAACTAATGATTAATCAATCCTAATAGTTCAATATTGACTTAATCCTCAATATTATTAATATTATCATTATCTTTTATGAGACTATGATATTTTATTATAAGGGAATTACAAATTAACTTCATCTCTTCAATCACTTCACACCTCTTTCCTTCATGACTCTCATCAATCTATGTAACTCTCTCTCTATTTTAAATAATACATTACACTCTCTTTTACGCACTCATCAAAGAATGGCATATGCCTTTTACACTCATTAAAGATATGTCATAAAATATTCCTCTTATACTCTCTTTAATGCATATGTTACACTCTCCTTAAATAAGGCATGCATACCTCTCCTTAATGGCATAAGTTACACTCCTCTAAATGGAATACAAGCATGCATATTACTCCTCTTTTATGACAAGAATTTGTTGTTCCTCCTATATATGAGTCTCATGTATTCTCACTTGGGGGAGGATGGTGATGCCAAGGGTAGAAGAGACTTGAGGAAGATTGTGAGAGGGAGAGATATGGAGAGTATCCAATTAATTCCAAAACAAATCTGCAATTCTTACTAAACTACTAAGTATCTCCAGCTCGTGAGGTTGAACATGAGTGGTATTTAGAGGAAGTGAAAACTATCTTCCTTAGTTTGCCTTGCATCTCTCTCTACTGTTGTATTTTGGTACTGCTTGTGAGCTTTTCCAGCTCGGGGTTTCCAGGGGGAGAAGTTCTTCCTGGATATGGTTGGGAGGAAAGCCAGGTGTTTCACAATGAGTTGGTAAGGATATTGGCGCTGGAGCATACATCCATCCTTTTGGAGTTGTACAAATTCACTAGCAGGTATGTGAATTGAATTATATCGTGTATTTTTGTAGTCCATTTCATAGTTTTGTCTATTTGGTTGTTTGCTGAAACTTACATGTATATGAAGTGTTGCACACCAAATGTTGAAGATATTTTGTAATAGTTGTAGAAGTATTTTATTGTACAGTGTTGAATTGATTGACAACAAGTCCTAATGGCTGAAGCATGTAAGCTTCCATGAATTAGATGAAAACATTTTAATGGCTTAAATTCTGTTTTTCCTCCTCGTTGTACAGTTGTATATTAATTTTGCATACTATGTGTTTGACAAAAGTAATAAATGAGATTGTAGGATTTTTTTGTTGTTGTTTTGAAGACTCGCATTTTTGGGCATTCCTATTGCGATTCATCTCAACTTCAGGGGGTATCCATACCATTTGACCATTTCACCCCGACTTTGATTTCAATAATCAAGTTTTCAAACTCTGATTCCCAAATCTGCTTTGTTTTGCAAATTTGTTGCTGCATGTAGGAACCGCTTGTTGTTTTGTTTCGCTGTTTTTTAAATCTTGGATTTGCCTAATAATTTATACTGATGAATCCAATATATTCTAACCACTTGGAAATTTGTGTTTAAAATCTAAATGATTAATAATTTGAAAATTTAAATAACTTTATGGCAGCTTGTTATAAAGTCTAAATGATTAATACAATGTTGTGACCTATCTGCAAAATTTCCTAAATATTTATATTCATTTATTGGTATAAATGCAGCAATGAAGATGGTTGATAGTCTACTTATATCTTGAGTTCAATTATTGGCATTACTCACCAAAAAAAATGAAGTCATGTAATTTTGTATTCATGTTAGCTAATTTTTGTGAAAAACACCTTAAAGAGATAATGGTTGTAAGTGTTTGACAATATGCCTCAATGGCTATACATTTCATGCTTGTAAATTGCTTGTCATAATGTTTCAATGGTTACAGCTAATTACGTTTATGAACTGTCCATAAAAATGCCTAAGTTAATTTAGGATTTGCAACCATGGTGTTTCTAGCATAATAACCAGTGTTACACGGGGTCTCGCCCCCCCACCTAGGGGTCTAGATTCCTCGCCCCCTCGCGCTCCGGGGTCTTGGGGACTTCTAGGGGACGTTTCCCTCACGCCCCCTCACGCCCCCGCACACCCCTTTTCACGCCCCCTCACACCCCCCCTCACGTCCCCTCACCGCCCCTTTTAGTTTATGGTTTCGTGTTAAAAGTTGATGTGCCACTTAGCATATTTTAGAATCCAAGTGATTCTGATTCAGATGGTGACATGGTTGATCCTGATATATTCGTGCAAAAGTTGGATGCAGAGACTAGTGGGGCATTAACTTGAGCATTTATGCTCATTTATCATTATGATGATATCATTTGATATTCATATGTTATTTTTTATGTTTTATGTTTCAGACATAACTTATTTGCGTTTAAGTTTTATGTTTCAGACTTGAGTTGTAAACTTCAGTTTAAACTCTATTTTGAATATTGATATAATATGTCATATGATATCTTAAAATTTATTTTCATTGTACATTGTTAGTAGTTACATTAATGATTATATAGTTACAAACTTACAAACTTACATGCATGATTGTATGATGTATGTTTTAACTTTTAACATTTAAATTTGTTTCAATTATATGATTCATCATTCATCGATTTGTAATTTTATCATTTATGATTTATCTTTCATGATGCAAGTGTATGATGACTGTATATACATTCCTTGCAAAAATATAGTTACATTATAAATATTAAATTTTATAATTTTTATGACCCCGACGTCCCCCCACCTTTCCTGAAAATTGGTAGGGAGCTTTTGCATAGGCCCCTCCCGCGCTCCCTCGCCCCCTCGCTCCCACCTCCAGGGGACTTGGTGGAACATTGATAATAACTCCATTGAGCTGAAAAGTCAAAATTGCAGTAAGTAATTTGTTGCAATGTTAGCTCACATATGAATTCCTAATTATTGGATACCACCCCTATAGAATTTGAATTATCCTTTTAAGCAAAGAATTCATAAGCATGTTATTTAGAACAAAATCAAATAAGTCACTCTTGAACACAATTAATTACAACAAAATTAACAATTAGCTTATTGGAAATTGTGGTTCGTAAAGTTTGACATTTATTCATCCCACTAAATACTCTATATTTTAAAGGTGATTTTAGTCTTGAGAAGCAAGTATTATGGTTGTATGTTTTGGATCTTGATAAAGCATGAACCTTGTAGCTTTGAGGATAAGCTAGTAGAATTTAGGGTGTAGTGTAAGGATACCAATAAAAATATATATATGACATTGCATTAACTTTTATGACTTATAAAAAAATTATTAATATCTCATTTTGAGTCAATGTAATATTTCTCTATAATAATGATGGTTGGTAAGGTGGGACCTTACAATGACCCTGGATCCTTGATGATGATGATGATCAAGGATGATGACATTAGCAAGGTGGCTTGATGATGTCTCCAACAATGTTGATTTGATTTCAACACCAAATAGTTGTTGATGGTGATTGCTTCTACATGGTGCCCTTCTTGATGTATAGGTCCTTGATCTTCTTTATATGGCTTTTCCAAAAACTGCATCTTAGAACTGAAGATTGAATTTTCAACGTGGATCTCTGACTTTTGCTTTAATAATAATAATAATAATATACATATATATATATATATATATATATATATATATATATATATATATATATATTTGATTCTTGATCTCTTGGTACTTGAGTGTCTTCTTGCCAAACAACGTTTTCTCGTCTTCAGCACCTTAGCTCTAAAACCATGCTGAGAATTTGGTAGGGCAGTGTTTAATCCAATTCTCTTACTTGATAACTGCTTGTGTATACTTGTTATGCTTCTATTACTTAGATCTTATCTTCATTAGCTTATTATGTCTTTCATCCAGTCAATTACCAAAACACAAGAGACACAAAATTTAGGCTCTTCAAGCCAAAGCCAAAACCTCTCCCTCTTGGAGAGGAAAACCCGAAAGTAATTCTTCTTATCTATCTTCAATTGACAAGTACCATGACCATGACTCACACCCTTGACTCCAGTATGATACCAAGACCTTGTCACTGCTTTTATGGACTTCTCTTAGCTGATCCCTCCTTTCTGCACTGTACTACACCAACGCTAGGAAACTTGGTTCCTGGCCCTAAACAGTAAGCTCCTTCTCTGATTTTCTTGGTCTAGTCTTGGCCTCCTAGAGACCTCTTCATTAGCCTTCTTTTTTTGCACCCTTTGATATCCTGAACTGAGATCTTTGTTCTTGTTGTAGCACCCTTCCTTTTTCGCTATGTATCCTTCGGCCCTTTACGGAGATATCACAGATATAGTTACCAATGACCAAGGCCTATATTGTCTCTTTCTTGCACTTCTTGTAATCTCCCTTTCTTCGTTGTCTAGTCTTCCTTCTTTGCACCACAAGGAGACCCTTCCTCCGTACCTATTGCAGTCATTGACCTTGTTGTGATTGCTCTCAGCTTATGTGAAGAGTGCGACGTAAGATATACCTTAGACAGAGCTAGATCAACCCCTCCTTTCATCGTTGCTTATCCTTGTATCTTCGCACAAACTGTAGTTACCCTTACGCACTTCTATTGTAGACCGAATTCTGAATTTCTTGGGGACAAGTGAGGTCGCAATCCCTTTATATATAGGGATTGTTTCCCATCTCTAGGCCAACATGATCTTACGAGTGTGAGCTGACTTTATCAAGGAAACTTCTAGCATATTCTAGGCCAATTTCAAGGAGCATATTTGACGAGATCTTGGAGCATACAAATTACATGAATATTTTGTCTTTACAAGTGTAACATTACTTCATATACATGACTCTAAATTATACATTTATGACAAGATGACAAATCCCTAAAAGACATCAAGAAAAAGTCTTTGACCTATAATAAAAACTACTTGCTCATGAAACCCATTAGTCAAGCTTTACAAAATACATTTTATTATCTTTGTCTTCTTCATTACATAAATTCGTAATTACATAGTCATTATGAAGACCGATCCTAGTTACACTTTCCAATAATACGAGCATTTTTCAGGGAAGAACCTTCAGTCCCATCCCAGTAGCAATAGTAGTAATTTTCTAGGTAGTGCGAAGTACCAGTTTGGGCCAACATTTTCTCTGGATCAGAGTTGTACTACATGGGGTTTTCATAGCTTGCATAGCAAGCCCAGGTTCCCAAACTTCAACTCATTTTATGTATTATTTTATCATAAAATTAATAAAATGGCTCAGATTGTGTTGTTGGACATTTGGGTGTTTTAATTATTGTGTATGAGTTCCAGTTTATTTACTATTCCTAGTCCATTGCTTGGTATTAGGTGTTAAATTCCAATTAGGAATATTACAATGCTATCAGAGCCATGATCTTAGCGAGTTGTGGGGTGGCCAACTAGTTCATGGGAGATTTGGGCATGTAGACACAGTGACGGGTTAAACCATAAACAACCCATGGCTCAAGGGAGATTTAGTATGTTGGAATTTCGGGGTGGAATCCGCTGGAATGATGAGAGATTGGCCCAATTAAGGAAGGTGTCAAACCAAATCCATCCTCATCCTTACAGCAGAGACACTAGAGGTGCGCAGGTCGCCAAGGTTCACAGCGATATACACCATGTGGGAAGAGTCGACAAAACCAGGGCACCAGATTTCCTCAAAGGGAGCAGGCAAGACAGGGACAGTTAGAGGATGATACCAGGAGGCGCTTTTGTTGGTGGAGAGCAGGCAAGACAGGGACAATTATAGGGTGATACCAGGAGGCGCTTTTGCTAGTGGAGACCTGCCTTTAGATATCAAAAGCCTAAGGAGGAGGTTGACCATGAGGTTGTGGGCACACAAGAATGTGAGGAGTGTGTCGATGTGTCCAGTGTGACGCAGGAGTCACCCTTGTTGGAGATCCCTTTAGTAGCTCCAGTTGACACCCTAGTGGAGAGAGTAGAGCATACACTTAGAGGGCCATCTGTTGATGAGGTGTCGTTTGTCGTGTATGGATCCATTGTTGAGGTGTCTAGGGCCATGTCTGAGCTTTCAGGTGATAGTAGCCCACAGCAGATTGGTGAGGTGCCCAGAGACATGTCCAGCGACGAAGTGTCGGCAGGTGCAAAGTTATCCAGAGTTGTGACAAAGTTTCTAGACGATAGCTATCTATCGTTGATTGTTGAGGATGTTATGCATGATGAGCTATTTGTGGAGGGGTAGTTAGTGGCTCATGTTAAGCCCATGGTGGAGGAGGATGAGCAGCCATCCTTGGAGTCAACCATCGATGAGGAGCAATCAGGTGCATCGGCAGCCAGCAGAGCTATCGTACTTTCAGACGGCAATCCCCTTCGAGCATACATCGATGGGGCTTACAACATTGTTGGGGCGCCCCTGCATGTTGGTGAGAGAGAGGTCGCGTTCCCTAAGCAGATTACATGGATTGGCTAGACTAGTGAGATGAGGTGACACAAGTTGCGCAGCGTGCAACATTCGCAGGTATGGGGGACTTGTTCCAAGTATGGTTGTCAATGCATTCGATCCATCTCTTGGGGTCGGATGGCAAGAGATATTGAGTGGGTATCTGGTGGCGCTGGCTAGGAGGTTAGATGCATCCATGGCCACAGTTCAGCAGAGGTTGTGGATTACCAAAGTGGCTCGAGGGTCGGATTATTGTTGGGATCCGGGTGGGATTATCACATCGTGGAGCCGATAGATGATAGCAGTAGTTGCGTGATGGGTCTAATGATTGGGCACACACACGTTTTCAGACCCACATCAACACTAGTGACAGGATGGTTTAACACGAGAGCAAGCAAATTTCACGAGCTATATTGGCATACTGATCGAGCATGGGATCACAAGGTGATTAGCCCACTCTGGTAGGTGTCGGTAGGAGGGGGTGGCATCACCAAGCCACTGGACAAGGCATCATATGGAGACAATGCTCTCTCATTGATATATTGGGCAACAGAGCTACTAAGGTTTGGCACGGTAGCATTATTCCTGATTGCAAGTGAGGAGTTGGGCCACTCAGGTGAACCTCGGCAGATGTGGAGGTGTAGATCACACCGTGGCGGGTGTACTAGCAGAGTGGTTGATGCATGGGCACATATGGAATGCCCTATGGTACATGGGGGCACGGCATTGAGCATTGGTATCCAGTGGTGCATGGAGTTGTGCCACGGGGTTCAGTGTTATGCAAAGTGTTGGGGTATGTACTTGTGTGCAGCCGAGCAAGATGATGCACAGCAGGGTGTCTGAGTGTTGCCACCAGAGAGAGCTCCTGACGAGGGCATCATGCACACCATTGGGTTTGACACACCCAGATTTGGAAAGCAAGTTGATCACAAGGTCGACCGTGAGCTTCCGTTTATCACTCTCCATCATCGCACACTGACACAGGGCACTTGGATATCATCTCTTGATGCTCTCATCACGAGCAACAAGACCCAAGAGGACATAGTGCCTTGGGAGAGAGGCTTTCCAGCGGTGGCATATGGTCAGGACGTGAGTTGGTGGATGCAGGCTTGGGGGTAGTTCGATCTTCTGCAAAGGTAGCACTTGCACCACCCTTGAGCCCACACTCAGGGAGATGCATAAACCCTTTTTGGTGAGACATTCTGAGGTGTCTTAGGAGCATCTACCACTGTTGTGGACCTTACTTGCAGGCAAATATTTAGACTTCGGGCAGTATTGGGGAGCACTTTTGGGAGGCAGGATGACAGATCCCACTGCGTGGTATGGCCGACGCAGGGATGTTTCGCATGCACCAGATTGATTCGTGATGTATGGAGTCCATATATTGATTGCAAGCAGGGAGCTGAGACGTGGTACAGGTTGGTGCCATCAACTGTCAGGACTATGTCGCAGTCATTCTGGCTATGGAATTCAGGAATTAGGTTGGTTGATTGGACACTCTGTTTCGTGATTAGTGGGATCAGGATAGGGGATGACCCAGCTCACACTTGGTTTGACATGTGGGGGAGTGTTGAGGCCTTTGTCGCATGGCAAGGGTGGTTTTCCTTGTTGCTGCTACAAATGAGGGTGAGTGTTGGATGGGTAGGTCGTGACATCATGGAGGTGTTTGGGCCAGATACGTTGGTACTCCACAGACAGTTTTCCATTAGGTCCCAGGAGAGGAGGATATAACTTTCACATGAGGGGCAGACTGCCATGGTTAGAGTTGCATAGCTACAACATCGTGGCACCCTTTTTAGACTAGCATGGGATTTGAACATCACAGGACTTGGTAGTACAACTACCCTTGGGGATGAGCTGATTTCTACGGAGGGAGATCATTCAGATCTTCCATTGGGCTTTTGTGACTAGTTGATGGCATGGGGCACTTCATCAGCATGGCAGGTTGGTCAGCACGAGGATATCAGGGGAAGTCCATGCGGGTGAGACTTCATCCCCACGGGGATTGGGTTGTATCTTCAGGAGCTTACCCTTGGAGTGCAGGAGGTGGACTAATCAGTAGGGCAGCTTCATGGGGAGTTGGACAGAGTCCTACATTATCATGATGCTCTACTTATTGATAGTATGCATAGGGCTTCTGGTACCTATACCTGGCTGGACAATGAGCGCAGCAAGGGGTGCTTCATAGTGATCAAGATGGCTTGGGATCTGGGAATTGAGGGATTCCTTCATGACCAAACAGTGCAAATATCGGGGATGACTCAACGGCACATTTGGGACCATAATATTACTAGTGATGATAGTGGTGATCAACACTCAAAGGGGCACTTGTTCAGGCATTGCTCGAGGACAAGCAATTTTTTGCGGGGAGGACTATATTATCTCCAATTTTGATTTTCAGCATTAGAGACAAGTTTTGGAAGAGGGTGTAATTTCGTCATTGGGCCTTAGGAGGAAAAAGCGAAATTGCAGTTCCAGTGGAATGTGGGTGGCACAAGAAAGAGAAATTTGACCCAAGGAGGGAACTCACACTCTTGGAGGAGAGAGAAAAGAGAAGGAAGTGCGAATTAGGAGAGAGAGAGAGAGTGGTGACCACAAGGAGAGAAGAGACCAACAAACTATAAATAGAACTTGGGGGGCTCACTTTTGGCATCTTTGGTCATTTTACAATTTCAACATTAGTTCTCTTGAGTTGCTTAACCAAAACAATCGTGTTTTTCAGCACAAGGAATTTTCGAATGGGAATTCCACCTCTAACTTCGGTGAACTTCGAGTGTCACCCTAGGGGAGTAATAAGCAGTCCATCTCACGGCTTATCGAGGAGCTACATTGCAGACCATTTCCAGTTGGAGTGTGCTTCTCTTAGGGTGCAGAAGGAAATTCGAAGGGGTTGAGAGAAGCTAGAAAACAGTGGACTTTTGGTCGGAGAATTTGCAGATATTTATCCATAGGGAGAGTGGGTTTTCCTTAGTGATTTGCACCGCTGAGAGTGTTGCATTTTGGAGGGTCGAATTTATCTATTTTAGGGGGTTTCTGGACGGCTACTGCGCAGACATTTTGATAAGGATATTTGGGGAATTCGGGCTAAGGATAAATAAAGAGGCTTGGATGAGTGATTTGCAACGGTTGGAGGGGATTTTTCCAATAATCGATTGGCCTTCTAAGGCAAAATTCTTCCTACAGTGAATTTTTCCAGCTAGTTAACCATACACCTTTCTTGGGGTCACCGGGTCACATTAGATTCAGGCCAAACCCTTTCTGGGATTTTGTGGGTTTATTGAGAAGAATCTCCGGCTAATTTTATAGAATTTTTCGGGCAATATTTGGGCCTGAAATCATCATTCTTATAGCAAGGTGAATTGCTAGTTAGTTGGGGAATCTACATCACTTAGTGGGCTCATTTTTGGCTTGGAGTTGGGCTAAACCCTTTTTGTGTATTTCTGAGTTTTTGGAGGGGAGTTCGTGACTGCAATTTCAGGGTGATCCGAGCATTCTTCAGGGCAGAATCTTCAGTCTCGTCCCAGGAGCAATAGCAGTAATTTTTTGGGTAGTGCACAATACCAGTTTGGGCCAGTATTTCCTCCATATCAAAGTTGTACTACATGGGTTTGCATAGCTTGCATAGCAAGCCCAGATTCCCAAACTTCAACTCATTTTAGGTACTCTTTTATCATAAATTAATAAAATGGCTCAAATGGTGTTGTTGGACATTTAGGTGTTTTAATTATTGTGTATAAGTTCCAATTTATTTACTGTTCCTAGTCCATTGCTTGGTATTGGGTGTTAAATTCCAATTAGGAAAATTACACCAATATGAGAACAATATCTATTAAGGTTGCAGGTCAAGACAAGATCTATCTAAAACTTGACTAGTAGATGGAAGAATTGGAAGAACATGGCAAAGCATGGAGATTAAGAAAGAGGAAGCAGTTTGAAATATGCATCAAAGAAGTCCATTAGATAGCAAGAAACTCACTTACCTCAATTAGAAAGAGGGAGTTGTCAGATCCTAGATAGATAGAATATTACCTGAAGTTTAGCGAAAAAAATAGAGAAGCTTGTGATCTAAAGGAGAAGATGATTGATCTAGAGCAATATTCTTTTGCAGGAAGTTGAAGAGTTTTGATATCGTTGTACCGAAAGCTGATTGGTTAGATCCAAGAACACATTGATTGACAGTATGGATGTTATTGAAGATACTATTGATGATTGGGAGCTCATATAATTTCATGGAAGAGAATGAAAGCAAAACCTTGTTGCAAAGAAAGAAGATGTGAAGGCTTGTGCAATCAGTTGTGAAGAAGTTTGGCTCCATGAGATGTTTGATGAACTACTTGACATGTTGGATTCAAAGTTGCATGAAGTTTGTCAAAGAACCACGAAGGCCACAACTCGTTATGACATGATACAAATAGGAGCCAAGAAGCCACAACAGATCTCCAAAGAAGAACAAGTAGCCAATGCATTGATGAGTATTTTTGACAAGCTTAGGCTTGTGGTTATTTCTCCTTGTTGAGAGGGACTGAGGATCTCCTCCCTGGTTGAGGAGTGAGGATGGACACAATGTTCTCCACATGTCATGCACTATGGCGAGGAGTCAAGACTAATAGCCGTAAGCCTAGTGAAGGCACTGGTAGGGAGAATGGAGGATTGGATAAGCATCTGGGACCCATATTCTATGAGGATTTGTATCCAAGATAAGAATAGTCCCAACGACCGATATTCTTTGAGGATGGGTATCCAAGATAAGAATAATCCTGTGAGGACATACCTAGTGAACATCCAAATGGGGTATGTGCCTAGAGAGCTGGTGGTGTCCAAATTTATGCCTTCCAACAATGTGCCCTGATCCAGTGGAGAGATAGAGCTTGTGAGTCAAGGCCTTTCTATTTTTGACAATGTTGGTTATGATGATGCTTATCAACCCAAAATCCTTTCTTATGAGAATATTTCAACTTGAGAGTATCATGTTGTGTCATTATGAATACCACCTGAGTTAAAAGGCAGTGTTGAAAATGTAACTAGAGTCAATCTTCATATTGTAATAAAATGAAAATTTTTATCATTAAAATCTTTATTATTATTATTTATTTTTGGTCAAAGCATGTTCTTCATGCTTATAAGAGTCAAAAAATTCAAAAAGAAAAATTATTTTCAGTCAAAGAAATTGTACCTGAATCAGTCTTGTTGACCACTTTATGTCAACGACCCCATAGCAGTACACCCCTTTTTTTTACAAAAGGGATCCATCATGTTCGAGTGCTCGTGCCATTTAGATTTCATCATTCAGTCAACAATTTTGTAAAATATGTAAACCCATTCTACATGTTTATAATGTAAATGATCTTAGTAAGACCATCATGTATGTAACAACCTAGGTAAGCCTAGTATTTTGGTGACGATTTCTATCCTAGGAGGTTTTTCGTCTCACTGATTCATATGTGTCTTTAGACACAAATGATTGGCAAAGTTTTTACCCTCCAACCTCACCCCAAAGCTAGGGTGGAATTTGTCGTCAAGATATTAAGTGATTCCTAGTGTTTTTTATCGAGTCTTTGTAAAAGTAATCTGAGAATGATCCTAGTTAATTGGCTAAATCATTTTATTACAAATTGTTGGGTCTACTAGATCATATTTTGAGTCACAAAATTGGGTAGATTATTGAGGGTCTATTACGAACGAGCGTTCCCCCTCAAGGGTTTAATTTATTAATTAATCCCCTCATGAGTCAATTAATTAAATTTTCTGGCCAAATTGAATTAAAAATCCTAAGCCAATAATTTAACTAATTGTATGTCCTAGGTAAATTTAAATTCTTCAAAGGCAAAATTCGTGGGTCCTTGAAAAATAAATTTTTAAAAGTTTCGGGCCAAAGAAATATTGAAAATTTTGAGAAATTTTGGACCCTTTGGGCCTTGGTAGTTATGTCAAAGTCAATTTTTTGAGGTAATTAATTCAAAATTATTATTTTTGAGCTAACTTAAAAGGAATTAAATGAAAATTTCGGACGAGATTAAAAGACGATCAAATCTTTTTGGACGATTGAGATTACTTTGACAGGGATCAAGCAAACTAGTCGTTGGAGAATTTATCTATAAATTAGAGTTCAGTGTTATTTTTTGATCATCCGATCTCTTGATCATGTACTAACTCTTGAAGCTCTCCTGTAATACTTTTCTGAAATAATACAAACGAAGTCTTTGGGGTTTTACTTGATGGTAGTGTTCTTCTTCGGCATTTTATGGTAAACTTGTTTTTTATATTCTGCTGATAATTATTTCAATGAATTGTTAATTAATAACTCTTGTAGAGTAATCTATTGCATAGGTATCTTGCTTAGGTTACTAGATTTAGGGTAAGAATTTTAAGTGGATTGAGTTAGCAGGTATCTCTAACTCTTGAAAATTTCATTTTTATCTTATTTCTTTATTGATTTAATAGTTTAAATTTAAGTGTGCAGAAATCTCTCGGATTTAGAATTGGGCGTTTAGGGAAGTCCTCGATTAGACCAGTTGACTCCCACGGAAATAAGACCTGAAGAGCCCTCTGAATATAATTCCCCAAGTTTATCTTAAGTTCTCTTCTTGCAGGGTTTTCTATTTTCTAGAGCTTGTGCCTAAATACAAAAATTTTATCTTAACTTTTATTGAATTTAAAGTTAGATAAAGTTAGTAAGAGCCTTAGATCTTCAAATCTGGGAGCGAAGTTAGACTTACACTCCTCAGATCTGACAGATCTGCAACTCTTGTGGATAGATCTGTAGATGTACTATATAGATCTGTAACTTATTTGTATAGATTTGTGACTTATTTGTATAGATCTGTAATTTATTAGTGTAGATCTGAAGTTTTGTAATATAATTTTGAATTCTAACATTTGGGTTTTTAGGATTTTCTCTATTTTTGTACATATTGGGTATTGGGTTTTTCTCTTTTCACTTGTGGATGAATAGATCTGAAAAATCAGCCTAGGAAATTTTTAGATCTGAGCTAGATCTAGACCCTAGAGAGCCAGATCTAGGCTCAATATTTGTTTGCAGGTGAGATCAAGTGGAAGAAGAGCTAGATCTAGACCCTTGGGGACATCTAGGCTTTTGAGGCTATTTTTGCAGGATTTTGGTCTCCAAAATTCTAATTTTCAAACGGCAACGTTATCCCAAAATTTCAACGATTTTCAACGGTGGAATCTTCAAAGCCTTGAGCTAAGAGTTTGATCTCTAAACCCTTATTTTCTGCAAATTTATTACAACAAGAAAATCACAAATAATTAGGCCTTAAAACACATTTTATATGGTCAAAATTGTTTAGAGTTGCAAAATCTTCATTTTCAGAGTTTTTGGTTACTTGGGCATCTTTAATTTTGTCTAGATCTAACTATAAAGCTTGCTGGAAATCACTGCATAACTGTGAAAATCAGATCTGAACATTTCTGATGCATATCCTAAATAAAGTCTAAAAATATGAATTTTCAGTTTTTCCGCAAAACTTACTATTTTTAGACATTGTGAGGATCATCTTCAGTGTTTTCAGTTTGTTGATTTGTTATCAATTTATTGTTGTTATGAACTTATCAATTATGAAAATTACTTAATCAAACTCTCTTAAAGCCTTAAAATTGAAATTTTCAAGTTTTAATACATTTTTTGTTATTTCTGGAAGTATTTGGCAGCTAATTTTGGCAGTTTTATCTTGTTGATCTGTCACTGTTTCACTGCTAAAATAAAAATATCAGATCTGAAGTTTCTCTTAATCAAGCCCTAAAAATCGATTTTTCTTCAAGTTCAATAATTTCTGCTATTTTTAGTAATTTCGGGCATGGGTGTCGGTATCATTTGTTTGTTGATCTATGGTTTAAATTACTGCTACAATTAATACTTCAAATCTGAAATCTTGCTGAAGAATATAATTTAAGTTTGACTATAGAGAAAAATAAAAAAATTATTGGATTTGCATTATTTTAAAATATCATTTAATCCATAAAATTTCTTGAGGAAGTGTTTATTTAGCATTGAAATTTCATAGTGTTTTTTATGATTAATTATTGAGATGTAAATGCTAATTATTTTCACATGCTTCAGTTGAGTTTGATAATCATTGGCATCTGAATTTTTAAATGTTTTCTATCGATTAAAATCATCTATCGTGTTACTAACTCTTGTTTCATTTACTTGAAATATTGGATGTTTGTTGAATTTTAATGTTTGGAAAATCTTTTCAAGTAATTGTGATCGATATTTTTTAGAGCTCTATTTTGAATCTTCTAATTGAATAAATCTTGGCATCTTCATAATTGACACTCTCGCATAAGTACTTAGTGGTTAAATCAAATTATTTGTAATCTAAGTGCTTTAGGCTTTTAACATCACCTCTCATCTTCGAAGCTTGCTTCATCTCGCTCCTTCTTCAAATCATTTCTCTGGCATTCTGAATTCTAAAGATAGCATTGCATATAGGATAGTTATTAATCCAAGCAGTAGTTTCTCATCAAGTACTTGGTCCTAAATTCTTAACAAGATAGTTGACTCCATAAGGCACTGGTATCAGTCATTCAAATCTAATCGATGTTGATTTATGGTAGCATCGGATGTGCTCTAGCCTTGTAATTTTGTATATAGGCTAAGACACATGTATTCCATAAAACCCAGAAATGGTTTTGGAAAATTCCACTTAAAGATGACTTAATTAAATTAATTAATCATTTTTTAAAGTTTTCCTAAGTCTAAACTTAGAGAATTTGATTAATTAAAGTGTATTAATTAAATCAAGCGTGAATCTTCTAGATAAAGTCATGGATCATCTCCAAGTTAATCTTAGCCCTTGATTATATTATAATCTTGGCCATTGAAGGGTCAACGAAAGATTATAAGAAAGAGGGTGAGGGGCCTATGGAAAATATACTTGATACTTGAGCCATTGAGCATTTTCGAATTTTTGTGAGGAAACATAACTTTTGATCAAGAACAAATCACTAGGGTTGGGTTTGCTAAGTGATTTGATTCAGTGATCAGATCTAGAGAGGGGCAGAAGCAGAGATTGGTCAGGTGGACCAAGAATACATTTCAGAGTGAGGCAACATCTACACAGGAGAGAGACAGCGCAGTTTCTGGCAGAGGTGACGCAGTTCCTGCAGAGAATCACGCAGAGCCAACGCAGTGTCTCTTGGAGTCAGTGCGGAGAAAGCTAGAGGGTGGGTTTTTGAGAAAGTCAATGTGGTTGTTTTTCATTGTATTTTGTTCAGATTGTTTCAGCACTTAGATTTATTTCTGCAGCATTATTTGTGTAGACTACTTCAGTAATTACTTCGGTATTTCAATGTAATGAAATAATTATCAAAATAATAGAAATAATTCAGATTTGTTGCAGTAGGAATCCAGATCTAGGATTTTTCACAATCGAATCCTTTAAACTTGCTAGATTTATTACAAGTATTTGGTCATTTAACTGTGCCTCCCAAACTGGTTGGTTCACAACTAGTTCTCCTTCATTCCATTTCCATAGGGTCTACTCCCCTTAGTCTGCTATAGGGAGACAGCTTAAATAGAGAGATTGGGGATCAGGGTGACAGCCCCCGATCTGAGTCGTTGTCGCAATGCCTAGACATTTTGTGCGACAACAAGTCCCATTTGGACTTTTGTAAAGAAAATAAAAATATTTTTTTATTAAATCAAAAGACCACCAACACTGTCAAGTTGGCCCTCCTTGGGAACAAGTAGGTCTGGGCTCTAAGAGGACAGTTTGATCATTTTGGAGGACATTCGTTCATCATCAATATACATATCTTCTACGCCTATCAAATGGAGAATTAAGAAGGAAGGAAGAGCTCACACATGTAGAAAGAAGAAGTTGAAGTTTTGATCTTATTGCAGGCCCGAAATTTCAGGAAGACCAGATTTTACTTATGTTGACTTTTGACTTTGAAGATGACTTAGAGAAGGGCTGGACTTGGAGTTTTGGTGGCAATTTTGGGTATTGGTCTTGGTCTTGGATATCTCATTTGATCTGATTCTATAAGAGAAGGATTGTTGTTGGGTTTTCCCTCTTGTGTGGTTTTGCCCCAGCTTGGAGCCTAATTTCTGGTGTCTCTTTTCCTTTATACACTATGATCTCTATTTTTCTTGTTTTAAATGGTAATTGCTTGATGAATAAGAAAGGAAAAACAAAAGAATAACACTAAATAAATTCACATGTAATTATCATGTTAAGAAATTCCCCTCTGTATTGGAATTTCAACAGTCTCATTCGATCATTAAAACTATGTTCCATGAATTAAAATTGAGGATATAGATGTGAAGTACGTTTTATATATTATGGCACGAAGTTAGTATGCACAAGCCCTAATTTCAATTCAATCATATTTTACTAGCACTCGAAAACTTCAACCCCAATGAACAAAAGCTCTAGCATCAATCTTAATCTGGACATATCACAGGACATAACCAAATAAAAAACATCATTCATAACATAATCGACAAGGAAACAAACTGAGGAATAACTAAAAGGCAGGAAACATACCTCCTTTTGAAAATAAAACAGCATAAACATTTTATTTGAAAAGTCCTGCGGCAGAATGAAATACCGTTAAGCCAATAAAACTTGTAACAAAATATGAGAGGAAAACTGCATTGCAGACTATAAAAATTAAAACTGTTGATAGTTCATCAATATAACCTTAGATACAATATTGAACCCAAGAGACTGGAGAGACTTAATGAATTTATTTGGATCTGCACCACCATTGCCCGGATCAAACCTACTCTTCACTTCTGCTACCAGAAGCCAGCCTCTGCCATAAGAGGATAATGGTAAATCATGATTCTCTGTAACAAGTAGCATCTATAACAATAAGGTCTAAACCAACGCCAAATTGTTTCAACAGTCTACGGATTTCATTAGATTCTGTAAAACATAAATTTGGTACTGAAAACAGAAATCCTCCACTATTCTCAGACATTGATTCAAGTTCAAATAAAAATTAAAGAGAAGCACGCTTAACAGTCATAGGAATTAGTAACACAAATAATTTCCCATAAAAACATTATGTTATCTCCCAAGTCCGGAAGTTGTGTCGAGTCCAAATATTAATTATGTATGTCTATAGTGTTCAAAAGCAGTTCATGTTTGTTGGAAATTCTAGTGGAAAATCATTGTGCAATGAGATTAACATTGTTGTGGTGCATAGTTAATTAAAAGAGACGCAATTGAGAATTGGCACAAGCACAAAAGCATCTTGAGCATCGATGATCATTCAAAACACTGAAATTTTTGGCACAGAAATATTCAGCCACGGGATTGTTTTGGCACAGGACTCAGGAGTTTATTTGGAGTGGCATAGATTAATGACATAGTGCAGACTGCTTAAATGGAATGGAACACTGGCAAAAGATTGACTTAGGCAAATTTGACCCTTGACCCAATCAACTTTGATCATCAGAGAGGCATTGACCTAGATCGATATATATGAAATTTCCTCTCATTTGAGGTTAATGAATTCGAGAGTGAGAGTTTTAATAATGTATTGTGAGCCAAACTGTTGTATACAAATACTGAGCCTTAGACTGTAAGGTTGATTGAGCCATTGAAGCTGTAAACTTGAGAATGGGCCAGAGAGAGAACAAAAGCTCTTAAGAAGCCAAGCCATTTGTGGCAATTGTATTGTATTGTACATTGTCTTACACTTTGTAGCATTTTAGTTAACAAAGAGTTGTCTATTCTATAATCTTGGTCTAAAAATCTATAGTGTGTGAAAGCTTTACTTATTATCTTTATCATCTTATTCCTTAAGTTTCAGTAATTATCAGTCTAAGTGTGAAACAATTTAGTTGAATAAAATGGAAATTTTAAGCACAGTTCTGTTATAAGCAGTGTTTTAAAAACCGGTCAATCTATAGTGTGTGAAAGATTTACTGATTATCTTTATCATCTTATTCCTTAAGTTTCAGTAATTATCAGTCTAAGTGTGAAACAATTTAGTTGAATAAAATGGAAATTTTAAGCACAGTTCTGTTATAAGCGGTGTTTTAAAAACCGGTCAAACTAGAACCAGAACCAAGCAGATTGGCTGGTTTGACCTTAATTCCAGACTGAATCAGTTCAGTGCCAGTTCCATAACCAACTGGCCTGTTCCATATGGAACCAATCAGACAAGCTTCAGTATTTACCAGTCTAAGTGTGAAACAATTTAGTTGAATAATATGGAAATGTTAACAACAGTTCTGTTCTAAGCAGTGTTTTAAAAACCGGTCAAACTAGAACCAGAACCAACCAGATTGGCTGGTTTGACCTTAATTTCAGACTGACTGGCCCTGAATCAGTTCAGTGACCAGTTCCATAACCAACCCGTTTTGTTCTGAATCAGGCTGGACCCACCTGTGGCAAAAAATAGAAAAAAGAACAGCAGAAACCATAAAACAATCTTGTATAAGTAAACTTCGCATATTTTGTGTCTAATGGTTAGTATTTACATGCACATACATGAATATGTATTTTTTTTAAATAAAAATTCTCATATTTTATGTATTTTTTAGTAAACTGGTTCAAAAACCATTTTGCCACCCATTTCAACTGATTTCCTGTTCTCAGCCCAATTCCAACTTTTACAGCATTGATTCTAAGTATTTGGCACTCTCTGTAAAAGATCGAACTTAAATCTGCTGCAAGCTGATCTGGAAAATAAATGCTTTGATTGCAGAAGGGTCCCTCAACCTTATCTAGTGAGGTATCAAAGAGTTTACATGTGATTGGTTGGGCTCTAAGAGCATTGTTAGTCTGTTGTCCAAGAAATCTCTGTGTTGAGCTCAATTCCAAAGTGTGAAAACTTTCCAACAATGCCTTGTGAAATTTTCTTAATTGCAGTTGCCAGAATTTATTCCTCTATATAATGCAGATTATTTGTCTTCAGAAATTAATCATGGCAAACGCATAGTCTAAAAAACCCACAAATAACCCAGAAATTCTGGCAAGATTATGAAAAATTCCGGAAGAAAATTTTGAAAATCTAGGTTACGGTGTCAAACTTCAGGATTTTGGGTGCGCCAGGGGTTTTTGATGGTACTGAATCCATTTCCACCATCAAAAAAAACGATTCAAACACTCCAACTACCTGATTATTTGAAAAAAAAAAAATACCGGATTCCGGCTAAAAACGGCCTTCCGAGCTATTTTGTTTCGTCAGTAGACAACTCCCGTGACAAATAACGAATAAATCACTACTGCAATTTTCACAAATAATAACAGGAACTGAGAAATAATATGCACACACAAAATAATGAACACCAATATTTTCGGACAAATTTTCCTTAAAAAACCGGTGTGGGCAAAACCAATTCTGCAGATGAGGGTTTATATTATTAATCTTCAGCAACAATTCAGAATTACAACTACTGTTTGCCTCTCACTAGCAAAGCTTCGTCAAATATTTTTCTCCACTCCCACTGGCAAAATCGAACTGGAAACACAAGTTACCTTTCTCCAAATCCACAAGGCCTCCTCTATGCATTTTGCACTCCTTGCCTGCAACATACATTGGCAAATTGAGAAATACGTACGGTCCTCTCTGGAACTTGCACTGCCTCCAAAAATTATTTCCAGCAATGATCTCTATGTCCTGCAATTCGTTTGATCAACTCGCACCTCCTCCGACACTTGTCTCCGGCAACTAGTGTTGAGAATTTGGAGGGCTGGTGATTAATTCAAATTCTCTTCTTGATAATTACTTGTGAGCTAACTTGAGTTACTTATGTCTTCTCTTCTTAGCTTATTTAGTCTTTCATCAAGTCAATTGCCAAAAATACAAGAGACGCAAAGTTAGGCTCTTCGAGCCAAGGCAAAACCTCTCCCTCTTGGAGAGGAAAACCCATAAGGAATTTTTCTTATAGATCTTCAAATGACAAGTACCATAACCAAGACTCAGACCCTTGACCTATGAATGTCTCCAATACCTTGTCACTGCATCTTTATCTGCCTCCAACGCTGATCATTCATTTCTGCACCAACTTGAACTGATCAGCACCAACATTAGAGAACTCGGTCTCTAACTCTATCTTCCTTAATTTATTCTTCGTTTATCAATACACTCCTTCATGTCTCATATTCACTTGAGATATATTATTTTTCCATTTGTGTACTGAAGATAGGAAGGTAAATCCTTCTATTCTCTCACTTCCGAGAGCACATCATTATGGGTAAGTTACAGTTATGCATACAGGTTCCTTCCATACTAATCCGCAACTCCTTCACTGGATCCACAGCTTCTTCACACTTCCATAATCACTGCTTCAAAGTAATCCACAGAAACTTCTCCAAACAGATCCACATTTTACCGCAGTACTTAACATGCTTGAATGTTGCTTTAACTTTGTATATAATCCAGACTTCATTGCAAGGCAAATCCGCATCTTTAGCTGTTCTTTAGCCTGCACTTATACCCTTCCTGAAGACCGCACTTGATCACAGATGTATACGCAATTTTCTGTTCTTGAACCCGCACTTGATCACAGGTATGTCCGCATCTGTCTCTGTATTAGAATCACATTTTTCCCTGATCTCAAGTTCGCATATAAACACTGTTATATTACAGAGAGATCCGCATCACTTGGTGGTCAAATGAGCTGCAGGTACTTTACTATATATAGTGCACAGATCTTGTCTTTAGGCCGACCATTCATCCAGCATATAGGCCGACTTTAACCATTGTTAATAGGCCGACTAGATCACAGCGTACACTTCCGAGTGTACATCATTATGGGTAAGTTACAGTTATGCATACAGGTTCCTTCCATTCTAATCCGCAACTCCTTCACTGGATCCACAGCTTCTTCACACTGGTCCGTAATCACTGCTTCAGAGTAATCCACAGAAACTTCTCCAAGCAAATCCACATTTTACCTCAGTACTCAACATGCTTGAACATTGCTTTAACTTTGTATATAATCCAGACTTCATTGCACAGCAAATCTGCATCTTTCGTTGTTCTTTAGTCCGCACTTATACCCTTGCTGAAGACCGCACTTGATCACAGATGTATCCGCAATTTTCTGTTCTTGAACCTGCACTTGATCACAGGTATGTCCGCATCTGTCTCTGTATTAGAATCGCATTTTTCCCTGATCTCAAGTCTGTGTACAAACACTGTTATATTACAGAGAGATCCGCATCACTTGGTTGTCAAATGAGCCACAGGTTCTTTGATATATATAGTGCACAGATCTTGTCTTTAGGCCAACCATTCATCCAACATATAGGCCAACTTTAACCATTGTTAATAGGCTGACTAGATCACAGCATATAGAAGCTTGTCTTCCAGTGTTGAATGAGGGCTGATATAAGCCTTTCCTCCACAGATTTATGACAAGGTCTTGGAGCATTCTCTTTAGACTAGCCACTTCATATACATGACAGTTAATTACATTTATCAGAAGACAAACCCTAATAGACATCAAGAAGAAGTCTATTGACTTATAATAAAATCTTGCTCATGAAACACATGAAGCAAGAATAACAAAAATACATTTTATTATCTTTGTCTTCTTCTTTACATAAATACATAATTACATAGTCAATATGAAGGCCGATCCTAGTTACACTTTTCAACAACTGGAAATAGAACTGATGCCCAGCGATGCGCACTAGCTAGTATGGCCTCACTGCAAAATAATTCGGCCTCCTTTCCCTTCTCGGAATGACTGGAATCTCATGGAGAATTTCTCCGGAAATTCTCTCCTCAAGCTTCTTTGCTAAAACCCCATTGTTGGTGTCCTCCATTGCGCCCTTGCTATCACTACAAATCGCTACTTCTAAGTGATCTCCAAAGCCCCATCAATTTGCTCTTATAATCTCTCATTGTGCAACCAACGACCACGATCTAATAACAATTGATGGCTAAGATCATCTTCACCCGATCAAATGACTTTTCTGAAAGTCTCTAGAGCAAAATCGATTTACCTCAATTAATTTGATTTAATTAACCAGTTTTCATAAGTTAAACTTAGGACAATATTTAATAATTGGCTAATTAATTTAAGGCATTTTCCTTAGAAACTTTTTTTTGGGTCTTGGAGAAAATTATCCTCTTATGTTCCTTAAACCTCATAGACACCAATAGATGGAGACTATAACACCTGTTCGAGCTACCAAAAACTAACACTCCCTTTTAGCAAAGAAGGCGTTCTCCACTACTCCCAACTTATCCCTAAAGTAAACAAACTTTGCCTTACCTAAGGTCTTCGTCAGAATATCTATAACCTGTTGATCTGTGGAAACATACTATAGCCAAACTGATCGACGTTGTACACAATATATGATGAAGTGGTATTTGATGCCAATATGCTTCGACGTATCATGGAACACTGGATTCTCATAAATCCTAATAGTTAAAGTTGGCAACTGGGCCAAATTCCACTTTGGACGGCTCATTTCATGGATATAATTATTGCACTGAATTCCTCTTTTTGAGAGGACCAAAATCAACCTGAAGATCACTAAATTTGGACAAGGATAAATATGTTTTTGAAGTGAATCTCACACATGTGCAAATCATCAAGGTCGGTGACATCATCATGTATGCTCATGAAGCCCAACAGACATGTATATTTTGACCCTCATCTATTCATATAAATAAGAGAGACCTCCACCCTCATTTGGCATCATCATCACACAACACATTCTTCTCTCTCCTCATTCGATTGATCTATACACCTCATTGGGCAGTTGTTCTTTTCACATGTGTGATAGAAAGGAGGACGAATTTCAGATCTGTTGGAGGGCCTTGACCAGCGTTGCCCTGTTCAAATATGTAACCAGGTTCGGTCTTCATTATGACAGAGGTAATATGATTTTATGAATTTAATGAAGAGAGAAAAATAAATTTATTATTGTAAGTCTTGGCTCTTGAGGCAAGGGTTTCAAGCTCAAGAGAATTTATTTTATAGGTCAAAGCACACATTGAGTGCTTCTAGGTTTGTTATAAAGTCATTAAGTCAATGTCATGTATGAATGACCTATTTGGGCATGTTATATATTGTAAAGAAAAATTTATTGAGTCATAATCAAGTCAAAAGAACCTCCAAGACCTCGTCATGGCACAAAGTTCAAGTCGGCCCAAGGAAACTTATAGTCGGCCTAAAGGAAGCAATTCGACCCTATGTGAAGCCTATATAAAGAAGACCTCGACCTCATTTGGGGAACACACTCTCACTCACACAAGTTCAATCTTAAAGACAAAAGGAAGTGCGAAGAAGAGGAAGACAAAAGAAGGAGAAAAAGTCGAAGTTTTGGATTTGGTTTTGGGCTAACTCTCTCGAGTCTCCACATGTGCGAAGAAATTAGGGCACATACTGTTGCAGTGAAGCCGAGTTGCGGAATTGAAGTTAAGTCACCAAGAAGAGTTGTTCTGGAAGCTGAATTCTATAGGAGAGAGAATCCACCCAAGCGAAGAAGAGAAGTTGCAGTTTCTGGGCATATCGAAGTTGGAATTGCATTTTCTAGTTGCAGTTGCAGTTGCAGTTGCAGTTTCTAGTTGCAATCGAAGTTGCAGTTGTTAAAATTTGGGTACCAAAGGACAAGGTTGTAGTCTAAAAAACCCACAGAATAACCCAGAAATTCCGGTAAGATTATGAAAAATTCTGGCAAAGATTTTTGAAAATCCCTGTTACAGTTGTTAAGCTTCAGTATTTGGGGTGTCCTCAGGGTTTTTGATGGTGTTGAATCCATTTCCACCATCAAAAATGTAATTCAAGCACTCCAACTACCTAATTTTTCGAAATTTCTTTAACCAGATTCCGGCAAAAAAATTGTCGTCTGGGCTATTCTGTTGCGTCCGTAGACAACTCTGAGGACAAGTGGTTCCCTAAGGCTTTGATCTTTGGCCTAGGGAAAAGTGTCCAAATTTATTTGTACTTTTCTCCTAAAGTGACTTTATAAGTGGTAAAGTCAAATCTAGTGTTAAAGTGACTTTATAAGTGATAAAGTTACATTCTAATTTTAAAGTGACTTTATTAAAGTCAATCAAAAATTAGAAAGTGAAAAAGTGCCTATGGAAATAAAAGGCTAAGTGGGTCTCTATTTAAGTGGGTGAGTTAAAAAATGGAAAGTGAGAATTAAATGCACATTTATTCTCATCCCTAGATCTAAATGAATCTCAGCGATTAGATCTTAGGGTTACCCAAAAGGTCATTTTAGGGTAAAAGGAGAGGAGAAGAGGAAAAGATCAATTCAGTCTTTCATGTGCTGTTGAGAGAAGAGAAGGAGAGCAAGGAGAAAAATTTCTAAGCAGTGAGAAGTTGAAGGAGGGTAGCAAGGGGACTTCAGCGGATCCGTACAGCAGCATTATTGGCACAAATCCCAAGACAGAATCCGTATAGTACGAGAGAGGCACGATTTCCAAGGCAGATTCTAGGCACGAAAATCAAGAAGTATAGTTGATATTTTGGCACGGATTTCGAGAAAAGGAATAGTAGCTTCAGCGCAATTTTCAAGGGAGATTTTGGGCACGGATTTCGAGGAGGGCTGATGTATAGTTCCGTACAGCGTGTTCTGGCACGTTTTTTGAGGCAGTCGTACAACATTTAATGCTATCATTTATTGCTGTAAAATTTCTGTTTTGATTATTCGTTGATTGGCACATTCTCCAATGCCGAATTCAAGCACGGAAATCGAGATAAGTCTGTATTTGTGGTTGCTACAATTTTTTACTGTATTTTTCTGTTTCTCTATAACAGCATTTTCAAAAATAAAGAAGAGCTCTCAAACTTGTTTTCCCCAAGAGTTGTAGGGGGTTTTTCCAAGGTCACGTTGACCAAAGATCACTGTGTTATTTTTTGTGTGGCTATTACATTTTAATGTGTTTTATTTCTGCATTTTCCAGCAGTTGTGAAATCTCCAAATTTGTGTTTTCAGAAATTTGTCATTTCTAGATTTTAGTATTTATATCATGCTTGGATTTAAAACTATATGCATGGAGTGATAAGGAAAACTGATTACCGAAGTGGGGGTTGGAATTTCTACATGGTATCGGAGCTTGGTTGGTTGAAAAGTGCAATTTGGGACAGCAAAGTGAAAATCACAGGAAGCTGATTTTTACACAGGAAACAGAAACCTTTGCCCAGATTTGAAATTTTCAATTTGTTAGGACAGTGAAACATGTCTTTGGGTTTGAAGGTTGAAGACAGGTTGGATGGGCAGAGCAACTACAGTGCATGGACAGATAGAATCCAGAGCATCTTTGAGGAAGCAAAAGTCCAGGGCATTATGGTGCATACCAGTGTTTTAAAAACCGGCCGGTTTGAACCGGAAACCGGCCAAACCGGCCGGTTAGATAGCCCACCGGTCGAAACCGGCCAGGCAACCCGGCTACCTAGGGCATTTCGCCTGTTTTTTGAAAAAACCGGACCTAACCGGCCGGTTAGGAACGGAACCGGCCGGTTAGGTGCTAACTCATCCGCGGACCCACATTTTCGACGGCAGTTATGTTTTAGGGCTGATTTGGAGCCAATGGGAGGGTTCATTTAGCTACTCTTTCCCCATGTGGACCCACGCACGGCCAGAAATGAGTTTTAGGGCTGATGTGGAGGTAAGGGAAGCATTGACATTTCATGGTAATGTTAAATTCTTAAAGTAAAAGTGACATTTCCTTTATTTTTCATTTTCATCCTTTTACTTAAATTTTTAACATTACCATGAAATGACTCAGGATGTTTAAGAGTGGTTTTGACCTCATTGGATTTCATATGGAGAAACTAGAATTTTAGGTTTCACTCAAAATTCAGCAGACTTAATGGTTTTCAGGGTTTCATGGTTTTGGAATTTGTAATGTTCCCATTTGATTCTATCATGTGTAAGGGTATGATATTGGCATTTGATCAAGAGCATGAAGTCCTTTAAGAACCTTGATGTACCCTTCAATCAAAGGAAAACAACTAGTTAGACATGCTAATCTTTTTCTATCGCATTTTAAGGTTGAGGAAATGAACCCTTCACTCAAACCAAAATCACTGGTTAGGCATGTTAAACTTTTTCAATTTCTATCATGTTATAAGGTTGAGCAATCCAAGTCTGAAGACTTTGAGCTAGATGATGTTTATGTATCTCTTGTCGATGATCCCATTTCTAGTAGCGATGAATCAATGATGAGTTTCATGAGAGACCATGTTGCTCAGTCATTTGTAGTTTTGATGTCTATTTTTGCTACTACTACTACTACTAAAGTTGTAGAGGAGTTTTAGGAGTCCTCAAACTTTGAGCCATATTATTTATGTAGCTCATGTTGATGATCCCTTGTCTAGTAGTGGTGATAATTTGATCATGATGAGGAGTGATTATGTTGTTGATCACTAATATGTAGTTTTGTATTAGGCCAATGGCCTCATAGCTTGTAGCATTGTTTTTGGACTTTATGGGCCATTTGGAGCCTCATTGCTTATGTATTTTTCGATGATATGTATTGCACTCGGTGCCATTTTGATATATTCACCTTTGCATGGTATATAAATGAGCAAACTTCGCATATTTTGTCTCTATTGGCTTGGAATCATGGTTGCAAATCTTAAAAATAGTTTTTTTTATTAAAAAAATAATTATTTAATATATTTTTTTTAAACCGGTTCATTGGCATCTGACCGCTCCCGGTTAGACCAGTTCCGGTTAGAAACCCGGTTCATTAGGCCACCGGTCCGGTCACCGGTTCCGGTTTTTAAAACAATGGTGCATACCACACAACACCCAGTAGCAGTACCTGCTGCCCCTGTACAGTTAGCAGAGTTCAATAAAAGGAATGCTAAGGCAAAAAGACTAAATCTGGATGGAGTTAAAGATCATGTCATTCCTCATGTGAGAGGAAAGACTTATGCACATGAAATGTGGTCAGCCTTGACCAGTCTTTACCAGAGCTCAAATGAACACGGGAAAATAGTCCTAAGGGAGAAACTGAAGGCCATTAAAATAGCTAAGATTGGTTGTGCTACACCATACCTCACAAAGATCACTTTTGTGAGAGATGAGTTGGCAGCCGTAGGAGAGACCATTGCACCTACTGAGTTGGTTAGGATTGCTTTGAATGGTCTTCCCAAGACTTGGAAGAGTTTTGTGGATGGGATTATTGCACGGGAGAACCTTCTCGAATGGGAGAGGTTGTGGGATGATTGCATTCAAAATGAGATCAAAAATAACCATCTTGGGGCAGCCAAACAGGTGGAGGAGGATGACAATGTGGCATTGTTAGCAAGAGGCAAGAAGGGAAAAGCAAAGAAGCAAGCTTCCACCAATGGAAGCAAAGGCAAAGGTAAAGGCAAGCAGCAAAATAGGGAGAAGGACTATTCCAAAGTCAAATGTTCGAATTGTCAAAAGTTGGGACACTATGCAGTTGTGTGTCCGGAGAAGAAGAACAAGGGGAAAGAGAAAACCATGGCAGCTTCTGCAAAGATAGAAGGCTTATCAGAGAGCTTCGATCGGGAGCTTGAGTTCACAGCTTGTGAGGCCACTAGTGCAGGATCACCTGCCATACAGGTTTAGAGGGAGTGTGCACTCTCCACTACTAGCAGAGCATCTTCTAGCATTTGGTATGTTGACAATGGGGCTTCTCGTCATATGACAGGAGTCCGGGAGTACTTCTCAGAGCTTTCAAAGAGTGATACTGAGATGGAGGTAGTACTTGGTGATAACAGCATTGTTAGAGCAGTCGGTGTGGGGACATTGACATTTGATAAGGAACCCAAACCTCCCTTGAAAGTGTCAAATGTTCTATATGCGCCTGGAATGAAGAAGAACCTGATATCTATCTCAGCACTTGAGGACAGAGGGTATGAGGTGTTGTTCAGGAGAGGGCAGGTGCTCATATATCCTAGGGGAACTCCAGCTTCTTCAGATAGAATGATTGGTTTGTGCCATGCCATGGTGTACAAGTTCTCATTCCAGCCCCTGATGGCATTGAGTAGTAGCACCCGAGACAAGACCAACAGCAGATCTAGTAGTTCAGATTTGTGTGAGATTTGGCACCGCAGGATGGGGCACATGTATCATGGGGCCTTAAGGACAATGCCAAAGATCACCACTGGTGTGCCAGATTTCAGTTCTGATCACCTTGATGTATGTAGAGGATGTGTTATGGGGAAGTTTGCCAAATCCCCATTTCCCAGCAGTGACAGCAGACCAACAGGGATCTTTGACTTGATTCATACCGATGTGAGTGGTCGGATGTCTCATGTATCCTTGAGTGGCTATGAGTACTATGTTTTATTCATTGATGACCACTCCAAGAAGACCTAGATTTATTTCTTGAAGACCAAGAGTGAGGTCTTCAAGGGATTTCAAGACTTCAAAGCTCCTGTGGAGACCTAGACAGGTAGGAAGATCAAGGTCCTCAGGTCAAACAATGGAGGTGGGTATACCCTTGGTGAGTTTGTAGATTTTTGTACTGAGGCAGGCATTAGGAGGGAGTTCACGGTTCCTTACAACCCCTAGCAGAATGGGATTACAGAGAGGAAGAACAGATCCATCGTAGGGGCTGCCACAGCCATGCTTCATGATCAGGGGTTACCTTTATTTTTGTGGGCAGAGGCCTGCAACACAACTGTGTACTTGCAGAACAGGAGTCCACATCGTGCCTTGGGCAATGTGACTTCGGAGGAGGCTTTTTCTGGAAAGAAGCCTGATGTTGGTCACTTTCATATCTTTGGGTGCATTACATACTCCTATGCTCCCAAGGAGAAGAGGACCAAGCTAGAGCCCACTGCAGACAAGGGCATCTTTGTGGGTTATAACGAGACCTAAAAAGCTTATCGGATTTACATTCCTGCGAAGAGTAAAGCTATTGTTAGGCGGGATGTGAAGTTCGAGGAGGAGAGAGCTTTCAAGAGGTCACTGTAATATTCCCAATTAGCAATAGCTAATTGGAAATATTAATTTTGACCAATTTTGCCTTATTATAGTTGGAGCATGAATAAAGTGAGTAAAATATTAATTAACTCACTTAGGATAAAGCACTTTCCTAAAGTCCACATCGAAATTAAGGGAGTGGGGCCTAGTGGCCAAGTGAACAGCGCAGGGAAAGGAGGACGCAGTCCACGTGAGCAGCGTGGGGCCTACCTCACGCAGATGAGAGGGACAGCGTGGGCCAAGGAGCACGTGGAGATGGTGGGGCCTAGGGTGAGAGAGGCCCATCGTTATAAAAGGGAGGAGAGCCTCCTCATTTGTTCATTCATGTTTATGCATATTGAGCTTGTCAATTCGACTTGGAGCATGCTGGCTGTTTAGCTTGTCTGCAGTACTGTTCAGTACATCGGGTGTCTCCGTTCGGAGATCCCACCCTCAGCCCCGGGAGACTACGAGTGCTTGCTCGAGTGAAGTATTTCCATCAGCATTTTGCAGGAGGATCAGTGGTTGCATTCGTGGAGGAGCAGAGCATCTAGGGACTGCGCAGTCTTGAGAGGGAGGACGCAATTCATCTTGGGGGAGCTCCGGATTGGTGCCATTTCGGAGGATTCAGGCCGGAGGATTGAGCAAGGGGCCAGCCCTTGCCTATTGGAGACATTTGACAGAGAGGGAGGTCATATTTTGGAGTATAGCATTCAGCACCAGCGTGGCCCTTGGGAGGATAGCGTAGATCCTCAAGGGAGGCATTTTCGGGGGTCGACCATTTCAAAAACGCTCTCTGAGCTTTTCTGGGTATTGTGAGTAGAGGCCGATTCCAGAGTATCAGATTTTTCCGAGTAGGGGAGCAGCCCCAAATACTCATTTTGTTCCAGCAATAGCAGCAGCATGGCAGTATTTCAGCAGCGTGGACGCAGAGCAGAGAGCAGCCATTTCCATTGATATTTTGAGAGTATTCCTACACTTGCCTGGTGCAAGTTGAGGTGCCATCATTCTGATCACCTCTTGTACTTATTTCTATTTCTCAGTATAATAAAATGGCTTAGCATTCTCTCTATATCATGTGTATCTGCTTCATGATCTGTTTCTAGCATTCTATATCTTGTTGTATGCTTTGTATTACTGTCTATTTCCCCTTCGGGATATTACAGTGGTATCAGAGCTCATAGACCTGGCTCGGCCTATGGAGCAAGTTGTCTATGACACCGAGAGAGAAGCCGTATATTTGCTACAGGGGTAGGAAGTACCGTGACAGAGAACGTAGGATGCAAATCACCTACGGAGAGGGTGACTGCGTTCCAGTAGTGGACGCAGAGCAGGAGGAACCGGATGGCAGATGATAGTGATGCGAAGAAGTTTGGGGAAATGCCCCTCAAGTCAGTACAGGATCTGTCAAGGCAGATTGAGGTGATGGGACAGAGATTCACTGCTGTAGAGGCTAGACAGCGTGAAACCCCAAGGGGTTTCCAGATTAGTGAGGGATCAGGCACATCCCACCATTTGCAGGAGCACGATGCTACTCAGCACATGGCATCACATGCACCCACACGTTCCACTATGCCCACTTTTCTGGCTGCAAACACAGGGGCAGGAGCATCGCAGGAGCCGGAGCCTGGCCACATGGGTGATTACTTTGCTGAGTACCAAGCATACAGGCAAGAGTTCAAGGATGCCCCTTCATTTCAAGATTTTGTCCAGCTCCAGCGAGACAGCAGACCCCGCGACCATCACAAAGGACACCGGCATTATCACGACGGAGATACTTAGCATACGATGAGCAGGTTCCATTTGCCCATGTTTGATGGTTCATCAAACAGTTCGGCAAAGGCTTGGGTGGACAAGCTGGACATATACTTCTAGCTCGACCAGATGTCGAAGACGGAGGCCATCAAGGTGGCAGCGCTGCATCTAGATGGCAAGGCCCAGGATTGGTGGTTCCACGAGATGGTTACACTCGGGCATTCGACAGTGACAGCATATGCCGAGTTCACCCGGAGGTTGATAGAGAGGTTTGATCGAAGGGATCCGAAGGAGCACTTTGTTGAGCTGACGAGGCTCAAACAGACTAGGAGTCCGGATACATATATCTCAGATTTCCTGAGACTTTCGGTGATGGTGCCAAATCTATCCGCGGCACGGATGATTTACATGTTCATTGATGGGCTAGCAGAGCCGCTTCGGGGATTGGTCAAATCCACTAGAACAACCACACTCCATGACGCAGTTGGCAGGACCCGGGACTTGCGGGATGCCTTACCCAGGACTAAGACGCCTTACCCCCAGAGACAGGCTTTCCAGCCTAAGGGGAAGGATGTGAGGATTCCGCTTCCTAAGGGGAATCAGTGTAGAGGACAGTTGGATGATGATGCCAGGAGGGAGTTGAAGAAGAAGAGGTTGTGTTTCACCTGTCAAGAGCCGTGGGCACCAGGACACAGATGTGCTGCTGGCAAAGCACATTTTATCGAGGTCTTTTCCGAGAGCAGTGGGGAAGAAGATGAGTATGATGACGTGGAGGTAGGGGGCAGCCATGCAGGGCAGGATCATTTGCCACCTCCACCACCAGGAGCAGGAGGTGCAACCTTTGGACCTACCGGAGGAGCCCTTGCAGCATTGCAAGGAGTTCCCAAGTATCTGACGCTGCGTGTCCGAGGTACAGTGCGGGGGCAGCGAGTATCAGTACTGGTGGATAGTGGGGCAACCCACAACTTCATCGATGCACAGATGGTAGAGCGGAGAGGTATACAGACAGAGAGCTTCGATGGGTTTTCAGTGTTGGTCCCAGGAGATCAGACTATGCAGTGTGCCAGATATGTCCCAGCGCTGGCAGTGACGATGGGCACCTACACAGTGACCGACCACTTTTTCGTGGTTAACACACCAGATACCAATGTGGTATTGGGTGTACAGTGGCTGATCACTCTAGGGAAGGTCACCACAGATTGGGAGGCCTTGGAGATGGAGTGGGATGACAAGAAGACCGGGAAGCACGAGAAGATACGGGGCATGCATACTTACCCACCCCAGACAGTTTCAGCTCACCGGATGGAGGTAGACTTCCGGAAGGGAGACATAGAGTGGGCAGTAGAGCTGCGTGCATCAAAAGAAGGGACTATTGGGCAGACAGTTCATCCAGAGATACAGACCATCCTTGACAGGTATGCCACGGTGTTCGGGGAGATACCACCAGGACAGCCACCGGATTGGGGGTTTGAGCGTACGATTGAGCTAGAGCAGGGCATACAAGTCGTCATTACCACACACTATAGGCACCCCAAGGCCTATCGAGACGAGATTGAGCGGGCTATCCGCGCGCTGTTAGCTCTTGGACACATTCGGCCGAGCACCAGTCCTTTTGCTTCTTCGGTAGTGTTGGTGAAGAAGAAGGACGGCACATTGAGGATGTGCATTGATTACAGGGCCCTGAACAAGAAGACCATGAAGAACAGGTACCCTATTCCTTGGATTGACGAGCTGATGGATGAGTTGAGAGGGGCACAGTTCTTCTCAAAGATTGATTTGAGATCCGGATACCATCAGATTCACGTGAGGGAACAGGACATTCCCAAGACCGCTTTCAGGTGCCACTATGGCCATTTTGAGTTCTTGGTGATGCCCTTCGGGCTAACCAACGCACCGGCCACCTTCCAGTCATGTATGAACCACATCTTCCGCAGTCACCTGAGGAAGTTTGTGTTGGTCTTCTTTGATGACATACTGATATATAGCAGGACATGGGAGGAGCATCTCCAGCACATAGAGGCAGTGTTGCATATTTTGGAGAAGCAGCAGTTTTATGCTAAGCTCTCCAAGTGTGAGTTTGGGTTGACAGAGATGCTATACTTGGGTCACATCATAGGGGTGAACGGAGTGAGGGTCCACGAGGAGAAGATCAGGGCCATCAGGGATTGGCCAGAGCCGAGAAATGTGACGAAACTTCGAGGGTTTGTGGGTATTTGCACCTACTACAGGAAGTTCGTCAAGAGTTTCTCTCAGCTTGCTGCACCCCTCATAGATCTAACGAAGAAGGGGGCATTTAGTTGGACAGACACAGCGCAGCGAGCCTTCGACAGGCTCAAGGAGGTGATGAGCAGTTGTCCAGTGCTAGCATTGCCAGACTTCACACAGCCATTCGTTGTGGAGTGTGATGCATCAGGAGAGGGGATCGGTGCAATGTTGGTGCAGGGAGGCCACCCTATAGCTTTTGAGAGCCGGAAGCTCCTTCCACATGAGCAGTTGTATGCTACATACGACAAGGAGATGCGGGCCATCATGCATGCATTAGCCAAATTCCGGCAGTACCTGGTAGGTAACAGGTTCAGGGTGAGGACTAACCACAACAGCCTTAGGTTTTTCTTAGAGCAGAAACAGCTACAGGAGAGGCAGCAGAAGTGGGTCAGCAAGATCCAAGCCTACGACTTTGACATCAAGTATGTCAAAGGGAAGAACAACGTGGTGGCTGATGCACTTTCACGGAGACCAACGACTTTGTTTCTGATGACTTTGGACGCAGATTGAAGGGCTCGACTATTGGTGAGTACTCCAAGGACAGGGTTTCTTGTGAGTTTTTGGATGGGCAGGTGACAGATGACAAATATAGGGTGATGGATGAGATCATCTACTACAGGGACAGGATCTTCTTGACTGAGGGCTCCCAGCTCAAGAAGAAGATATTGCAGGCTTCTCACGATTCACCATTGTTTGGCCACCAGGGGTTTACCAAAACCTACAGGGCTATCAGGAAGAGGTTCTCATAGAAGGGCCTCAAGGAGGACGTACTCCAACATGTCAAGGAGTGCGAGGTTTGTCAGCGCAACAAGGGAGAGATGAACCATCCGGCAGGTTTGTTGTAGCCTCTTCCCATTCCAGAGGGGAAATGGGAGAGTATTTCGATGGATTTCATCACAGGGTTGCCCATGGTGCAGGGCAAGGACTGTATATTTGTCGTCGTTGATCAACTGACGAAATATGCACATTTTTTCGCCATATTCGCACATTATACAGCAGCACAGGTGGCAAAGTTGCTCTTCAAGGACATCTTCAGGTTACATGGTCTTCCCAAGACCATTGTCAGTGACAGGGACAGCCGCTTCATGGGCAGATTTTGGCACGAGCTTTTCTGGTTGGTGGGGACAAAGTTGACACCGAGCACCAGCTACCACCCACAGACAGATGGGCAGACAGAGATAGTTAACAAGTGGCTGGAGGGCTACTTGCGTAACTATGTCAGTGGGCAACAGAGAGCATGGCTGAAGTGGCTGAACCTAGGAGAGTACTGCTACAACAACACACATCACATGTCTATCGGTATGTCTCCGTTTTATGCATTATATGGTTATCATGCTTTATCTTTTGTTGATGTGATGTTTGGTGACAGCAAGGCTCCGAGAGCCAAGGATTGGATCCAAGAGAGTCAAGACATCCTCCGAGCTCTCAAGGATAACATGGCTACAGCGCAGAACCAGCAGAAGCTGTATGCCGACAGAGGTCGGGTGGAGAGACAATTTGAGGTAGGGGACTTGGTCTACCTACATTTGCAGCCATACCGACAGTCGACACTGAAGCAGAAGGGCGCTGAGAAGCTCAAGCCCCGTTTTTATGGGCCTTACAGGGTGATACGCAGAGTTGGGCAGGTTGCTTATGAGTTGGAGCTGCCCCAGGGCAGCAAGATTCATAACATCTTTCACGTATCGTGCCTGAAGAAGGCACTGGGACAGCAGGTGACAGTGACAGGGGAGCTTCCGCCTACGAATGATGAGGGGCACTTGGTGCTACAGCCGGAGGCCATTATTGATACCAGGGAGAGGCAGTTGCGGAGCAGGACAGTCCGGGAATTCTTAGTGAGGTGGAAGAATTTGTCGGATGAGGATGCCACTTGGGAGAGTGAGAAGATCTTGCAACATCCATCACTACAGTTGCTTGGGGTCAAGCAACATTTTGTCGGGGGAGACTGTAATATTCCCAATTAGCGATAGCTAATTGGAAATATTAATTTTGACCAATTTTGCCTTATTATAGTTGGAGCATGAATAAAGTGAGTAAAATATTAATTAACTCACTTAGGATAAAGCACTTTCCTAAAGTCCACATCAAAATTAAGGGAGTGGGGCCTAGTGGCCAAGTGGATAGCGCAAGGAAAGGAGGACGCAATCCACGTGGGTAGCGTGGGGCCTACCTCACGTAGATGAGAGGGACAGCGTGGGCCAAGGACCACGTGGAGATGGTGGGGCCTAGGGTGAGAGAGGCCCATCGTTATAAAAGGGAGGAGAGCCTCCTCATTTGGTCATTCATGTTTATGCATATTGAGCTTGTCATTTCGACTTGGAGCATGCTGGCTACTTAGCTTGTCTGCAGTACTGTTCAGTACATTGGGTGTCTCCGTTCGGAGATCCCACCCTCAGCCCCAGGAGACTACGAGTGCTTGCTCGGGTGAGGTATTTCCATCAGCGTTTTGCAGGAGGATCAGTGGTTGCATTCGTGGAGGAGCAGAGCATCAAGGGACTGCGCAGTCTTGAGAGGGAGGACGCAGTTCATCTTGGGGAGCTCCATATGGTGCCATTTCGGAGGATTGAGCAAGGGGCCAGCCCTTGCCTATTGGAGACATTTGACAGAGAGGGAGGTCATATTTTGGAGGATAGCATTCAACACCAGCATGGCCCTTGGGAGGATAGCTTAGATCCTCAAAGGTGGCATTTTCGGGGGTCGACCATTTCAGAAACGCTCTCTGGGCTTTTCTGGGTATTGTGAGTAGAGGCCGATTCCAGAGTATCAGATTTTTCCGAGTAGGGGAGCAGCCCCAAATACTCATTTTGTTCCAGCAGTAGCAGCAGCACGGCAGTAATTCCGCAGCTTGGACGCAGAGCAGAGAGCAGCCATTTCCATTGATATTCTGAGAGTATTCCTACACTTGCCTGGTGCAAGTTGAGGTGCCATCATTCTAATCACCTCTTGTACTTATTTCTATTTCTCAATATAATAAAATGGCTTAGCATTCTCTCTATTTCATGTGTATCTGCTTCATGATCTGTTTCTAGCATTCTATATCTTGTTGTATGCTTTGTATTACTGTCAATTTCCCCTTCGGGATATTACAGTCACGGGAGTTAGAGTATCTGGATTCACCAGACCCTCAAGAGCCGCTGAGTCAGTCACAAGTATCCAATGGTCAGGGATCAGGAGGTACATCGATTACAGTATCTGGTCCTTCAGTGAGCATTCGCTCTCAGAGTCAGGTGGGTGGTTCTTCGGGCAATATGCAGGGCAGTCCGCAGAGCAGTTCACAGGGTAGTCCACTGATGGACAGCTTGCATGGTACTTCAACATCTACAGGCACAGGTTCAAGCATGAGATCAGTTGGCAGGCCTTCAGGAGTTTAGGCTTCTGATGATGATGAGGATTCCTTCACTCCAGTGGGAGAAGTGTCCTTAGGAAAGAGGAAGCCCAAGTGGCTTCAGGACACCTTGCGCAAGGCCTCATCTGTTGTTGGGCCAAAGAAACATGTTAGAGATAGTAAACCACCTGAGCGGTTTTGTAGTAATATGGCATTGCTCACTAGCATCGTTGATACTAAGCCTTCTAGCTATGAGGAGGCAGTCAGCCAGCAAGTCTGGAGAGAGGCCATGATGGAGTAGTATTCTTCTATTATGAAGGACGATGTTTGGGAGGTAGTGCCGAGGCCTGAAGGTAAATCAGTGGTTACTTCCAGATGGCTTTACAAGATAAAGCATGTCGAAGATGGCAGCATCGAGAAGTTCAAGGCTCGGTTTGTGGCGAGAGGGTTCTCACAAGTAGAGGGAGTTGACTATGAGGAGACCTTCGCTCCCGTAGCTCAATATACATCTATTCGCTCCATTATATCGATAGCAGTAGAGAGGGGTTGGAAGATCCACCAGATGGATGTGAAGACCGCATTTCTCAATGGCTTCATTCAGGAGGAGGTTTATATTGAACAACCGCAGGGCTTTGAAGTGCATGGGAAGGAGTCCCATGTATGCAGATTGAAGAAGGCAATCTATGGCCTGAAGCAAGCTCCTAGAGCTTAGTACTCGAGGATTGATACATACTTGCAACAGTTGGGTTTCACAAAGAGTGAGGTTGATCCGAACCTATACTTCATTGTGGTAGGTGATGAGCCTCTCATTCTGGTGTTGTATGTGGATGACTTGGTCATTACAGGTGTAGAGAGACTCATTAAGGACTGCAAGAGAGATCTTGCTTCAAAGTTTGAGATGAAGGATATCGGCTTGATGCATTATTTTCTGGGACTGGAGGTGTGGCAAGAGGAGGGGCATTTCTTCCTGGGACAAGGGAAGTATATTGTGGATATTCTTAGAAAATTTCACATGGAGAACTGCAAACCCATGTCTACACCTATGATCACTAACTGGAAGAAGCTTCACGCTTCTGATTTTGAGTTGGTGGATCCCACTCTATACAGACAATTGATTGGTTCATTTATGTATTTGGTCAACACTCGACCAGATACATGTTTTGCAGTTAACACTATGTGTGTTATGACACCAGCTCAAAAAATAGAAGAAAAGAGAGATCAACGCCTTAGAAATAGCCACTTCGAGGGAGCAACCTCCAATACATTACATAAATGAACAATTCTTGTATGATACAAATAACCAAAATCTCCTTCTATATATAGGAGTCCATGGGGTCACAATATGATCCTAGCCGACCTAACAATAATAATGTAAGGGCACAATAATAACAATATTGGGGTTACAGGGGTACAACAATTACAATAAGGGGGTTACACTAACAATAATAAGGGACTATACTAGTAATATAGGGACCTAACATGCCACTCTCCTTCAAAAAAGTGTTGTCGTCAATGCTTGAGTAGCTTCGGATGCTTCTATATAAAATTATCATCCTCCCATGTAGAATCTTCAATCGGTAAGTTCTTCCATTTGATGAGATACTCTGAAATTGATCGATTTTGTAGCTGTCGAGTTCTTGTTTTCGTGACTGCTTCAGGTTTCAATATGATTTTTCCTTCCTCATCAAGTTCTGGCAATATTGTTTGAACTGGAAGTTTGTCCCCTATCACCTTCTTTAAGCATGAAACATGGAAAACTGGATGCACCCGCGAAGAAGTAGGAAGCTCCAATTTGTATGCCATAGTACCAATCTTTTGCAACACCTTGTAAGGACCATAGTACTTTGGTGATAATTTATTATCCTTCTTAGCTTGCTTGAGGGACATTTGTTTGTATGTTTGTAGCCGTAAAAATACCCAGTTTCCTACATCAAAACTTCTCTAGCTGCGATGTTGATCTGCCTATTGTTTCATTCGATTTTGTGCCGAGTTGGAGAACTTCTTGTTGATGCTCGATGTGATCTTCCACTGCTTGAACCTTAGAATTTTCTCTTAAAGAAAATGTGATAGACGGTGGATGATATCCATAAAGTGCCATAAATGGGGTCATTTTTGCTGCAGTATGGAAGGAGGTGTTATACCACCATTCAGCGAGAGGTAACCAATTGACCCATTGTGTTTTCTTATCAGATACAAAACAACGAAGATATCCTTCCAAACATTTATTCACTATCTCAATTTGACCATCAAATTGAGGACGATAAGATGAGCTATGAGCTAGTTGAGTACCCAAACATGAAAATAATTCCATCCAAAATTTCCAGTAAAAATGGGATCTCTGTCACTTACAATAATCTTTGGGTTTCCATGTAGCTTTTGAATTGTTCCCATAAATGCAGTAGCAACTGTACTTGCTTTAAATGGATGAGATAATGCACAAAAGTGTGCATACTTGGTAAGTCTATCAACTACCACTATGATGACACTCCTTCCTTCAGTCTTAGGTAAACCTGTGATAAAATCCATTGAAATCTCCTCCCAACATTGACTTGGAATGGATAAAGGTTGTAGAAGACCCGAGGTCTTAATTGTCTCAACTTTATTTTGCTAGCAAACCAAACATTCTGCCACAAACTTTTGAATATTAGATTTAAGGCCATCCCAAAAAAAAAAAATCTTCACCCTGTGGTAAGTTTTTAAAAATCCCGAGTGTCCTCCTAAAGGAGAAGTGTGCAATTCCAAAAGAATCTTTTGTTTTAGTTGGGAATTCTTGCAAATATATAAACGATCTTTATACCATAAGGAATCATTTTTCCAACTAAATGTATCAGATGTACTAGGATCTTGCAGCAACTTTTGAATGAGCGTCCACACTTCTTCGTCCTTCTTCCATTCATCCCTTGCTTCAGTTATCCAATCTGGTTGGATAATAGAAATGGCACAAAGCAACAACATTTAGCTTCCCTTTTTTGTAGATGATTTCAAAGTCATAACCCAACATTTTTGTGACCCATTTTTGCTGCTCTTCTAAAGATAGCCTCTGTTCCAAAAAGTGTTTAAGACTATCATGATCAGTTTTTACCTTGAAGTGTCTTCCTATTAAGTAAGGTCACCATTTCTTTAGTGCATGTAGTATTGCCAACATTTCCTTCTCATAAATAGCTTTCTGTAAATACTTTACTTTTATTGAACGACTTTCAAAAGCAATGGGTCTTCCTTCTTGCATTATAACAGAGCACCAATTCCATTTCCTGAGGCATCACATTCCACAATAAAGGTTTTTGTGAAGTCTGGAATAGCTAAGACTGGTGCTAGGCACATTGCCTCTTTAAGATGTTCAAAGGCCTTAGTTGCTTCAAGAGTCCCATGAAAATGCATCTTTATTCAATAATGTTGTTAGAGGCGCTGCTATTCTCCCATAATTCTTAACAAACTTGCGATAATACCCTGTTAACCCAAGAAATCCTCGCAACTGCTTTATGGTTGTGGGGACTTTCCATTCCTTAATGGCTTTAATTTTGTTAGGGTTTACCTTAACACCCTCGTGAGATACAATATGACCCAGATATTCCACCTCTTGCACTCCAAAGAAACATTTGGATGTTTTTGCATATAATTGTTTCTCCTCCAATAGTTTGAGCACCCTGTCAACATGTTGAACATGATCTTTCCAAGACCTGTTGTAGATTAGTATGTCATCAAAAAATACTAGCACAAATTTTCTAAGGAAGGGTTTGAAAATGGAATTCATCAACCCTTGAAACGTAGAAGGTACATTCGTAAGGCCAAAAGGCATGACCAAAAATTCATAATGACCCTCATGAGTTCGAAATGTTGTTTTCGGAATATCTTCAGTCTTCATTCTAATTTGATGATATCCTGAACGAAGATCCAACTTGATAAAATAAATTGCTCCATGTAATTCATCAATCACAAGAATGGGAAATTTATCTTTAATAGCGAGCTTATTGAGCTCCCTATAATCCAGACACATACGCCATGATCCATCCTTCTTATGCACCAATACTACTGGAGCAGAGAAAGAACTTTGACTAGGTTGAATTATACCAGCCTCTAACATTTCTGCAATCATATGTTCAATTTCGCTCTTCTGGACATAAGGATATCTGTAAGGCCTGATGTTTGGACGAACATTTCCTGGAATCAAATGAATAGCATGATCATGATCACGAATAGGTGGGAGTCCTTTGGGAGTTTCAAACACCTTGGAATGATTGTCCATGACTTTTTGGAGATCTGGAGAAATAGATGATTTTGATGTTGGAACTTCTAGTGAGCATAATTGTGCAATTACACCTCGTTGTTCTTTCTTCAGAAGCTTTGTCATGACATTAGAGCTTATTATCTTTCCTAGCTTCCCTGCTATACCCCGTAATTCGATTTCCTTTCCTTCCGAAAAAAATTTCAAGAAAAATTCTTGAAAATTAAAAGCTACTGTCCCCAAAGGTTGTAACTATTGTACTCCTAGTACAACATCAGCACCTCCCATTGGAATGAAAAGCATTGGACTATTCAATACATATGCCCCCATGGTTCGCTTGATATTATGGCATTTTCCAGAGCAATTTATAGTTCCCCCATTTGCAACCATCACTTGACATTCTGGTGCTGGGTATAGGAAACAATTTAATTCCTTGGCTACCTTACAATGAATAAAATTATGGGTACTACCTGAATCAATCAACACTATTACCTTTTTCTTCTTGATATGTCCTTCTATCTTGAGAATTTGAGGAGTGGTAAGTCCTCAATGTGCTGCTCCACTGAACCCTTTTGTTTGAGATTTATCAATTGGCTAAAGAAAGTGTTGCTCTTTGTATCCTCATAATGTCCTATCATCTCCTCCGTAAAAATTGACCAAGTGACATTTTTTTTACTGGAGCAAAGTCATCGATACCATACAAATGTATATTCTTCTAAATGTAAAGTTGCAATGCGTACCTTTTGTGTGCCTTGAACATTATTGAGATCAAAATATTGCTCCATCTATAGTATCCATGTTACGGGATCCTTGCCATCAAATTTCCTCATATCCATCTTTGAAATATGGTGGTTCTTCAATCCAACATTAGAGGTTATGAAATCACGATTAACATTTATTTTGTTCTCATCATGAGTTTCCTCTACTATCTTTCCATCATTACGAATCATTTCTTGTATTAACCTTGTCATCAAACCTTCCATGTTTGCTTTTAGATCATTCTTCATGTCTTCCATGTTGTCTTTCATTTTTTCATCGATCTTAGCTTCCATGCCATCCATCTTAGCTTCCATGCCTTTCTTCAAAACTTCCATTTCATTTTTTGTTGCTCTTTGCGAGAGCGAAATTTGGTGCACTTGCTCTTGTAATTTTGATATGTCATGTTGCGCTTCTTCTTGTTCATGAGTCATAGTAGAGCCTTATGAAGGCTTAATTGGTGTTGAATTCCTTTTAGGTGGCATTTTAGAACCCAATACTGATATTTATGCTTCAATATGCCCTTGGAATCACTTCAAACTTATTTTTCACACAAGACTTATGCAATTCGAAAAAAAAATACACACATTTTTCTTGATTTTGAGGAGCTCAATATTGAAACTGAATTATCTCTGTGATTTTAGATCTTCAATATTTGAAATTCGGCCCTGTAGTAGCCCTTTGAATCTTCTTTCGAATGCCACAGGTCTGACCTAATTTGGATTCTTCAAGACAAAGTTATGCCCAATCTCCCAAAATGATGGCCAATTTTTATAGAATTCCAATCCGATGCTCAGAGAGACAGTTATGATAATTTTCTCATGATCACCTCTTTGAGATGAAATTTGGGAGCCTGAAAAATCCCTAACTTCCAGAGATCATATCTTTGAAAATATTGCGAACCAAGATCTGAAATTTTTACAGGAAGTTTCACAGGATTTCGGCTTCGCTCTGTAAAAATTTCAGCTTCTAAACCTTCGTAGAAAAAAAGTTATAGTGCAAATTCCACGATGACCTATTTTAGGTGAAATTCAAGAGCCTGAAAAAAGCCTAACTTCCACAGATCATATCACCGAAAATATTGCGAACCAAGATCTGAAATTTTTACACGACGTTCCTCAAGATTTCGACTTCTCTTTATAAAAATTTCAGCTTCTGAACCTTTGTAGAAAAAAAGTTATAGCGAAAATGCCACGATGACCTATTTGAAGCAATGAAACCCTAGAATCCAAAGCTCTGATACCAAATGTTATGAAACCAACTCCAAAAATAGAAGAAAAGAGAGATCAACACCTTAGAAATAGCCACTTCAAGAGGGAAAGCTCCAATACATTACATATATGAAAAAATCTTGTATGATACAAATGCCCAAAATCACTTTCTATATATAGGAGTCCATGGGGTCACAATATAATGTAAGGGCACAATAATAACAATATTGGGGTTACAGGGGTACAACAATAACAATAAGGGGGTTACACTAACAACAATAACGGACTATACTAGTAATATAGGGACCTAACATTGAGTCAGTTCATGTGTGAGCCCAAGAGAGTGCACTGGGTGGCTGCAAAACACATTCTTCGTTACTTGCAAGGGACAGTGGATTTTGGTTTGGATTGTAGATAAGGTGATGGAGTGAGACTGGCAGGGTACACTGATTCAGATTGGACAGGTTGTGTTTCTGATAGGAAGAGCACTTCAAGGTGTTGCTTTGGGTTGGGTTCGGCAGTTGTGTCGTAGTTTAGCTGGAAACAATAGTCAGTTGTATTGAGCTAAGCTAAGGCAGAGTATATGGCTACCAGTTTGGCTTGTTGTGAGGCAATATGGCTTCGCAAGATGTTGTTTGGTCTATTTGGTCAAGCATTGAGACCTTTAGTGGTTTACTGTGATAATCAAAGTTGCATAAAACTCACAGAGAATCCAGTTTTTCTTGACAGGTTAAAGCATATCGAGATCAAGTATCACTTCATTAGAGACTATGTCCAAAAGGGATCTGTCAAGCTTGAGTACATTTCCACAGATGAGCAGGAAGCGGCATTTTTACCAAATCCTTACCACGGGGCAAACATGTCTACTTCAGAGACAAGATGGGAGTGGTGAGGAACACTTTCATCGGTAAGAGGGAGTTTTAAACTTTGGGTACTAGAGGACAAGTGGTCCCCTAAGGCTTTGATCTTTGCCCTAGGGAAAATTGTCCAAATTTATTTATACTTTTCTCCTAAAATGACTTTATAAGTGGTAAAGTCAAATCTAATTTTAAAGTGACTTTATAAGTGATAAAATTACTTCTAATTTTAAAGTGACTTTATTAAAGTCAAAGAAAAATTAGAAAGTGAAAAAGTGAGTATGGAAATAAAACGCTAAGTGGGTCTTTATTTAAGTGGGTGAGTTAAAAAATAGAAAAAGTGACAATTAAATGCACATTTATTCTTATCCCTAGATCTAAATGAATCTCAGCCATTAGATCTTAGGGTTACCCAAAGGCTCATTTAGGGTAAAAGGAGAGGAGAAGAGGAAAAGATCAATTCTGTCTTTCATGTGCTATTGAGAGAAGAGAAGGAGAGTAGGGAGAAAATTTTCTGAGTAGAGAGAAGTTGAAGGAAGGCAGCAAGGAGACTTCAGCAAATCCATATAGCAGCATTATTAGCACAAATCCCAAGGCAGAATAAGTACAGTAGGAGAGAGGTACGATTTCCAAGGAAGGCACGAAAATCGAGGAAGAGGGACACCAGCATTTAGCAGAGAGTTCAAGGCAGATTTTGGGCACAAAAACTGAGAAGTACAATTGATATTTTGGCAAAGATTTGGAGAAAAGGGATAGCAGCTTCAGCGCATTTTTCAAGGCAGATTTTGGGCACGGATTTCGAGGACTACTGTACAAATCCGTACAGTTCTGTACAACCTATTCTGGCACGTTTTTGACGCAATCGTACCACATTTAATGTTGTCATTTATTGTTGTAAAAAAAAATTGATTGTTTGTTGATTGGCACATTTTCCGAGGCAGAATTCAAGCATAGAAATCGAGATAAGTTTGTATTTGTGGTTGCTGGAATTTTTACTATGTTTTTCAGTTTCTCTGTAACAGCATTTTCAGACATAAAGAACTCTCAAACTGATTTTCCCCAAGAGTTGTAGGGGGTTTTTCTAGTGTCACATTGACCAAAAATCACTGTGTTATTTTTTGTGTCGCTGTTATATTTTACTGTGTTTTATTTCCGCATTTTCCATCAGTTGTGAAATCTCCAAATTTGTGCTTTTGGAAATTTCTGTCATTTCTAGATTTTAGTATTTAATATCATGCTTGGATTTAAAACTATATGCATGGAGTGATAAGGAAAATTGATAACCGGAGTGGGGGTTGGAATTTCTACAGCAGTTTCTATGAAAATTCCTAAATCCAAACAGATCTAATGAATACTACTGCGACCATCTGAATTACTTCATCTATTATGTAATTTACTTTACACAATTATTTCTGAATACATTCATGAAATACAGAAGCAATCACTGGAGCAGCCTACACTACAATAATTATGATTCTGAAACAAGGAAACCATTCATACATATGACACCTTTATTTTGGACTAAGTCCCCGGAAAAAACCAATGCGGGAAAACCGATGCAGTAGATCTGAGGGTTTTACTATTAAGCAGTAGCAATGTCTGAATACATCTCTAAATACCCCTAGGGTAATTCAGTTACAGAGAGAAAATAATGGTAGAAGAATTTGTGAGGATTTACCTCACTCAATCACTGAGTTTTTGGTTGATCCGGATGAAGAAAAACCTGCCCTGGGGAGGCTCTGCGTAGTCCCAGCGCTGCAACTTGCAGCCTTTGTGTCACCCCCTTCCAGGCTCAGCGTTTAGCCCAAGCCAAGTCGTTTTTCCTCCTTGGACCTTGAGGAACAGCCTCCCGGTGCCACTTTCTGGATCGCCGCCTCCAAAATTGATCCACCAACAAAATTCCGAAAACCATTCCTCTACCTCTGTGTGAGCCTACGCAGTCACTACGTCAACCCTCTTCCTTCAGCGCTGGCTTTGGCTCGATCTCTTCTGCCTCTCTCTGACTCATGCTCCACTGGCTAAGAAAATTTCTTCATCTTCGGATATTATCTCTGCCCCTCACTACTCAGATCTCCAGCTAGAATTTCTCAACAAACCACGCCCCAGAAATTTCAATCTTATAGATCAATTCAACATCTTCGTGTGTTTTTCAAATGACCCTCAAGCCGTCCTTTATAGTCTTCTCATTGATATATAAACTGCCCAGATTAGATGTCTAATCAACCGCTACGATCACAACATGACTTTATCCATGTCCTCTAGAAGATTCACACTCTGTTTTATTTAATACTCTTTAATTATTTAATTTCCCTAAGTTGACTTAGGGTCACCATTAAAATAATTAATTTTTCAAATAAAACAAAATCCGAGTGGAATTTCCACAATCGCTTTCTGGGTTCTTTGGAATACAAGTGTCTAAGCCTCTACACCAAATTTAAGACTTAGAGCACTTTCTGACGCTACAAAAATCAACACTCCCCCTTTGCGAGAAAAGTGCTCTAGCAATAATGCCTCTTGCATACTGCTCTGACTCTGAAGCATCCCTCGTGCTGCTTAAGTCCATCAGTCTCTATGTTGTTGCTACCACTGTACAGCTGCCCATGATACTGCCACTATCATTGTTGCATCTATAGTACAGCTCCCTCTCAAGTGTTACATTTGCTATGCGACTAACACTGCATCTGCACTACAACTCACCTATTGCGAGAAACAACTGAAGCCTGAACTTCACCCAAAACTGAACAAGTGTTCAATGGATGCACCTCAGTGCTGAAGAATATGATTGTTGATAGCTACTGTGGTGTCCCTCTTGATGCTCTGCGTTGGTGTTGCTTTGCACTGCTTTGCACCACTATGCATTGCATTGTTGTTGCTGCCTTAACTCTGCATTGCTCCAAAAATGAACACTACTATCTACTGCATTGTCGTCTCCATCACTCCTCAGCTCCATCTGAATACTCCTCCATCCCACTACTGTTAATCATGGGCTCCCATAGCAAGGTATGATCCATGAGGTGGGCTCCTCAAGGATCCTGCCTAACTGAAGTTCAAAGAACTACAACTCAATATCACCCCACTTCTCACTAGGTGAAGCATGGGCACTCATGGTCACCTCATCCTCCTCGATTCTCGCAATTGCAACCTTCGAGTCATGGTTCTCATCTTTGTCCTTCTCCTTCAAAGGATATCTGGGATGCATAGTGGCCCATCTCGCCACATCTGAAGCACTTGACCTTAGAAGCATCACGCTTCGGTTGCTGTTGCGCTTGTTGGCCCTTCAATGCAAGGGTTGTGTTCTACTCTTCCTCCACAGCTTTCAATGCACTTCCACTGCTGCCATCAAGTTTGCACTTGACGAGGTCTCTCCTCAGCTCTTCCTCCTAAAAAGCTGACCACAACTGCTCCCAGCTAGGTAATGCTGCTCGGCCCAGTATGCTCTGGATGAACACCTGCCACTCCTTCGTGACACCGTTAAGGTCCATTTGTACCATGGTTGCAGTTGTAGGTGTAGCACCTACTGCCGACCGCTGATCTCGAACCCCCTGAAACCACATGAGGTGTGAAGCCACGCGCTCCTCTTTTCGCATCTGGATCATATGGAGCTTCTGCTCCAAGTACAACTTCCGCTGCTCGGAAGATCCCTCATATAGGTCATGCAAAGCTACCCACATCTCTCTGCCAGTATTCCCTCCAGCCAAATGTGAGACAATGTGGTCCTTGACACCATCAAGGAGCAACCTCTTCGCCTTCGCCATATCAGCCTTGTAATTCTTGTTTTGATCCGGATCTACAGGTACAGCTACCACGTTCTCCACGAACGCCTTCATATCATATTCATCTAGAAGAAACATAGCTCGTTCCTTCCAGATCATATAGTTGGAGGAGCCCTCCAACCGATCTTGATCACGAAGTCCGTGAGATGCCATTTCCGCCAAAAAACTGTCGAAATTGCTCCCTCTTTCTCCCTACTGCGCAGCACCTAGAAGGCTTACTTACTCCCTGATGGAGTTGTAAGTTTTGCTGCTCCTCTACTTCTCAGCAACTTTGAAATGTTGATTTCCTCTACTAGGAAATCACTGAGCAAGAATTCCCCAAATATGTGCTTTGACTCCTTTTGACACTTTTATGCCCAGCAACAGCTTCAGAAAACTGCATCCCTCTGTCTTATGCGTGGAGGCTCTGCGCTGCTCCCTCTGCCACACAAAGATCTCAAATCTGGAAGCCCTTTCTCTCTGTCGACTCACTCAGAGAGAGATTGCCACAAAAATCTTAGCCCTCCTGGCTAGAACTGCGCAATCCTTTACTGGATTCGTTCTACCGCACTGCAGAAAAAACGGCCTTCACTTCAGAAATCAGATCCGTCCTACCTGTTTCACATCAAAGGTCTGATCCCATGTGAAAATTCCTAGATCCAAACAGATCTAATGAATCCTACTGTGACCATCTGAATTACTTCATCTATTATGTAATTTACTTTACACAATTATTTCGGAAAACTTTCATGAAACACTGAAGCGATCACTAAAGCAGCCTACACTACAATAATTATGATTTTGAAACAAGGAAACTAAACAATGAAATCATTCACACATATGACACCTTTATTTTGGACTAAGTCCCCGAAAAAACCCAATGTGGGAAAACCGATGCAGCAAATCTAAGGGTTTTATTATTAACCAGTAGCAATGTCTGAATACATCTTTGAATAACCCTAGGGTAATTCAGTTACAGAGAGAAAATACTAGCAAAAGAATTTGTGAGGATTTACCTCACTCAATCACTGAGTTTCCGGCTGATCCGGATAAAGAAAACCCTGCCCTGGGGAGGCTCTGCGCAGTCCCAGTGCTGCAACTTGCAGCCTCTGTGTCACCCCCTTCCAGGCTTAGCATTCAGCCCCAGCCAAGTTAATTTGCCTCCTTGATCCCTGAGGAACAGCCTCCTAGTGCCACTTTCTGGATCCCGGCCTCCGAAACTAATCCACTCGAAAAATTCTAAAAAACCTTCCTCTGCCTCTGCGTTGCCTTTGCATGAGCCTACGCAGTCACTGCGTCAACCCTCTTCCTTCAACGTTGGCTTTGGCTAGATCTCTTATGCCTCTCTCTGGTTGATGCTCCACCGGCTGAGAAAATATCTTCCTCTCCGGATGCTATCTCTGCCCCTCACTGCTCAGATCTCTAACTCGAATTTCTCAGCAAACTGTTGATATTTTAGGTAGCATCGGATGTGCTCTAGCTCCAACTTTGTGGAGGGGCTACAACACATTAGATCTCCAAGACACAGAAATCGTTTGGAGAAATTCCACCCGGAACCTAAGTTATTCAAAATATTAATTATTTTAATGGAGACCCTAAGTCTAACTTAGGGAAATTAAATAATTGAAGTGAATTAATTTAGACATGTGGGTGAGAATGTTCTAAGTGACGTGGATCAAGTCTTTTCTAATCTTAGTCGTTGATTAGAGATTAGATCACGGTCGTTGAATGTTCAACAAGAAAAGTATTAAAGGAAGGCTTGGGGTCAGTTGGAGGATACACACAGAGCAATAGCACTTGAGCTAAGTCGAAATTCTGGGGTGTGGTTTACTGAGAATTTTCAAGTGAGCTTGCAGTGCTAGCGACGAAAAGATCGGCGAGGGATTATTCAGATCCGAGGCCGAGAATAGATAGGCAAAGAGGCAGATCCATACCAGGCAGCGGAGAGACCCAGCAGGAGGGACGCAACCCAGTTAGGCTCACGCAGAGGCAGCGCAGAGGCTAACGCAAGCCCTTCGGGTTGACACAGAGGCAGCACTGAGCCCACAGGGGTGACGCGGTCGCAGCTTGTGTTGTGCAGAGGCTCAAGCAGGTACGCAAAGCTCACGCAGTGTCGGGAGAGGCAGCACTGGGGTCTCCAGTAGGCCAGAAAGGGCTCGTATTCAGCAGAGATCCAGAAGGTGTGAAGCCTCAGCTGAATCAGCCATTTTTCTGTCTCCAAGTGATAGAGGTACACCTGCCGTGATTTCTCTATTGGGTAAACCACTACTGGTGCCCTTGATTGTATTCAAATATTCTGCATAATAATAAAATCCTCTAAGAGTTGTTGCACCAATTTTCCTGCATTGGGTTTTTCCAGGGACATGGTCCAAAAATATTGTGTGTCCTTTGTCATGTGTGTTATATTCATCAGTACTTCATCTCTATGTATGTGTAGATTTACAGTGTGTTTTCTTCGCTATTTTCTGAATATTTCTAAAAATAACATGTATAATTAAAAACACAAGTAGGAGAAGTAAACCAAATTTCTGCAATAGAAATTTTTGTTAAGTAGATTCAGGAATTTTCACATGGTATCAGAGCTATTGCAGATCAGGGGGAGTTGAAGCCATCAGCACAACGACGAAGTATTTTGCTGCAGGAAGGCCGCTGAACCTGCACAGATCCAGAAAAAGCCAGCGCAACACCATAGGGACAGCGCAGACCCTGCAGGGGTGACGCAGAGCCTGTCAACCTCACGCAGAGCTTACGTAGAGGCTAACGCAAGCCCAAAAGGGTGACGCAGAACCTGTCAAACTCACGCAGAGCTGACGCAGGCCCAAGAGGGTGACGCAGGCCAAGAAAGAGTGACGTTGTGCCAGTGGTCATGGGCATTGTTTCTGCCAGTGCAGAATAGTGTCTAGCGGGGTTGACAAAGTAAGGGTAAACAACTTCTCAGCGTATTTTCTAGTGAAGAAATCTGAGATTCGATCAGTGAAGTGATCGTAGAGGGCTGATTCGACAGATTTGGTGGAGGATTTCCGGGAGGCAAATCACTAGTGAGAGGGAGCGTAGTCTCTAGAGGGTTTCTATCGCCAAGAAACCTAGAGCCGGTGTCTTGCTGAGAGTAGAAGCAGTAGAAAGGAGAAGAGCTTTTTGCTTCGACATTTTTGAGCAGAGATGGCCTCACACGAATTGAGAGATCAGGATAGGTTGGACGGTGTGTGTAACTTCGTCATCATGAAAGCCAGGATCCTGTCAGTCCTTGGCGAGTATCGTATCAGAGACCATGCCGAGAAGGTTATGGCCATTCCGGTCGATGTTGATCCTCTAAAAAAGTATGAGGAAAATCAGGCACGGGCTAAGCACTTAATCATGGATGGGGTGAAGGATCACATGGTCCCACATATTGTCGAAATGAAGACAACAAATGAAATGTGGCAGGCACTAGAAACGTTGTATCAAGGTAGCTCCATCTAGAGGAAAATGCTTCTGAGAATCAGATGCGACTGTTGGAGATGCACAAGGTAGAGGAGATCGATCCTTTCCTCTTTCGAATAAAAGCTATTAGAGATCAACTGGTTGCAATGGGGGTAGCTCATGATGACGGTCTCATGGTGAGGGCTGCCCTAAATGCAGTCACCGATGATTGGAAGACCTTTGTCCAAAGTATTTTTGGCAGAGCACAACTTCCAAATTGGAAGGACATGTGAGCAATCCTTCGTCAGGAAGAAATCGAGAGAATAACCACGAGGGGCTGCAGTAGCGGAGGAGCCAAAATCAAGAAAAAGGAGGAGGAAGATGCAGCTCTCGCATCTAAGGGACAACGGTAGCAACAAGGGAAGAAGAAGGACCTCTCAAAGGTCTGGTGCTTCAGATCTGGCGAATTAGGACATTTCGCCAATAATTGTCCTCAGAAGAAAAAGGGCACAGAAGATTCAGATTCCAAGACTGCAACAGCCAAGGGGGATAATGGCAGTGATGATGATGTGGCCTTGAGTGCTCATGTGCCTCAAGAGAAGAGGTGGGGCGACATTAATCTGTACTTCTCTTGAACTGTAGATGAGGGGCAAGATCCTTGGGTGCCCAAACTCTTGGATCACATACGAGCTACGAGAGCCCTTAAAGGCAGTAGCAGGATGATTGGAGTTAGTTGGTGCAGAGGATCATGGAGGCACTTTGGCAGTGCTGGGACGCTGAAGACTAGAGCAGCACAGAGGAGAGGCCGCAACAGCGTGGAAGCAGCAGCGCAAAGGCTAATGGGATTTCAGCAACGCAGAGGCAATGCTTACACAGTGCAGAGCAGCAGACAGTGCAGAGCTTCAAAGGGTTAGTGCAGAGCAGCAACAGAGGGTGCTTCAGAATCGAGATGCAGCTAAACTGACTCGTCTATCAATATTTTGGGTGATGTCCTTCAGTTTCTTACTTCTCAGCAACTGAGTTGCAGTGTAGCAGTTAGTAGTGGCAGTGCTATGGGAAGCATGATGCAGCATTTGGGAGGGAGTTGCAGTACAAATGAAGCAGTGGTTGTGGCAGAGTCATGGGCAGCAGCGCAGTGGATCAGGGGTAGCAAGTCGAGCATCAGCAGTGTAGAGGACCGATGCATGGATTAGAGTAACGCTTCTAGAGTGAAGTGTTGCTAGAGCACATTCCTCGCTAAGAGGAAGTGCTAAGATTTTGGGTAGCATCGGATGTGCTCTAGCTCCGAAACTTTGTGCCCAACTCCAAGACCCAGAAATCGTTTGGAAAAATTCCACCCAGAACCTAAGTTATTCAAAATATTAATTATTTTAAGGGAGACCCTAAGTCTTAGGGAAATTAAATAATTAGAGTGCATTAATTTAGACATGTGAGTGAGAATGTTCCAAGTGACGTGCATCAATTATTTTTTAATCTTAGTCATTGATTAGAAATTAGATCACGGTCGTTGAATATTCAACGAGAAAAGTATTAAAGGAAGGCTTGGGGTCAATTGGAGGATACACACAGAGCAATAGCACTTGAGCTAAGTCGAAATTCTGGGGCATGGTTTGCTGAGAATTTTTGAGTGAGCTTGCAGTGCTGTTGAAGGGCAAATCAGCGAGGGATTATTTAGAGCTGAGGCCGAGAATACATAAGCAGAGAGACATATCCGTACCAGGCAGCGCAGAGACCCAACAGGAGGGACGCAGCTCATCCAGGCTCACGCAGAGGCAGTGTAGAGGCTAACGCAGGCCCTTCAAGGTGATGCAGAGACAGCGTTGAGCCCAGAGGGGTGACGCATGAGTAGCTTGTGCTGCGCAGAGGCTCAAGCAAGCATGCAGAGCTGATGCAGTGCCGGGAGAGGTAGCGCTAGGGTTTCCAGTGGGCCAGAAAGGGCTCATATTCAGTAGATACAGAAGGTGTGAAGCCTCAGCTGAATCAGCCAGCCATATTTTTTGTCTCTGAGTAATAGATGTACGCCTGTCCTGATTTCTCTGTTGGGCAAACCCCTACTGGTGCCCTTGATTGTATTCAGATATTTTGCATAATAATAAAACCCTCTAAGAGTTGTTGCACCGGTTTTCCCTCATTGGGTTTCTCCGAAGACATTGTCCAAAAAATATTGTGTGTCCTTTGTCATGTGTGCTTTATTCTTCAGTACTTGATTTGTATGTATTTGTAGATATACAATGTGTTTACTTCGCTATTTTCTGAATATTTCTAAAAATAACTTGTATAAATAAAAAAACAAGTAGGAGAAGTAAACCAGATTTCTGCAATAGAAATTTTTGTTAAGTAGATTCAGGAATTTTCACACAAACCACGCCCCATAAATTTCGATCTTAGATCAATTCAATGTCTCGGTGTGTTCTCCAAATGACCCTCAAGCCTTTCTTTATAGTCTTCTCATTGACATATCGATGGCACAGATTAGATGTCTAATCAATGGCTAAGATCATAACATGACTTGATCCATGTCCACTAGAAGATTCACACTTTATTTTATTTAATACTCTTTAATTATTTAATTTCCCTAAGTTTAGACTTAGGGTCCCCATTAAAATAATTAATTTTTCAAATAAAACAAAATCCAAGTGGAATTTCCACAAACGCTTTCTGGGTTCTTTGGAATACAAGTGTCTAAGCCTCTACACCAAATTTGAGACTTGGAGCACTTTCTGATGCTACAAAAATCAACAGCTTCTTGTTGCAGTCTTTGGCAAATTACAGTTTTTGGGCAAGACGAAGTTGAAGATTTTGGGCAAGTCAAAGTTGCAGTTTCTGGGCAAGTCGAAGTTATAGTTGCAATTGCAGTTGCAGTTGTTGTTGTTGAGTAGGTCAAAGTTGTTGGAAGGAAAAGGTATTCAAAGAGCAAACATTGACTTGGTCCTGGAGGGGTTCTTGGTCAACGGTCTAGGTCTTGAATTCGTTAATAGAAGATTTTATAAGAAGAAGAATTCTTGTGGGTTTTGCTCTCAGTTTGAAGAGGTTTTCGCCCTAGGTGATCGCCTACATCTTGTGTCCTTTGTCTCATTGTTCTTTATGATTTGGTAGTTGTTTGATGAAGAAGAACACATAATAATTATCAAATACAAGATGAACCTAATTAGCTAAAGTAAAAAGTGCTCCCAAGAAGTTATTAGTATAAGAGAAATCATCTAAAATCTCTGCACTAGATTTCTCAACATGGTATCAGAGTTAAGGTGACAAGTCAAGGAAGAACAGTTCAACAAGGGACACTCAATCTCTCAAAAATCAAGGTTCTAGAAGGATATCAAGGGCTTCAAAGAATCAAGAAGGTTCTCTCATCCCCAAGCAATTTGAAAATAAAGGCTACTTCCTTATCTTGAAGGAAGTGTCAAAACCCTAGATCGATCAAAGAAAAAAGTTCACAATTAAATTATTCTTGGGATACATGCTCAAATCATCATCTTAAGGAAGGAGACCTCAGAGGACCCTCTTTATACTTAAAAAGAAAGGAGTTGTCGTTATCATCAAAGATATCAAGGCAATCTCCCTCTCATTGAAGTAGAGGATTTCATCTCAAAAGAGAATTCTTATCTCAAACATCCTTGAAGAAGATCATCGAGGCATCATCAAGAAGTCATCCTCACTCATCATCAACAATGGCATCAAGTTGAGGAGTACATCTTCACTTGACAAGTAAGTATTTATACTTCTATATCTAAATCTAGTAAAATTACTTCATTTTCAAGGAGATCAACAAGTTGGTTGGGTCACTGAAATTTCCTTGCATGGAAAAGAAAGATAGAACTAGTCCTCAAGGAAAATGAAGTTATTAATCATGTCAAAGGCAAAGTCTCAGAACTATATGAAGAGCAAGCATTATTTAAATATATGAAAAAGGATCTAAGTGCTCGAAGGATTCTCATAGAATCCATCAAGGATTCTCTCATCCCATATATAGAAGGGTTGGAGACATCAAAAGAGATATATGATAAGCTAGCAGATTTATTCTCTGAAAGCTCAACAGGACAATTCATATCACTAAGGTATGGATTATACAATTTGAAAGCATCAAAGGATGAAGGGATATCTGTTGATTTTGTAGCATTGGAAAGTGTTCCAAGTCTCATATTTTTGGGAAGAGGCTTGGACATCAGTATTCTTGATAACCCATAAATTGTTTGTGGAAATTCCACTCAGATCATGCTTTATTAAATTAATTAATTATTTTAAAGTGATACCTATGTCTAAACTTAGGGAAATTAAATAATTAAAGGGTATTAATAAAGCAGAATGTGAATCTACTAGAAAATGAAGATCAAGTCATCTTTTAATATGAGCAATTGATTAAGGATATAATCTGGGACGTTGATTCATCAGAGAGAAGACTATAAGAAAAGGCTTGAGGGTCATTTGGAAAGCAAGTCGGGCACATTCTCAGTACCCGAAGGAAATCGATTCTGAAGTAAGAGGATTCGATTTCAAAGGGTAAGGTTGTAGAGGCTGGGTTGCAGAGACAGAAGCAAGAGGGAGAGGTCAGCAAAGACGAAGAGAAGGAAGGCAGAAAACGCAAAGGAGGAAGTGTCGAGCAATAGCACTGGCCCTCCACGCAGAGTGACGCAGTCCAGCGCAGTGACTGCACAGAAGGGCCACGCAGAGTGACGCAAAGGGAGGAGAAATGCCAAACGTGTGTAAGGAATTCTTCCGAGGTGTTTCGAAAATTCATCTAAGGTGTATGCTAAATATTTGCTCGTCATATATTCTGTAAACAATCTTTTCACTGCAAAATATTAATATAAACCCTCATTTGTTGCACCGGTTTTCCCACATTGGGTTTTTTTCCGGGGACAATTGTCCAAAAATAACTGTGTTCATGTCATTGTTTCTATTGTGTTATACTTTTTCTATTTGTTCTTCTGCTTCAAGATTAAAGTGAATGTTGTAGCTGTATTTATTTCAAAATTTACTGAAGTATATATATATAACTTGTTATAAATAAGGAGGCGAAATAAATCAATCACTGCAATAGCATTTTCAGTTTGAAAATTTCACATGGTATCAGAGTTAAAGGCAAAAGACAGAAGAGGAGGTTCTGCAATGGAACTGAGATCCGACATAGATGCAGTGGCAGCTCGGAAGGGTTCACGCAGTGCTCCAGAACACGTGGAGAAACAGAGGAATCATGACATGTCAGTTCTGGCATCCAAACTAGAACAGGATTTCGCTTGTGTGTCCAGCATGGCCTCTCCAGGAGTTTGGTATATTGACAGTGGAGCATTTGTTCACATGACGAGAGTTCGAGAATGTTTTTCGAGCTACCAGGAAGAACATATGAACTTTCAGATCACGATGGGAAACAAGGCCAAGTGTACCCCTGTTGGTAGAGGAACCATAATATTTCAGACAAAAGTTGGTAACAAGCTTCGAGCCACAAATGTATTGCATGTATCAGGATTGGGGATGAACTCTGTGTCTCAGCTCCAGAACAAGGGTTACAGTGTATACTTTATTGGAAATAAAGTTTATGTCAAACATCCTAGCTGGAAAAAGAAGGCACAAATTGGAGTAAGGAGCCATAAACCGTATAAGTTACAGCTTGAGTCTCCAATGGCACTAATCGGCAATACGGATGAAAGAGACCTGAATGAATTAGGGCACCTAAGAATGGGGCATTTACATCATGGAGCCTTGAAGATACTCAAGAAGACTGTCATGGGAGCTCCAGAAGTCAGCACAAAGAAAGATGAGGTTTGCAGGGGGTGTGTACTAGGGAAGTATGCCAAGGCAGCATTTCCAAGAAGTAGCAGTAGGGCCAAGAGTGTATTAGAGTTGATACACTCAAACATCTGCGGACCAATGTCCACGACTGCTCTCAGTGGTGCAAAGTATTTTGCTACCTTTATTGATGACCATTCCAGGAAAAAATGGATCTACTTTCCTAAAACCAAAGATGAAGTCTTTGAGCGATTCAAAGAATTCAAGGCTTTGGTAGAAAATTTAACCGGAAAGAAGATCAAGAAGCTGCGATCAGATAATGGTGGAGAGTATATTGATAAAAAGACTTCACAATTTTCGGCATAAAGGAAGGCATCAAGAGAGAATGGACAGCTCCATACAATCCAGAGCAGAATGGAGTTGCAGAAAGGAAGAACAGGACCATTGTAGAAGTTGCGAGGGCAATTCTATATGACCAAGACATGCCCAAATTTCAGTGGGCAGAAGCCTGCAGTACAGGAGTGTATGTGCAGAACAAGGTGCCTCATAGAGCATTGGGGAAAGTAACCCCTGAGAGTGTGTTCACTGGCAACAACCCTAAGGTGAGTACATTAGGATATTTGGCAGTATAGCGTATTGCCACGAACCCAATGAGAAGAGGAAGAAGTTGGATTACTGTGGAGAAGGGTTATCTTGTGGGATATAGTGAAAATGCGAAGGCATCTCGCATCTATATTCCAAAAAACAGGAAGATCGTAGTAAGGCAGGACGTGAAGTTCATGGAGGAGAGAGCCTTCAGAAGATCCCGGGAAATGGCTATAGATACGCAGGTTGAGGAGGATCCACTATTACAGCCTCAGCGGCCTACAGAAGATGGCACGAGTGCCTCTACACGGCACGAGGATTCTGAGGAAAGTTCTTCCGAAGAAGAGCAAGCAGGAGAGCAGGTAAATCCACCCACCACTAGTGGAAGAACGAGTAGAGAACTCCAACAGACTCTGCGGGATGCAGAGGAATTTGTTTGAGCCGCTAGAGATGGGAAGAGGGTACACAAGCAACCTAACAGGTACCAGGCACTGGTAGCACAGGTCGGAAAACCCTCTAGTTTTCAGGAAGCAGCTCAACATCAGGTGTGGGTAGATGCTATGGTGGAGGAGTAAAGCTCCATCATGACAAACAATGTAAGGGAAGTAATACCTAGACCTCATAATAGATCGATTGTAGGATCAAGGTGGATCTACAAGATCAAGTATCAAGCAAATGGCAGCGTAGAGAAGTTCAAAGCCAGGTTTGTGGCTAACAGATATGCACAGAAAGAACGGGTCGACTATGAAGAAACCTTCGCCCTTGTAGCTCGGTACACTTCAATCAGATCCATCATCTCTCTTGCAACACAGATGGGATGGGAGATTCACCAGATGGATGTCAAGACAACGTTCTTGAATGGGGTGATAGAAGAGGAAGTGTACATAGAACAGCCAGAGGGCTTTGACACACATGAGAAGAAGACTCATGTATGTAGGCTTAAGAGAGCCTTGTACGGATTGAAACAAGCCCCCAAAGCATGGTATGGGCGAATTGATAGCTACCTGCAGAAGATGGGATTTGTCGAGAGTGACGCAAATCCCAACCTCTACTATCTGAGTGTAGGGGATAAGCCGTTAATCTTGGTATTATATGTAAATGATATGTTCCTGACTGGATCATCTAAGCTCATCAAAGACTGCAAGGAGAATCTAGCTATCGAATTCGACATGAAGGCTCTGGGGCAGATGCACTATTTTCTTGGTTTGGAGGTCTGCCAACTGAAGGGAGAAATCTTCCTTTGGCAAGGAAGATATACTACAAAGATCCTGAAGAGGTTTCAGATGGAGGACTGTAGACCCATGGCTACGCCAATAATTACAAACTGGAAGAATATAGACACGTCCGAGGATGATGAGGCTGACCCTACCTTGTATACGCAGCTCATAGGATCATTGATGTACCTGGTCAACACTAGACCAGACATCTATTATGCAGTGAATACCCTCAGCCAGTTCATGGTGGAACCAGGGAGGGCTCACTAGACGGTAGCCAAACATGTTCTCAAATATTTGAAGGGGACAATCGAGTATGGGTTGAACTACACCAAACGCAATGAAATCTAGTTGAGCGGGTTCACTGATGCAGATTGGGCTGGAAGCCCAGTGGATCGGAAAAGTACCAGTGGGTACTGTTTCAGTCTCAGATCAAGAATGACTTCTTGGAGCAGTAGGAAACAGAAGTTTGTGGCACTGAGCTCAGCCGAGGCTGAATATATGGCAGCTAGCACAGCTTCGTGCGAGACCATATGGCTTCGGAAACTGCTCTTGAACTTGCTCAAGAAGAGGATGGAACCGACCAGAATTTTGTGTGATAATCAAAGTTGCATCAAGCTCTCTGAGAATCCTATGTTTCATGACCGGTCGAAGCACATTGACAATAGGTGCCACTTCATGAGAGACTATGCCACTTCATGAGAGACTATGTCCAAACGAGGAGCTGTAAAGCTGAGGTACACTCCTACAGGAGAACAGGTGGCAGATATCCTCACAAAGGCTTTAGGTAAGATCAAATTTACTTACTTCAGAGAAAAGATGGGGATGGTCAAGAAACCTTTCCAGTAGAGGAATGGGTGGTCTTCAGATTCAGATGGAGCTGCAGTACGAATGAGGGACTGGCAGAGGTGGTGTCACAAGCAGCAGTACAGAAGGGCAGCAGCGCAGAGTTGAGGGGCAGCAGCCAAGACTTTAGCAACGCAGCAAATGCTTCGGGTCAGAGCAGATACAGTTGGTACCTAGCTGAAACACTTTCCTCGCTAAGAGGGAGTTTTGATTTTGTAGCATTGGAAAGTGTTCCAAGTCTCATATTTTTGGGAAGAGGCTTGGACATCAGTATTCCAGATAACCCAGAAATTTTGTGGAAGTTCCACTCGGATCATGCTTTATTAAATTAATTAATTATTTTAAAGTGATCCCTAAGTCTAAACTTAGGGAAATTAAATAATTAAAGGGTATTAATAAAGCAGAGTGTGAATCTTCTAGAAAATGAAGATCAAGTCATCTTTTAATCTGAGCCATTGATTAAGGATATAATCAAGGCCATTGATTCATCAACGAGAAGACTATAAGAGAAAGCTTGAGGGTCATTTGGAAAGCAAGTTGGGCACATTCTCGGTACCCGAAGGAAATCGATTCTGAAGTAAAATAATTCAATTTCAAAGGGCAAGGTTGTAGACGCTGGGTTGCAGAGAAAGAAGGAGGAGGGAGTGGTCAGCAGAGACGAAGAGAAGGAAGGCAGAAGATGCAGAGGAGGAAGTGTTGAGCAGCAACACTAGCCCTCCACACATACTGACGCAGTCTAGCGTAGTGACTGCACAGAAGGGCCACGCAGAGTGACGCAGAGGCAGGAAAAGTGCCTACTGTGTGTAGGGACTTCTTCCAAGGTGTTCGGAAAATTCATCTCAAGTGTATGTTAAATATCTTCTCATCATATATTTTGTAAACGATCTTTTCACTGCTGAAGATTAATATAAACCCTCATCTGTTGCACCTGTTTTCCCACATTGGGTTTTTTCCGGGGACAATTGTCCAAAAATAACTGTGTTCATGTGGTTGTTTCTATTGTGTTATACTTGTTCTAATTGCTCTTCTACTTTAAGATCAAAGTGAATGTTGCCACTGTATTTATTTCAAAATTTACTGAAGTATCTGTAAATAACTTATTATAAATAAGTAGGCTAAATAAATCAATCACTACAGTAGCATTTTCAGTTTGAAAATTTCACAATATCTACATGTCTTACTAAAGCATCTCAAATAAGGAATCAACTTCAAGATCTAGGAGATATGTTATCCGACAAATAAATGATTACCATTGTTCTAAATGCTCTAACTGATGAACAAGGGAACCTTGTATCAAAGGCCTATGAAAAGGAGAAAGCTATCCCATTCAATAATTGGTGGTCACTATACAAGATGAATAAAACAGGTTAAAGGCAAAAGGTGATAAAGGATCAGATAAGCAGGTTCAAATATTTGTTGTCATGTCAAGAAGCAAAGGGATATTTGGCAATTTTGGTCCTCAGAAAAATAAGAAGATCAATATGTCGCAGATCCAATGTTATGGATGTCAAGAATATGGGCACTTCAAGAGAGACTATCCTAAGCTCAAGAAGGACAACAACAAACGAAAGGGGCAAAAAGCCCATATCATTGAAGAAGGGGAAGAAGCTGAAAAGAAGAAATTCAGGATTGAGGAAGTAAAAGATCTTTACTATTGTTGAGATAGGTCTTCCTCCCCTAGTTTTTTTCAAGCCTTTGTTTCAAATTTTTGTTGTAAGGTTTAACTATCATGGTAGGAATCATTAGAAGCATGAAAGGATGCATCGTGTTAGGAGATGGCATCATAGAAGCATATGATTGAAAGCAAGAGCTCGTGATATCATCATAAAGAAGCATGAAAGATAGCTGAAATAGAAGTCTATGGCTGTCACCTATAAAAGGATGTAGCTCTTGTTAAACTCATTAGAAGCATAAGTAGAACTTATGGGAAAAAGAAAGTCATCTAGTATAGAGCTCATCATACATCATTCAAAAGAAGTATTTGCAAGATGAGGATGATCAAGATCCTTCGCTGGAATCTTCATTACAAGGTTCACCAACATGAAGAAGCAATTGTCTCGCTGGGAATTCCAACTTGTGTGGGATTCATGGGATGATGGTATGATGTCAAAAGAAGTGAAGCAGGTCGAGGGATTGAAGTTCTTTCAATCAAGGAAGTTGTCGAAGGAAATATAGATGACCAAAAGAAAGAGATAACGTATGTATGCTTGTACTTGATAAAATAGAGTCATGTCATATGGTTGCAAATATCATGAATGAGTGCTCTACCTCAAGAGCATGATCAAAAGAAAAGATCTCCTCCTCTGAAAGGATGCATGAAGCCATGGTTTGTAAATTGACTATAAGAAATCAACATAATATGTCCTCATATGAAATATGAGGTGGTTGACAAAGTTGAAGGAACTATGATTGGAAGTTTCTAGGAGGAAATGTGTGAGTAAAGAAAGGAAAAGATCGTGAAAAATGCAACTATGGAGAAGACAATCAACATCCAAGGACTAAAAGATGTGACTATGGTATCTCCATGAGAAAGATATGAAGATCATGATAAACTATGAAAAAGAAAGAGACCCTTGAAGGTGTATATCTTTTTGGAGATGTGTCAATAGATATGCAGGATGTTGTTGCAAACAAGGATATGTCATGATGAAAGACCATCATAAAGGAATTTTTTATTTAATGTTCATTTTTCTATTTTTAATAATATTTGGATGGGAAAATGCAGGGCTACCGAAGGAAGAGTTGTAGATGTCATCTACAACTGACACTCATGTGGTAGGATGAAAGATCCTGAAGGAAACATAATGCGAAGAAGGTAGAAAGGCATGAAGGAAAGGCCAGATATGAACTAATGGATCACTTTCCAATGAAAGAAAGGATGACATGACTAACATGATTCATGGATGAAAGTGATGGATGGTCGATGTCCTACAAAGAAGTCACAAAAGGATGAAGACTCTTGAATAAAGAAAAAGAATGTCCATGACATCGATAGGAGGAGCTCTTCAAGCAGCTGAAAGTCCCATGATCTCCACCAATGAATGAGAAGTTGTTGCTGAAAACTCGTCCCTAGTTGAGAACTTGAGAGAGAGCCTGCAAATAAGTTTCTAACTTGGTAGAAACTTGGAAACAAATCCCTAAGCTAAAAGGGAGCGCAGGTACATTCATTTCATAAGATGAGTGCATTCCTTCATTGGAATAAGTATATCCTCCCTAATTAAGAGGGAGAGATAGACACATCATCCTTGTCTTCACTTGGGAAGATAGAATGGAGGATTGGGTAAGCATCTAGCATTCGATACTCTATAAGGATGTAGTAGGGCATCCAAGATAAGAGGACTCATGAAAGGACTGATATTATTTGAGGACTGGGCATCCAACATAAGAATAGTCCTGCTAGAACATACTCTAAGAGAACACGGGTGGCGTATGTTTCAAGAGAGACAATGATGAGGGAGTCTATAAATCATTGGTCTCGCTAGCACTGTGCTATGATCTCGTGGAGAGATAGAGTTGTTAGTCAAGGCCTATCTATATGAGTCATGACAATGCTGGTTGATATGATGTTATACAAATGGGCTACCAATCTGACTCTTCTTATGAGAATTTTTCACATTGAGAATGTACAAGTACCTTGAATGGATTCTGAATACCTCCCTAGTTAAGAGGGAGTGTTGAAATATGTAACTAGGTTCGATCTTCATAATTACAGATGTAATCATGATTTTATGTATTTAATGAAAAGAAAAAATAAATTGATTATTGTAAGTCGGCCTAAAGGAAGCAATTCGACCCTATGTGAAGCTTATAAAGAGAAGACCTCGACCTCATTTGGAGAACACACTCTCACTCGCACAAGTTTGATCTTAAGGACAAAAGGAAGTGTGAAGAAGAGGAAGACAAAAGAAGGAGATGTTGAAATTTGGTTACCGGAGGACAAGTGGTTCCCTAAGGCTTTGATCTTTGGCCTAGGGAAAAGTGTTCAAAAGAATTTAATTTTTCTCTTAAAGTGATTTTATAAAGTTATAAAGTCAAATCTAATTTAGAAGTGACTTTAAGTGATAAAGTTACTAAAGTCTAATTTTAAAGTGACTTTAATAAAGTCAATGTGAAATTAGAGAGTGGAAAGTGACTTTGGAAATAAATGACTAAGTGGGTCTTTATTAAAGTGGGGTGAATTAAAAAATAAAAAGTGAGATTTAAATGAGCATTTAATCTCAACCCTAAATCTAATGCTATCTCAGCCATTAGATTTAGGGATTCCTCAAAAGTCACTTAGGGTTAGGTTAAAGGAGGAAAATGAGGGAAAAGGTCATTCATTCTTTCATGAGCAAATTGAGAGAGGAGAAGAGAAAGCAAAGGAGAAATTTCTGAGCAGTGAGGAGAAGGAGGGCAGTAACTAGAGACGGAAATCGAGATAAGTAAAATTTTTGTTTCGTTAGTTTACTGTTCAGCACGTTTTCCAAAGTGGTGTATAAGCACAGAAATCGAGATAAGTACATTTGTTAAGTTGTTGGAATTTTTGCTGTAATTTTTGTCTCACTGTAAAAGTTTATCAAAAATAAGAAGAGCTTTCGAACTGGTTTTCCCCAAGGGTTGTAGGGGTTTTTCCAGGGTCAAGTTGACCAAAAATCAGCGTGTCAAAATTCTGTGTGTGGCTGATTTATTTTCTGAGTTTTCTATTTCTGCATTTCAGCATTGTGAAATTTCCAAAATTAGTGTATTCAGAAAATATTTATTTTTCCAGCTTGTTGAATGTATGGCTATGGGAATGGGCATTTAACTATATGGGAGAAATAAGGAGAAACTGAAAACCGGGGTTGGGTTATCAAATTTCTACATGGTATTAGAGCTATTTTGCTTGATGGGGTTTGTGCATGTGAGACCCTTCCCTCTTGGGAGAGGTTCTGGGATGATTGCATACAGACAAAAATCAGAAAGAGCCAACTTGGGGCAGCCAAACCAGTTGAGCAGGATGAGGATGTAGCACTGTTGGCAGGAGGCAAGAAAGGCAAGGGAAAGAAGCAAGCTTCCACAAGTGTTGGTGGGGGCAAAGGCAAAGGTAAAGGTAAACAGGGGAACACGCAGAAGGACTATTCCAAGGTGAAGTGTTGGAATTGTCAGAAGATGGGACACTGTGCAGTTGTGTGTCCGGAGAAAAAGAAGAAGAAGGGGAAGAACCAGAGCATGGCAGCATCAGCAGAGATAGAGGACTTCACGGATAGCTTTGACCGGGAGTTTGGGTTTATTGCTTGTGAGTCCACTAGTGCAGGATCACCTGCCATGGAGATTGAGAGGGAGTGTGCATTTCCCTCCACTAGCAAAGCATCTTCAGGTATTTGGTATGTTGACAGTGGGGCTTCACGTCATATGACAGGAGTCCATGAGTACTTCTCAGAGCTTTCAGAGAGTTGCACAGATATAGAGGTAGTACTCGGAGATGACAGCGTTGTTAGAGCAGTAGGTGTGGGGACATTGACATTTGATAGGGAACCCAAACCTCCCTTGAAGGTGTCAGATGTTCTATATGTGCCAGGGATGAGGAAGAACCTCATATCCGTCTCAGCATTGGAGGACAGAGGATATGAGATATTTTTCAAGAGAGGAGAGGTGTTGATATATCCCATGGGCGCTCCAGTTGATTCAATTAGAGTGATTGGTGTACGCCATGCAAAGGTGTACAAGTTTGCATTTCAGCCCCTTTTGGCATTGAGCAGTAGTACCGGCAGCAGAGCTAGCAGTTCAGAGTTGTGCGAGATTTGGCACCGCAGGATGGGGCACATGTATCATGGAGCCTTGAGGACATTGCGGGAGATCACTACAAGTGCGCCAAAGTTCAGCACTGATCACCTAGATACATGCAGAGGATGTGCGACAGGCAAGTTTGCCAAATCCCCTTTTCCCAACAGCGACAGCAGATCGACTGGGATACTTGATTTGATTCATTTCGATGTGAGCGGTCGGATGTCTCATGTTTCCTTGAGTGGATATGAGTATTATGTTTTATTCATTGATGATCACTCCAGGAGGACCTGGATTTATTTCTTGAAGACCGAGAGTGAGGTCTTGAAGTGGTTTCAGGAGTTCAGAGCTCTTGTGGAGACTCAGAGAGGTCAAAAGATCAAGTCCCTGAAGTCAGACAATGGAGGAGAGTACACCCTTGGTGAGTTTGTTAATTATTGTGCGGAGGCAGGCATTTGGAGGGAGTTCATTGTTCCTTACAACCCCCACCAGAACGGGGTTGCAGAGAGGAAGAACAGATCCATCGGAGGGGCTGCCAAAGCCATGCTACATGATCAGGGGTTACCATTGTTTTTGTGGGCAAAGGACCGCAACACTGCTGTATATTTGCAGAACAGGAGTCTGCATCGTGCCTTGGGGCATGTGACTCCGGAGGAGGCTTTTTCTGGGAAGAAGCCTAATATTGGTCATCTTCGTATCTTTGGGTGTATTGCATACTCCAATGTACCCAAGGAGAAGAGGATCAAACTAGAGCCCACCACAGAGAAAGGTGTCTTTGTGGGCTATAGTGAGACCTCGAAGGCCTTTCGGATTTATATTCCCGCATAGAGGAGAGTAGTTGTCAGGCAAGATGTGAAGTTCGAGGAGGACAGGGCCTTCAGGAGGTCACGGGAGTTAAAGTATCTGGATCAGCCAGACCCTCAGGAGCAGCTGAGTCAGGCACAGGGATCCAGTGGGCAGGGATCAAGAGGATCCGAAGGTACATCGATTACAGTGTCAGGTCTATCAGTGAGCAGTGGCTCGCAGAGTTAGAGGGGTGGTGCTTCGGGCAGCATGCAAAGCAGTCCGTAGAGCAGTTCACTAGGGAGTCCACTGATGGACAATTCACACGGTACTTCAGTGTCTACAGGTTCAAGTTCAGGCAGGAGGACAGCAAACAGTCAGTCAAGAGTTCAGGCTCCTGATGATGAGGAGGAGTTTCATTCTCCAATGGGAGAAGTGTGCTCAGAGAAGAGGAAGCCCAAGTGGCTTCAAGATACCTTGAGAGAGGCCACATCTGTTGCTGGGCCTAAGAGGCCGGTCAAAGAGAGCAGACCACCTAAGAGGTTTTGTAGCTATATGGTAATGGTTGCCAACATCATTGACTCTGAGCCTTCTAGCTATGAGGAGGCAGCTAGCCAGCAGGTCTGGAAAGAGGCCATGCAGGAGGAGTATTCTTCTATCATGAAGAATGATGTTTGGGAGGTGGTGCCAAGGCCTGAGGGCAAATCCGTGGTTACTTCCAGATGGCTTTACAAGGTAAAGCATGCTGCAGATGGCAGCATTGAGAAATTGAAAGCAAGGTTTGTGGCTAGACGGTTCTCCCAGGTAGAGGGAGTTGATTATGAGGAGACCTTCGCTCCCGTGGCTTGATGTACTTCGATTCGCTCCATCATATCAATAGCAGCGAAGATAGGTTGGAAGATCCACCAGAGGGATGTGAAATCTCAATGGCTTCATACAAGAGGAGGTGTACATTGAGCAGCCACAGGGCTTTGAGGTGCATGGGAAGGAGTCCCATGTGTGCAGACTGAAGAAGGCCCTTTATGGCCTGAAGTAAGCTCCCAAAGCTTGGTACTCCGGGATAGATACATACTTGCAGGAGATGGGTTTCACAAAGAGTGATGCAGGTCCGAACCTATACTTCATTGTGATAGGTGAGGAGCCTCTCATTCTGGTGTTGTATGTGGATGTCTTGGTCATTACGAGTGCTGAGAGACTCATAGAGCACTACAAGAGAGATCTTGCATCGGAGTTTGAGATGAAGGACATTGGCTTGATGCATTACTTTTTGGGTTTGGAGGTGTGGCAGGAGGAGGGGCATTTCTTCCTAGGGCAGGGGAAGTATATTGTGGACATCCTTAGCAGATTCCACATGGAGGATTGTAGACCCATGTCGACACCGATTGTCACCAATTGGAAAAAGTTTCACGCTTCAGATTCCGAGTTGGTGGACCCCACATTGTATAGACAACTGATTGGTTCCTTGATGTATTTGGTCAACACTAGACCAGATATATGTTTTGCAGTCAACACAATGAGCCAGTTCATGTGTGAGCCCAGGAGGGTGCACTAGGTTGCTGCAAAACACATTTTGCGGTACTTGCAGGGGACAGTGGATTATGGTCTGGATTATAGGCAGGGGGATGGGGTGAGATTAGCAAATTACACTGATTCTGATTGGGCAGGTTGTGCTTCTGATAGGAAGAGCACTTCAGGGTGTTGTTTTGGGTTGGGTTCAGCAGTGGTGTCGTGGTTCAGCCGAAAGCAGCAGTCAGTAGCATTGAGTTCAATGGAAGCAGAGTACATGGCAACCAGTCTAGCTAGTTGTGAGGCCATATGGCTTCGCAAAATGTTGTTTGGCTTATTTGGTCAGTCGTTGAGACCTTCAGTGATATACTATGATAATTAGAGTTGCATTAAACTCACGGAGAATCCAGTATTTCATGACAGGTCAAAGCATATTGGCATCAGATATCACTTCATCAGAGACTATGTTCAAAGGGAGTTGTGAAGCTTGAGTATATTCCCACTGATGAGCAAGTTGCAGATAGTCTTACCAAAGCCTTACCACGGAGCAAGCATGTCTACTTCAAAGACAAAATGGGTGTGGTGAGGAACACCTTCTTCGGTAAGAGGGAGTGTTGAAATTTGGTTACCGAAGGACAGGTGGTTCCCTAAGGCTTTGATCTTTGGCCTAAGGAAAAGTGTCCAAAAGAATTTAATTTTTCTCCTAAAGTGACTTTATAAAGTTATAAAGTCAAATCTAATTTAAAAGTGACTTTAAGTGATGAAGTTACTAAAGTCTAATTTTAGAGTGACTTTAATAAAGTCAATGTGAAATTAGAAAGTGAAAAGTGACTTTGGAAATAAATGACTAAGTGGGTCTTTATTAAAGTGGGGTGAATTAAAAAATAGAAAGTGAGATTTAAATGAGCATTTAATCTCAGCCCTAGAGATAAAGTTATCTCAGCCATTAGATTTAGGGATTCCCCAAAAGTCACTAAGGGTTAGGTTAAAGGAGGAAAAGGAAGGAAAAAGTCATTCATTCTTTCATGAGCAGATTGAAAGAGGAGGAGAGAAAGCAAAGGAGAAATTTCTGAGCACTGAGGAGAAGGAGGGCAATAGCTAGAGACTTCAGCAAATCCGTACAGCAGGAGTGCTACATTTTTCGAGGAAGGAGGCACAGTTTTCAAGAAATCCGTACAACAGCTTCAGCACAGTTTTCTAGGCAGATTCTAGGCACAAAAATTGAGAAGAGAGACTGTTGTTTGGTGGCACAGATTTCGATGAAAGACGTACCGCAGCTTCAGCACTGTTTTCAAGGTAGAAGGAAGCACGAAAATCGAGGAGGTGCCGCTGTGTATTCCGTACAGTCCGTACAATAGTATGGTCGTACAACTGGGCACAAAAATCGAGAAAGGAAGTCAACATTTAATGTTGTTTTAAATGTTGTAAAATTTCTATTTTGTTAGTTTACTGTTCAGCACATTTTCCAAGGTGGTGTATAAGCACGAAAATCGAGATAAGTACATTTGTTAAGTTGCTGGAATTTTTGCTGTAATTTCTATCTCACTGTAAAAGTTTATCAGAAATAAGAAGAGCTTTCAAACTGGTTTTCCCCAAGAGTTGTATGGGGTTTTTCCAGGGTCAAGTTGACCAAAAATCAACGTGTCAAAATTCTGTGTGTGGCTGATTTATTTTTTGAGTTTTTTATTTATGCATTTCAGCGTTGTGAAATTTCCAGAATTAGTGTTTTCAGAAAATATTTATTTTTCCAGCGTGTTGAATGTATGGTTATGGGAATGGGCATTTAACTATATGGGAGAAATAAGGAGAAACTGAAAACCGAGGTTGGATTATCAAATTAATACAGGAGAAAAAGTCTTAGTTTTGGGTTTGGTTTTGGGTTACTTCCCTCCACACGTGCGAAGGAATTAGGGCACATATTGTTGCAGTGAAGCCGAGTTGCAGAATTGAAGTTAGGTCACCAAAAAGAGTTGTTCTGAAAGCCGAATTCTCTAGAAGAGAGCATCTACCCAAGCGAAGAAGAGAAGTTGCACTTTTTGGGCATATCGAAGTTTTCGTTTCAGTTGCAGTTTCTAGTTGCAGTTGCAGTTGCAGTTGCAGTTGCAGTTACAGTTTCTGGTTGTAGTCTCTGGGCAAATTGCAAGTCCAAGTTGCAGTTTATGAGCAAGTCGAAATTGTAGTTTCTAGGCAAGTCGAAGCTATAGTTGCGGTTGTAGTTGTTGAGTAGGTCGAAGTTGTTGAAGGAGAAGCTATTCAAAGAGGAAGCATTGACTTGGTCTTGGAGGGGTTCTTGGTCAAGGGTCTAGGTCTTGGAATTCGTCAACTGAAGATTCTATAAGAAGAAGAATTCTTGTGGGTTTTTCTCTCAGGTTGGAAAGGTTTCAGCCATGGTTGATCGCCTACATCTTGTGTCCTTTGTTTCATTGTTCTTTATGATTTGGTAGGTATTTGATGAAGAAGAACATATAATAATAATCAAGTACAAGAACCACATAATTAAGAAAATTAAAAATTCCTCACAAGCAGTTATAATTATAAGAGAAATCATCTAATATCTCTACCCTAGATTTCTCAACATGACCAAGGGTAATTTGACCTCATTTGACTGTGATTTTTGTGGGAGATTTTTTGTTTGGAAAACTTTATTTTTTGGCACAAAAACCAAGAATTTATGGGCACTGGACCTATGTTGACCGCATGCCTGTCTTACCACAGAGTTGACTTTAGGTTGACCAAGTTTGACTATTGTTTGGACGATTATTTTGGGCTAACTTTGACCAACAAGAGAGGCAAAGTTCCTCTCTCCTTTGACCGAGTTGTTTTGGAGAAGTTTGACCAGAATTTCACTGTTGTTGACTAAGGACAAAATTGCAGATTTGACAAGGTTGTTTTGGACAGTGATTTGGCAAGTCAATTTTGACTTTGACTTTGTATTATTGTACTCTCTCTCTCTGTTGAACATTTGATATTTATAATAAGAAGAATTGATCAAGGGTTTCCCCATCTTGGGGGTTTTTCCTTGGCATGCCAAATATTCGTGTTATCTTGTCTTGGCTTGTCTTTTGCATTTTATTGTTTATGTTCTATCTACAGTTACTTTCAATGTGATTAATGGTGTATGTGATTTCTATTGGAAACAAAGTGGAAATTATCACTGGGCTACTAAAAGGACATTGAAGTAATTGTTGCAAGCATAGAACATACAATTGTTATCTAAAATTAACATAGTATCACAACCCGGGTGAGGACAAAGCCCAAGCAAGAGAGAAAAGCAATCACTAAGAGTTGTAGATGTCATCTACAACTGACACTCATGTGGTAGGATGAAAGATCTTGAAGGAAACATGATGCGAAGAAGGTAGAAAGGCATGACAGAAAGGCCAGATATGGACTAATGGATCGCTTTCCAATGAAAGAAAGGATGACATGACTAACATGATTCATGGATGAAAGTGATGGATGGTCGATGTCCTACAAAGAAGTCCCAAAAGGATGAAGACTCCTGAATAAAGAAAAAGAATGTCCATGACATCGACAGGAGGAGCTCTTCAAGCAGCTGAAAGTCCCATGATCTCCACCAATGAATGAGAAGTTGTTGCTGAAAACTAGTCCCTAGTTGAGAACTTGAGAGGGAGCCTGCAAATAAGTTTCTAACTTGGTAGAAACTTGGAAGCAAATCCCTAAGCGAAGAGGGAGCGTAGGTACATTCCTTTCATAGGAATGAGTGCATTCCTTCATTGGAATAAGTATATCCTCCCTAATTAAGAGGGAGAGATAGACACATCATCCTTGTCTTCACTTGGGAAGATAGAATGGAGGATTGGGTAAGCATCTAGCATCTGATACTCTTTAAGGATGTAGTAGGGCATCCAAGATAAGAGAACTCGTGAAAGAACCGATATTATTTGAGGATTGGGCATCCAACATAAGAATAGTCCTGGTAGAACATACTCTAAGAGAACACAGGTGACGTATGTTTCGAGAGAGACAATGATGAGGGAGTCTATAAATCACTGGTCTCTCTAGCACTATGTTATGATCTCGTGGAGAGATAGAGTTGTTAGTCAAGGCCTAGCTATATGAGTCATGACAATGCTAGATGATATGATGTTATACAGATGGGCTACCAATCTGACTCTTCTTATGAGAATTCTTCACATTGAGAATGTACAAGTACCTTGAATGGATTATGAATACCTCCCTAGTTAAGAGGGAGTGTTGAAATATGTAACTAGGTTCAGTCTTCATAATGATAGATGTAATCATGATTTTATATATTTAATGAAAAGAAAAAGTAAATTTTTTATTATAAGTTAACCTAAAGGTAGCAATTCGACCCTATGTGAAGCCTATATAAAGAAGACCTCGACCTCATTTGGAGAACACACTCTCACTCACACAAGTTCGATCTTAAGGACAAAAGGAAGTGTGAAGAAGAGGAAGACAAAAGAAGGAGAAAAAGTTGAAGTTTTGGGTTTGGTTTTGGGTTAACTCCCTCCACACATGTGAAGGAATTAGGGCACATATTGTTGCAGTGAAGCCAAGTTGCAGAATTGAAATTAGGTCACCAAGAAGAGTTGTTCTGGAAGCCGAATTCTCTAAGAGAGAGCATCTACCCAAGCGATGAAGAGAAGTTGCACTTTTTGGGCATAGTTTCAGTTGCAGTTTCTGGTTGCAGTTGCAATTGCGGTTGCAGTTGAAGTTACAGTTTCTAGTTGTAGTCTCTGGGCAAATTGCAGTTTCTAGGCAAGTCCAAGTTGTAGTTTATGAGCAAGTCAAATTATAGTTTCTGGGCAAGTCGAAGCTATAGTTGCAGTTGCAGTTGTTGAGTAGGTTGACATTGTTGAAGGAGAAGCTATTCAAAGAGGAAGCATTGACTTGGTCTTGGAGGGGTTCTTGGTCAAGGGTCTAGGTCTTGGAATTCGTCAATTGAAGATTCTATAAGAAGAAGAATTCTTGTGGGTTTTTCTCTCAAGATGAAAAGGTTTCGACCCTGGCTGATCGCCTACATCTTGTGTCCTTTGTTTCATTGATAGTTATTTGATGAAGAAGAACACATAATAATAATCAAGTACAAGAACCACATAATTAAGAAAAGTAAAAATTCCTCACAAGCAGTTATAATTATAAGAGAAATCATCTAATATCTCTGCCCTAGATTTCTCAACATGACCAAGGGCTATTTAACCTCATTTGACTGTGATTTTTGTGGGAGATTTTTTGTTTGGAAAACTTTATTGTTTGGCACAAAAACCAAAAATTTATGGGCACTGGACCTGCGTTGACCCCATGCCTATCTTACCACAGAGTTGACTTTAGGTTGACCAAGTTTGACTGTTGTTTGGACTTTAGGTTGACCAGAGAGGGTGACGCACGGCCACGCAGAGGCAGTGCAGCATTTCTGAGTTTTAGTCCAATATCAGCTAGGAAATCAAGATTCTAAGCTGGGAGGGTTGGATCAAGTTTCCTAAGAGCTGAAAGATCACGCAGAAGGGGTGACGCAGTCCACCAGAGGTCCCTACGCAGGCCTATGCGAATGCGCACGAGTGGCGAGTATGGTCTTCAGGGTTTCGATCATTTCGACTACGGATCGGTCGGGACTTGGGAGTGAGGCCTTCACTATTTTTCTTTGTTAGTATTATTTGTAACTGATTTGTCTGGTGAGACAATCAGATATGTATCCAAATTAACTATTTCTTAATAATAAAACCCTCAAATCTGCTGCATCAGTTTTCCCGCATTGGGTTTTTCCCGAGACGTCTGTCCAAAAATAACGGTGTCCTTTGTGCTATTTCAGATTATTGTTTTCACATATAAATTTAATTAAGTGAAGGTTGCTTCAGTAACTGCTTCATTGTTTTCAAAAGTAATCTGCAAAATAACTTGTTAAATCTAATTTACAAGTAGGAGAAGTAGTTCAGTTTGTTGCAGTAGGATTCCAGATCTAGGACTTGGAATCCAGAGCGTTGATTGTGGAACGGGAAGAGCAGATTCAGCGCTAAGACGGAGGCTGAAGAGCTGCAGAAAGCAACAAATCGAATCCTCAGATGAATTGCGCAGTCCAAGCCAGAAGGGCTGCAATTTTCAGGAAAGTCTCTCTCTGAGTGAGTCAACAAAGAGGAAGGGCTTCCAGATCGGAATTTTGCCTAGCCGAAGGAAGCAGGGAATAGCTGGTGGGACGCAATTTTCTGCAAGCAGAATTTGTTTTGTTGGGTAGAAAGTCGTCAGAAGAGGAAGAAGCAGCACAGTGAGGGAATTTTCTTACTCAGGAAGTTACTAGCTGGGGAATTTCATTTTTCCAAGATCTAAGCAACAGATCTACAAACTCCAGAAGAAATGTGTAAGCTTATCCAGTTCTGCACAGAGGGGGGAGAAGAGGAGCATATTCGACATTCTTGACGGCCATGGCAGCTCACGGGCTTAGAGATCAGGACCGGTTGGAGGGAGCCTCCAACTACATGATCTGGAAGGCAAGAATCACATGCCTTCTAGATGAGTACGATCTCATGATTTTTGTGACGAATACGATAGTTGTGAAAATTTCTGAATACAGAAATTCTACTGCAGTGTCTCGATTTACTTTTCCTACTTGTTGAATTAAATTATAAGTTAATTTTTTGAATTATTCAATAAAATCAGCAAAGTAAACACAACTGCAACCTACACATTTACAGATCATTTACTGAATATAACGCACACATGACAAAGTGACACAGATTTTTCGGACAAATGTCTCCGGAAAATCAGTGCAACTAACTCTAGAGGGTTTTATTATTATGCAGAATCTGAATACAACAATTTTTGGGCACCAAACATGGTTGGCCCTACAGATAAAATCATGGCAGTAATACCTCTTTCACTCGGAGACAGAAAATATGGCAGATTCACACCCTCAAACGAGATTTACAGAACTCAAGCACTTTCTGGCCCACCGGAAACCCCAGCGATGTCCCGCAACCCTCTACGTCAGTCTTTCTGGCCTGCGTCAGCCTCTGCACTACTCTGGAAGGGCCTGCGTCAGCCTCTGCACTGCTCTAGAAGGGCCTGCATCACCCACTCTGGGCTTACGGTGCCCTGACTGGGCCTGCGTCACCCCTGAAGGGTTCCTGCTGCCTCTGCGTGGCTCTAGCTGAACTCCGTATCTCTAGCTAGCCTCTGCGCTGCCTAGTATGTTGCCTCTCTGTTGATGTTGTATTTTTGGCCTCGGATCAAAACATCCCTCGCCAATACTACCCCTCACCGCACTGCAAACTCACTTCGAAATTCCTACCAAACCACGCCAGAGAATTTCGACTTAGCTTCAGTGCTCTGTCAATGTGTGTGATCTCCAACTGACCCCAAGCCCTTCTCTTATACTTTTCTCGTTGGCATACCAACGACCGTGATCTAAACTCTAACCAACAGTGAAGATTAGAAGTTGTTTGATCCATGTCACTTAGAAAATTCTCATCACATGTTTAATTTAATTCACTTTAATCTTTTAATTTTCCTAAGTTAGACTTAGGATCCTTAATTAAAAGATTAATTATTTGAATAACTATCAAACTAGATGGAATTTCTCCAAACGCTTTCTGAGTCTTGGAGATCTCATGTACTCTAGCTCCTCCACAAAATTTTGGGCTAGAGCACATCTAATGCTACCCCAAAATCTCAACACTCCCCCTTAGCGAGGAGTGTCCTCTAGCAATACATCCACACTGAAGTATTGCCCTGATCTCTGGCATCGGTCCCCGCGTTGATGCTTGGCCTGTTGCCCTCCATCATTGCGTTGTTGTTGTTGCTCCCTGTATTGTTGCCCATGACTCTGCCACATTCATTGCTATATCTGTACTGCAGCTCCCTCTCAAATTGCTGCATCGTGTTGCCAACTGTTGCATTGCAACTCAGTTGATGAGAGTTAAGCAATTGAAGGACACATGCCCACTTACTGACAGACAAGTCAGTTGGGTTGCATCTCATCACTAGAGCTCCCTTGATTGTTGCACTGTGTTGTCCTCCTGAAGCCACTGCGCTGCTACAGCTCTTTACTGCATAAGCATTGCATCCTCTGCATTGTTGAAGTCCCATCAGCCCCTCTGCGTTGCTGCTGCATCTGCACTACGCTGCTCCCTCTACAACGTCCCAGCTTTGCCCTCCGCTTCACTGTGATCCTCTACACCCACTACTCCAGTCATCCCCGCTATTGTCTTAAGGCTCCCGTAGCACGTATGTGATCCAAGAGTTGGGCACCTCAAGGATCCTGCCTTCACTCTGTAGCTGCTCTACTGATCAATATCTCCCCACCTCTTCTCCCGAGGCACATGAGCGCTCATGGCCACATCATCATCAAAGCCATCGTCTTCTTTAGCTGTCGCAGCCTTGGAATCAGCTTCCTTGTCCTTCTTCCTTAGAGGACAAGTGGTGGCGAAGTGTCCAAGTTCACCACACCTGAAGCAACGGATCTTGGATAGATCCCTTTTCTACTTCCCTTGTTGCTTCTTGGATGCAAGGGTTGCATCTTCCTCTTCCTCCTTCACTTTGCTAGATCCGGTGTTGGCTTGTATCTTGGTCATCCGCCGGATTTCCTCTTGTCGGAGGATAGCCCACATGTCATCCCAGCTTGGAAGGTCCTGTCTGCCCAAGATGCTTTGGACAAACGTTTCCCATTCATCTGTGACTGCATTTAGAGCAGTCCTCACCGTGACATCATCCTCCACTTTAATCCCCATGGCAATCAGGTGATCCCGGATCGACTGCAACCTGAAGAGGAAGGGATCGATTTCCTCTCCCTTATTCATCACAAACAACCTCATCTAGTTCTCAAGAAAGCATCTTCTTCTAGACCGATTTCCCTTGATACATTGTGGTTAACATTGTCCACATAGCATTAGTCGTCTTCTTCTCGGCTATGTGTGGGACCACATGATCCTTGACCCCGTCCATGACGAAGCGCTTAGCATGCGCCTCCGCTTCATTATGCTTCACGAGAAGAGCAACATCGGTTGGTGTAGCCAAGACATTCTCTGCATGCTCTCGTAATGTGTATGCCTCCAGGACCGTCAGGATTCTAGCCTTCCAAATAGAAAAGTTGGACAAGCCATCTAACCTATCCTGATCACACAATCCGTATGGCACCATCTAGCTCAAAATAATCTGTCGAAACAGATACTCCTCTCCCTTTTGTTGTCGCTACCTCAACAGTGGCCCGGATTTAGGGTACTTGGCGAAAAGGCACCCTCTATAGTAACTGCTCCCTCTGACAACTGATTTCCCTCCTCGGAAATCTGCCAAATCCTTTGAACCAGCCCTCTTCGATCACCCTCCTGATCAATCCTTAGATTTCTTTGGCAAAAATCTGTTGAGCGACTGTTCTCCTCCCACTCTTTGTCAACTTAGCTAGGCACAATTCTGCACCGACAAAATCTCCACCACACCAGCAACCTATGAAGATCTGAAGCTCTGCTTCCAGACTATGGCAAATCTGCATAGCAACTCGAAAATTGGACTGCGTCCCTCTGGCTGGCCTATGCGTGCACAGACTGGCTCAGCGCAGCACAGGTTGCTCCTACGTCACTCTAGAAGGCTCTGTGTTGCCTCTGCGTCACTCAGCTGGGAGTGCGTCAGCCCCTGCGTAACCTTTGTTGGGACTGCGTCCGCCTGGTGTTGTGCTGCCCTCTCTAGATCTTTGCTACTTCAGTTGCCTCTCTGCAGCAAAAAAATTCTTAAGCGGCTTCGCTAGTGATTCAACTTGATCTGCACTGCTCTAATACCATGTGAAAATTTTTGAATATAGAAATCCTACTGCAGTGTCTTGATTTACTTTTCCTACTTGAATTAAATTACAAGTTAATTTTCTGAATTATTCAGTAAAATCAGCAAAGTAAACACAATTGCAACCTACACATTGACAAATCATTTACTGAATATAATGCACACATGACAAAGTGACACAGATTTTTCGGACAAATGTCCCTAGAAAAACCCAATGCGGGAAAACTGATGCAGCTAGCGCTCGAGGGTTTTATTATTATGTAGAATATGAATACAACAATTTCTAGGCACCATACATGGTTGGCCCTACACAGAAAATCACGGCAGTAATACCTCTTTCACTCGGAGACAAAAAATATGGCTAATTTACACCCTCAAATGGAATTACAGAACTCGAGCCCTTTCTAGCCCACCTGAAACCCAGCATTGTCCCTCAACCCTCTGCGTCAGCGTTTCTGGCCTGCGTCAGCCTTGCTGACCTGCTCTGGAAGAGCCTGTGTCACCCTCTCTGGGCTTACATTGCCCCTGCACTGCCCTGACTGGGCCTATGTCACCCTCTCTGGGCTTACGTTGCCCCTGCGCTGCCCTGACTGGGCTTGCGTCACCCCTGAAGGATTCCTGTTGCCTTTGTGTGGCTCTAGCTGAACTGTGTAGCTTTGGCTAGCCTCTGCGCTGCTTGGTATGCTGCCTCTCTGTCGTTGTCGTATTCTTGACCTCGGATCAGATCATCCCTCGCCAATTTTTCCCCTCACCGCACTGCAAACTCACTTCGAAATTCTTAGCAAACCACGCCCTAGAATTTTGACTTAGCTTCAGTGCTCTGCTAATGTGTGTGATCTCCAACTAACCCCAAGCCCTTCTCTTATAATTTTCTCGTTGGGAAACCAACGGTCATGATCTAATCTCTAATCAATGGCCAAGATTAGAAGTTGTTTGATCTACGTCACTTAGAACATTCTCATCACATGTTTAATTTAATTCACTTTAATCTTTTAATTTTCCTAAATTAGACTTAGGGTCCTTAATTAAAACATTAATTATTTGAGTAACTATCAAACCAGATGGAATTCTCCAAACGCTTTATGGCTCTTGGAGATCTCATGTACTCCAGCTCCTCCACAAAATTTCGGAGCTAGAGCACATCTGATGCTACCCCAAAATCTCAACAGTAGTTGTCCTTGCATATCCAGATCCATTGAAAAAGTTACAAGGCTGATATGGCAAAGGCCAAAAGGGTGCTCCTTGACGGGGCCAAGATCACATAGTGTCCCATATAGCTGGCAAGGACACAACCAGGCAGATGTGGGAAGCCTTGGCAGCGCTGTATGAAGGCTCTTTCGAACAGCATAAGATGTACTTAGAGCAGAAACTGAGGATGATGCAGATGCAGAAAGGGGAGCATATTGTTATGTTCCTGTCGAAACTTCAGGAAATCCATGATCAGCTAGCAACAGTGGGGGCCACCCCTTCTCCTACAACAATGGTGAGACTGGCTCTTAACGCAGTCTCTGAAGAATGGCAGGTGTTTGTCCAAAGCATCCTGGGTAGCGCAACCTTGTCGGGCTAGGAAGAGATGTGGAACAAAGATGAAGCAAGAGGAGGAAGAAAATGCAACCCTCGCATCCAAAGCGCAGCAGGAGCAGCGGAGACGTAAGAAATACGTCTCGAAGATTAAGTGCTTCAGGTGTGGTGAACTTGGTCACTACGCTACCCAGTGTCCTTTGAAGAAAAAGGACAAGGACGAGAAGCACGATCTAAAGGTTGCGACCACGAAGATCGATGAATATGAGTATGCCATGGGGTGACATTGAACTGTAAGTTGGCAACAACTTTAGTTGGGCAGGATCCTTGAGGAGTCCACCTCTCGGATCATAACCTTGCTACGGGTGCCTAAGATCAGCAGTAGAAGGCTAAAGGAGGTTTTCAGTCGAAGTAGAGGAGTGCAAAAACGACAAATGCAGTGATTAGCAGCGCAGAGCAAAGTTGCAGCAGCACAGAGGGACGCAATGCAGAGTAGCAGCATCAGCAGCATCGCAGTGTTTCAGAGGGATAGTGTGGGTCCAGCAACAGTCAGAGTTTCAACATCGAGATGCATCCTGAACACTTGTTCAGATTCATGGATGCTATTCAGTTCCTTCTCTCAGCAACTGAGTTGCAATGCAGTGTTAGCAGTGGCAGTGCTAGCAGCAAATGTAGCAATTGAGAGGGAGTTGCAGCACAGATGCAGTGTTGATCGTGGTAGGGTCGGCAGCGCAGTGTTGGTGGACAGCATGTCAAACATTAGCAGCACAGAGGGAGATGCTTCAGATTCATAGCAGTGTGCAGCAGGGCATATCTGTTAGAGCAGATTCCTCACTAAGAGGGAGTGTTGATTTGTGGTAGCATCGAATGTGCTCTAAGTCTCAAATTTTGTGGAGAGGCTTAGACACATGTATTACAAATAACCCAGAAATTGTTTTGGGAAATTCCATCGAGAAATAGTTTTATTTGACAAATTAATTATTTTTAATGAGGACCCTAAGTCTAACTTAGGAAATTAAAATGGTTAATGGATATTAATTTAAATTGTGGGTGAAACTTCTAGAAAAATTAGATCAGGTCTAAATGTAATCTTAGTCTTTGATTGGAGATCTAATCTCAGCCGTTGAAATCTCAACGAGAAGACTATAAAGGAAGGCTTGAGGGTCATTTGTAAAAACATCGAAAGGATCAAGTGATCGAATTTCCTGAAGTGAGCAGTGCTCAAGACAAAAACCAGATCTAAATGATTCAGCAACGCAGTTGAGGGGCAGAGGCAGCTTTGGCAGGAGGATCTTCTCCAGCGCCAAGGATCATCAGCACAGAGGCAGAGAAAGACACAAACGGAGGAGCGTAATGCCCAGAGAGGGTGACGCAGGGCCACGCAGAGGCAGCACAACATTTCCGAGTTTCAGTCCAATTTCAACTGGGAAAACGAGATTCTAAGCCGAGAGGGTTGGATCGAGTTTCCTGAGAGTTAAAAGATCACGTGTAAGGGGTGACACAATCCACCAGAGGTCCCCACGCAAGCCTACGCAGCTAATGCGAGGTGGCAGCACAGAAGGTGTTGGGGTTTCGTCATTTCAGCTACCGGATCAGCCGAGACTTGGAGAGTGAGGTAAACTCACTATTTTTCTCTGTTAGTATTCTTTGTAACTGATTTGTCCGGTGAGACAATCAGATATGTATCCAGATTAATTGTTGCTTAATAATAAAACCCTCGGATCTACTGCACTGGTTTTCCCGCATTGGGTTATTCTGGGGACGTTTGTCCAAAAATAACGGCGTTCTGTGTTTGTTATTTCTCTTGCTCAAATTATTGTTTTCATATATAAATTTAATTAAGTGAAGGTTGCTTCAGTAACTACTTCAATATTTTCAAAAGTAATCTACAAAATAACTTGTTAAATCTAATTTACAAGTAGGAGAAGTAGTTCAGTTTGTTGCAATAGGATTCCAGATCTAGGACATGGAATTTTCACAATTAGCCCATGTGAACTATGGCATAGAAGATTTGGTCCTCTTCATTTCAAGATCCTCCCATCTCTAAATTCCATAGTAGATGGAATACCTAAGCTAAAAGGAGAGCATGAAGGAGTATGTGAGGGTTTTGCATTGGGTAAGAATACCAAGAGACCATTTGGAAGCAGTGCTTCACAATCAAAATAAATCTTGGATCTCATTCACTCTAATGTATGTGGCCCTATGACTACTAAATCTCTTCGAGGTCATCTATATTATCTCACATTTATAGATGACCATTCAAGAAAGACCTGGGTTTACTTAATGAAAACCAAGGATGAAGTATTTACAAAACTTCAAGAATTCAACATTGAAGTGGAGAACCTTACAGAAAGAAGAATCAAGATACTAAGATCTGGTAATGGAGGAGAGTATACATCCAAGGATATTATAGCATTTTGTAAGGAGTCTGGGATTGAGAGGGAGTTGATAGTCCCATATAATCCCAAGCAAAATGGAGTTGCAGAACGAAAGAACCAAGCAATTGAGGAAAGTGTAAAGGAGATGTTACATGATCAAGATCTACCAAAATTCCTGTGGGGAGAGGCTACAAAGACGGCAGTATATATTCAAAATCAAAGTCCCCACTGGTCACTAGACAACAAGACTCCCGAAGAAGTATTCACTGGGAAGAAACCAACCGTAGACCATCTTTGTATCTTTGGGTGTCCCGTATATATTCATATACCAAAGGACAAAAGAAAGAAGTTGGATCCATCAGGCATGAGGGGAACATTTGTTGGTTACAACAATTCCTCTAAGGCCTATAGAATCTACATAAAGGAAGAGAACCATATAGAAGTAAGTCGAGATGTCATATTTGATGAGTATTGCATTCAAGAAATCTAAGGAACTTCGCATGGACTCCAATGATGAAGAACTTCCAATATTTGAAGAAGAAGCTAACAAGGAAGAAGAAGAATCTCATCATGAAGATGAGGGTCCCAATGAACCCATTCAACTTGTGGTCCTCCTGAATCAAGAAAGAGACCAAATAGTTTGAAATCTACACTACTTGATATATTATCAAGATCCAAGGGAAGTTATTATCAAGATTCTTCAAAACTTTGGAATGATGGAATGTAAATCTATGGCAACTCCCACGATGACTAATCTAAAGAAGTTGAGAGACTCTGAGTCAAGATGTGGTCGATTCATCCATGTATCGGAAGTTGATTGGCTCCTTGATGTATTTGGTTAATACAAGGCCGGATATTTTCTTTGCAGTGAACACTCTAAGCCAATTCCAAGTGGAACCAAGACAACATCATTGGACTACAACAAAGCATGTACTGAGATACTTGCGTGGTACAATTAAATATGGTTTGAGATATGTCTAAAACAGTGATAAGCAGTTGCAAGGATATACAGATTTTGATTGGGAAGGAATTACAAAAGATAGAAAGAGTCAATCTGGAAGTTGCCTTAGTTTAGGTTGTGTTATGATTTCTTGAATGGCCATGAAGCAGACATTTGTCACACTCAACATTGTCGAGGCCAAGTATATTGCAGTGAGTTTGGCGAGTTGTGAAGTAGTTTGGTTTCAAAAGCTACTCACGGGACTATTTGATCGGGTGTTGGAACCGACTATGATATATTGTGACAATCAAAGTTGTGTGAAGCTTTCAAATAATCCAATTTTCCATGACAAGTCGAAGCACGTCGAGATCAAGTACCACTATATTCGTGACATGATGCAGAATGGAGCAGTGCGGCTCTAGTACGTTTCTACAAATGAGAGGATAGCTAACATCCTCTCAAAGCCTATGTCGAGAGCAAAGTTTGTGTATTTCACAGACAAGCTTGGAGTTGTTTCGAATGCATCCCTAGATGAGAGGGAGTGTTGATGTGATAGCATCGGGGACAGTCATTCTCCCTGGGTCAAGTATGTTAAGCAGAATTAGGGAGAATGGTCCACAGTGTATACAGGCCCAAAATTACTCAACCACAAGGTTGAGTGGGTGCCTTCAGCATCAAGCTCAAAATTACTCTCCAGATAGTTTGAGTGAGCACATTTAACATCAGGCATAGAACTACTCAAGTGAGTGAGGCCTTTGGGAATGGGAGAGGAATTACTCTAATGAATTGAGTGTGTCCCTAGGGTTTCACCATGGGTCAAAGATGTTGAACAAGATTATGGTGAACCAGGACTACTCTGTATATCATGGTCATAGATGTTGACTAGTGTTGAGATTTTTGAGTGTTGGGGTAGCATCGGATGTGCTCTAGCTCCCAAATTTTGTGGAGGGACTAGAGTACATGAGATCTCCAAGACCCAGAAAGGGATTTGAGAAATTCCATCATGTTTAAGAGATATTTAATTAATTAATATTTTTAATTAAGGACCCTAAGTCTAACTTGGGAGAATTAAAAGATTAAAGTGAATTAAGTTAAACATGTGATGAAAATGACTTAAGTCACATGGATCAAGCTTTATTTTAATCTTAGCCGTCGATTCAAGATTAGATCACGACTGTTGGTTTCCCAGCGAGAAAAGTATAAAGGAAATGCTTGGGGTCAGTTGGAGGACACACACAGAAGCAGAGCACTGAGACTAAGCTAGAATTCTAGGGCGTGGTTTGCTAAGAATTTCCAGAAGTGTTTCAACTGCAGAGAGGGGTAGTATTAGCGGAAGGGATGATCTGATCCCAAGCCAAGAGTGCAACAAGAGCGAAACGGCCTCCGTGAGCGAGCGCAAAGGGAGTAGCAGTTGCGCAGAAGTTGGGGAGCTACAGGGCCAAAAGGGAAGCACGAGGGCGGCCAAAGAGGCCAACGGGCGGCGCGGACGTAGGCGAGCGTAACCTAGTACGGGGTGAGCGAGGGCCTTCCTAGCGCGAGGAGGGCGCGCGAGAGGGTTTCAAAGCAATGCTGGGGTTTCTGAAGACTGAAAAGGGTTGAGTTCTGTAAATCTCGTTTGAAGGTGTGAATCAGTCAGTTTTTCTGTCTCCGGAACAGAGGTATTGTTGCAGATTGTTTATTTCTTTATTGTACTTAGATTCTACTTAATAATAAAACCCTCCAGCAGCCAGAAGACCAGTTTTCCCGCATTGGGTTTTCCAGGGATAGTTGTCCAAAAAATCCTGTGTCACTTTGTCATTGTGCATGTATTCAGTTTAGATCTGTATTTGTGTAGACTGTTAATGTATTTACTTCAATGTTAATATTGAATATTTCAGATTAATAACTTGTCTAAGTAGGAGAAGTAAATCAAGATTTAACTGTAGGGTTTCTGCATAACAGAAATTTTCACATGGTATCAGAGCAATTGCAGATCTAGCCTGGATTGCCAACAAGAAGACTGAAGAATCTTTGCTGCAAAAAGCAGCAGAGAAAGCAGCAGCAGCCGCAGAAATCCAGACCAGAGAGGGCAGCGTAACAGCAGAAGGAAGCAGAGCCACACAGAGACAAGGATGACACAGTCTCCACGCAGGCCCATGCACTTACTGCGCAGAGGTTGCGCAGAAGCTGCACTGAGACTGCCTGCTCACGCAGGGGCCAGCTAGGATGATGCAGTCCTAAAGCTGTTTACTAATTCAAAGTGTTGGAAGCCTTGTTGCAGACCTTCAGTAGTTGTTGGTGGGGTTAAAATCCTGTTGGTACAGAAGTTAGCCTAAGAGAAGTTAACAAAAAGCGAGAGGAGAACAGCTTCTCAGAAGATTTCCAGCCAAATAAGTCTGAAGATCGATCACAGGATCGAAGAGAGCTGATTCGTTGTTGATTTGGAAAACTTCCAAGAGAGAGAGTCAGTTGTCAGAAGGAGCAGAGGGTGTATGTTTCACCAAGGACCCTAGATCCGACTCTCTAGCATAGATAGGAGGATTTGTTCCGACAAATTTTCTAAGCAGCTGGCACCTCATGGACTATGTGATCCGGATAGGTTGGACAACCTATCCAACTTTGCAATCTGGAAAGCCAGAATCCTGGTAGTAATGGAGGCATACGGCTTGAGGGAGCATGCAGAGAAAGTCCTAGCCACACCAACCGATGCTCTTCTCCTAGCAAAGCATGATGAAGCAGCGGCACATACCAAGCGCTTCATAATGGACGGGGTCAAAGATCATGTGGTTCCACACATAGCCGATAAGAAAACAGCTCATGAGATGTGGGTAGCTCTAACCACACTATATGAAGGAAGATCCGTCCAAAGGAAGATGCTTCTGGAGAATCAGTTGAGGTTATTCGTGATGGCCAAGGTAGAGGAGATCGACCCTTTTCTTTCCAGATTACAATCGATAAGGGATTAGCTAACTAGCATAGGGGTGAAGGTGGAGGACGATGTTATGGTGAGGAAGGCTCTAAATTCTATCACAGAGGACTAGGAAACTTTTGTCCAAAGTCTCTTGGGCAGAGCGGACCTTCCCAAATGGGACAAGAGACAGTACAACACTGGTTCGAGCAAAGTGAAGAAGGAAGAAGAGGAAGATGCAGCCTTGGCATCAAAGAGGCAGCAAGGGAGAAAGAAGCGTGATCTGTCGAAGATCAATTGTTTCTAGTGCGGCGAACTAGGACATTTCGCCAGTAATTGTCCTCAGAAGAAAAAGGACAAGGAAGCTTCTATCTCCAAGGCTGTTGTGGCGGACGATGGCTCCGAAGATGACGTAGCCATGAGCTCTCATGAACCACGAAAGTGGGGCGACATGGATCTGTAGAGTAGCTACAGAGTGATGTCGGGATCCTTGAGTAGCCAAACTCTTGGATCACATCCGTGCTATGGGAGCCTTAAGACAGAAGTGAGACAAGTGGAGCAGTGGGTGCAGAGAATCACAGATGGAGCAGAGGCAGAGTTGGATGTTGAGAGGGGGCAGCGAAATTCAGATGCAGCAGCAGCATAGAGGGGTTGATGTGACTTCAGCAGCGCAGAGCAGGCTTGCTTACGCAGTGCAGAGCTGCAGTAGCGCAGGAGCTTCAGGAGGACAGCACAGCGCAACAGCAGCGTAGGGGACTTCAGCACAAAGGCTTCAAGAGGACAACGCAGCGCAGCAGCAACATAGGGGACTTCAGCGCAAAGGAGGTTTGCTTACACAGTGCAAAGTTGCAACAGTGCAGCAACCTCCAGATGACAGCACGGAGCAACAAACTATGGAGCTTCAGTGATAAGATGCAGCCCAACTGACTTGTATGTCAAAGATTGGGCAGGAGTTTTCAGTTGTTTCTCTCATCAACTAAGTTGAAATACAATAGTTGGCAACACGATGCAGCAGATTGAGAGGGAGCTACAATACAGATGTGCCAGTGGCGGTGGCAGCGTCATGGGCAGCAGTACGAGAGAGAAGCAACATCGCAGTGATGAAGGGCAGCAGGCCAGGCATTAGCGCAGATACCCACACCAGAGATCAATGCAGAACTTCGGGATGAAGTGTTGTGCTAGAGCACATTCCTCACAAAGAGGGAGTGTTGATATTTTTGAGTGTTGGGGTAGCATTAGATGTGCTCTAGCTCCCAAACTTTGAGGGACTAGAGTACATGAGATCTCCAAGACCCATAAAGGGATTTGAGAAATTCCATCATGTTTAAGAGATAATTAATTAATTAATGTTTTTAATTAAGGACCTTAAGTCTAACTTAGGAAAATTAAAAGATTAAAGTTAATTAAATTAAACATGTGATGAAAATGACTTAAGTCACACAGATCACGCTTTATGTTAATCTTAGCTGTTGATCCAAGACTAGATCACGGTCGTTGGTTTCCCAACGAGAAAAGTATAAAGGAAGGGCTTGGGGTCAGTTGCAGAACACACATAGTGGCAGAGCACTGAGACTAAGCTGGAATTCTAGGACGTGGTTTGCTAAGAATTTCCAAAAGTGTTTCAATTGCAGCGAGGGGTAGTATTGGCGGAAGGGATGATCTGATCCCAAGCCAACGGTGCAACAAGAAGCAGAGAAGTAGCAAACTGAGCAGCACAGAGGGAGCAGCAGTTGTGCAACGCAAAGGCTTCAGGGGCTACGCATGCCCAGAAAGGGCAGCGCAGAGGCAGCAGGAGGCCAGCAAGGTTGACGCAGGCGCAGCCAGGGCAGCGCAGGGGCAGCGTAACCCAGTCTGGGGTGACGCAAGCCCTTCCTGAGCAGCGTAGGGGCTGACGCAGGCTAGTAGAGATGACGCAGAAGGCTTCAAAGCAGTGTTGGGGTTTCTAAAGGCTGAAAAAGGTTGAGTTCTTTAAATCTCGTTTGAGGGTGTAAATCAGTCAGTTTTTCTGTCTCCGGAACAGAGGTATTGCTACAGATTGTTTATTTCTCTATCGAGTTAACCAGTTTGGTGCCCAGATTTGTTGTACTTAGATTCTACTTAATAATAAATCCCTCCAACAGCCAGAAGACCGGTTTCCCCGCATTGGGTTTTTCCGGGGACAGTTGTCTAGAAAAACCTATGTTACTTTGTCATTGTACATGTATTCAGTTTAGATCTGTATGTGTGTAGACTGTTAATGTATTTACTTCAATTTTAATGCTAAATATTTCAGATTAATAACTTGTCTAAGTAGGATAAGTAAATCAAGATTTAACAGTAGGGTTTTTGCATAAGTAATATTCATAAATTTTCACAACTAGTTGACGTTGTTGATTTACGATGGGTCAGAGTTGCTGACCAAGATTATTGTAATCGAATGATGTTGATGTTGATGATGTAAGATAAATTGTTTTAACCTTTTTTTAGAAAAAAATTTCAACAAGAGAACATTTGGATAGTCATTATAAATACCTCCCTAGCTAAGAGGGAGTATTGAATTTTGTAGCTATGGTCATTATGAATACCTCCCTAGCTAAGAGGCCCTGTTGAATTTTCTAGTTATGGTCAGTCTTCATAATTAATATTTTATCCCTTCAATTACATGTAATAATAAATATAAGACATGTTCATGTTGGTTTCAAAAGAGAAAAACTTTGAATTTTATGTTTGAATTTTTGGCTCCAAAGAAGTCAAGTCAGCCCTCCAATTCGACCTGCCCCTTGTCATACCTATTCGACCCCTCAAGATCACTATATAAAGGCGTTTGACTCTCTCCTCATGGCACCATTCAGATCACACACAAGATAAGATATCTTCTACTCATCTAGACGAAGAAGACAAGTAAAAGGAGGATGAAGTTGAGCTAGAAATCCAGTATCTCTCTATCTGTTCAACCTCGCACATGTGGATTTGTTCTTCTGTGACCTTGCACGTGTGACAGAAAGGCTGAATTTCTTAACCATATCAGAGCAGAGGCACTAAGATTCCTAAGTGCAGAAGTAGGCTGAATTTCAGTCCTATCAGATCAGATCAGGACAAGTTTATCGGGTAGCAGATTGACTTGTCAAGAGGGCAGTTTAGGCAGGTGTGACCAGGGTTTGCTAGTGAGTTTAAATTTATGTTTGACATGATGAATTAGATGTATCTCTATTGAATTGAATAACATCCCTAAGGAAAACATTGTTGGGGTTTCCCCCAAGTGGGTTTTTTCAAGGTAAATCTTGAGTTGTCTTCTGCATCATTGTCTCATTATGGTCTCCATTGTCCTATTGTTTGTTATGGTAGAATTTCTGAAGTATAATTGCTTAATGATTAACTGGAACTACCAAAGATAGTCTCTAATATCTACATCTTTGGAAGTAATTATCAATTTCAGAAATTATTGCTTGTATCCTATTGCACTTGAAAAATCAATAAAAGATGTCCCAGTCAAGGTAAAACCTGTTGCAACACTTGGGGCAGCTTTAAACACTTTCAAATATGGATGATATGCAATTAAATCACTTCAAAAATGTAACTAGGGCTATGAAGGGTTAGATAAAATGTTGCAAACATCAACACTGGGATAAAATCGACAAGGGCACGGAGAACGAAAAAAACGTAAAAATCGACAAGGGCGTGGAGAACGAAAAAATCGTAAAAATCAAGAAAATATCGATAAAAATCAGCAAACATCAGCAAAATTAAGATACCATCAAAATATCAGTAAAAATCAGCAAACATCAGCAAAATTAAGATACATCAAAATATCAGTAAAAATCAGCAAACATCAGCATGGCCAAAAAATTGTGATTTTGAAATTTTCTTGCGATAAAATCAGGATGTTTGCAACACTAGTTAGAGATAAAATTTCACGAAACCCTAGGAAAGCAACCTCATCAATCTTGTTGTGAATATTGCTGAAAAGAAAAATCAGATTAACGAAAACACCTTCAAAATCCTCAAATTGATGTTAGCTGACCTTAAATTGCAAAAATAAGAGAGCCATTTTCTTAGGCATTTAGACTTTCAATATGGCACGATTTCCCAAAAAACTCCAAGACAATTGTCAAGATTAAAAAATGTAATCCGTTAACTTTTTTCTAGACAAGAAATAAAATATATTCAATGATTCACTTATTTTTAACAATTAAAATTTTCTATCTTTTTCTATCTTTCTATTTTTAGGGTTTTTTGAATAACATAAATAAAGTAAAAGACAAGTGCAAGAATTGTAAAAATTGGTTGGTTGTTGGATTAGGTCTTAAGTGGCTATCTCCACTAGGGCTATAGGTGTCAAGATAGATGCATCTTTGAAGTTGGTTGTCCAGTGCTTGTGGATTAGGGAAAAAAGGTACAACCCTAGAAGTTCAATTACCTATTTGTCTAATCAAGACAAGATATGAAACTAATCCCTACTAGAAGGGATACCTGTCAAGGGGAAAACCTTCAACCATACCAGCTCAAAGGAAGACAGTTGTGAGCAGACATGTTAAGTTTGAGAACCTGGCATTTAGGAGGTCTCGTGAGTTGCTACTAACAGTGATATGAAACTATCCCTACTAGAAGGGATACCTGTCAAGGGGAAAACCTTCAACCATACCAGCTCAAAGGAAGACAGTTGTGAGCAGACATGTTAAGTTTGAGAACCTGGCATTTAGGAGGTCTCATGAGTTGCCACTAACAGTGACAGAGGACGAGGAGCAAGAGGCTCCAAAGGGAGAGCAGCATGCAGGGACTTCTAGTTGAAGGAGTCAACCATTGGGTGGGAAGGAGTCAGTAGCTCCTCCTAGTTCTATTAGGAGACTCAAGTGGTTTGAGAAAACATTCAAGGATGATCAAGAGCATGTAGAGGCTCCTAGGAGCACATTCAAGGAGAGCAGGCCTTCATGGAAGTTTCCGAACTACATGATATCCATGAGTAGCATCATTGAAGACGCAACAGACAAAGATATTTGGAGGAAATCCATGATGAAGGATGTTGTATGCGACATTTTTCCAGGACCGGAGGGACAGCTAGTTCCAGGTGGCTCTTCAATAGATGCCATCCTCATTATGAGGGAGTGTTGATGTTTGTAGCCCTGGCAAGTACTTTCGCAAGGCCTCAGTGTCTAAGCGCGTGGAACTCACCTACTTGACCCTTAGGAATTACGTTAATAAATAAAGTAATTCACTTTTATAAGATAAAGTGAGTTAATCTAATGAAATGCAAAGGTTATTTCCAATAGTGAATTAGATCAATCTCAATCGTTGATCTCAAGTGATGTGGAAATTTAATCCCAACCGTCAATCACTTTGGAGATTGGGGTTGTGGATTCAGTCAATAACTCAAACTTATAAAAGGAAGGCTAGGCTAAGGGAGAAGAAACATCTTGAGCGCAAGACACAGTGAGAGTGAGATCTTAGTATTTGGATGAAGGAGGACTTTCATCCAAGTGTGCAAGGTTCAACAAAGAGTGTGAGGCGCAGCAAGGGATGGATCCATATCAGCCAGCAAAACAAAGGACAGATCAAGGGTTTGATCAGCTGGATCAATTCCAGGTTTATTGCTGCATGTGTGTTTTTCCTCAAAGGCCGTTATCCAGGAAAGGAGCCTGTGTATGCTGTAGATTCTTATTTCATGAAACAGCAATTTTAAAGAGCAGAAAACATTTGTGTTCATGTGTGTATGAGATTGAATTTGCTTCCACTGTTAAATTTCTTTTATCTGTTAAAATCCTAGTTGTGTCTTTTATTCAGTAGATCTGCATAATAATTAAACGTTACTGCAAGGAATCTACTAGGTACCAAATGAAGTGGAAACCCCTCCTTTTATAGTGCTAAACTCCCTCCAAAACCTTAACTGCGTCCTTCACCCTCCTTGGCCTGCGCAGTTACCCTTGGGTCAGCGTGAGGCCTCCCCTCATACACGTGTGGACCCCCAAGGCCACCCCTTTAAGTAACAACGTCAATCAACTAGGAAAGCACTTTATTTTATAAAGTGAGATGACCCCTCTTATTTCTCACTTTATTTATTATTTTTAGCTAAAGCGGCAAAATTAAACAAAAATGAAATATTCCAATTAGCAATGCTAATTAGGAATATTAAGTAATTGGCTAGGTTGCCCGGGTTAGAAAATTTAATATTCCTTATATCAAGCCCCTTATCACGTGGATGGGTAGTCTGTGTTCCCAATTCACACAAAACCAGACTTGACAGTTACCTTTGCAGATGTCAGCAGTTTAACAAGAATTGTATTAACAACTACAGCATTTTACCTTAAGAGTCTCCACATGTATCTTCCATTAGGCATGAATGAACAGTCTAATGTAGCCTTTGAAACTGAATGCTAAGAGGATCTCTATCAAAAATAAATTATAGATACAGACTCCAGAGCCAGAATGCTCAAGGATTATACATGCTGAGATAATTTTGTATAGTCAGCCTGCAGCTGAAACTCAGCAATTTCACAAAAATGCCTTTGCTAACCATGATAGATTACACAATGGAAAATAACAAGATCGATTTTTGTTGCGTAGCTCAAGCCAAAAACATTCCGTCGAACATACATCTTCAAAATAAATTCATCAATTGCATACCTTGGCTTCAGAACTCTGTGAGCTTCCTTGAGATAATTTGGGAAGTCAGTTCCCATTAGTGAGAGACAGAATACAGCAACATCAACTGATGATGAAATCAAGGGAGTCTGCCAAAAACACATTACATAAATATGGCTGGCAACATGAACATCAGCACTTCACTCCACATCTGTAGTTACACATGGATCTTTTCAAAAACCAGTTATAAAAACATATTTAGAACATCTATCAGTAATCTCTCCTTAATGAATTCCAAATTGTTATCTGTTATTGTAAAATAGGACAATCCATTGATTTGATTCCAAAGTCCCAGTAAAAATAGAAATCTCTTGTGCAGTACTTACATGTGCCATATCACAAGCAATTACCGATGGCTCACAGGAGACAAGATCTAGAGAGAAGACTTTATTCTTGGCGCTTTTGGCTAACTTTGCATCACCTGTCAGTGTTCTTTCTCAGTTAAATCCCAAACCTAAAAAGAAGTATTTATATTTTTAAATGGTTGATATGCAAGTAGATGACAAGATGATTGATTTTATAAGATACCTTACCTAGTCAAGTTCTTGCAAAACTATGCTTATTTCATGTCAAAAGTCGCAAACTTCAATACATATTTTTACAAAAGTCCTTACCACATCCAAAATCAGCCACAACAAAAGAGGGGCTATGATCTTTCAGCCACTTGATGATAATGTCGACTGGTTGTTGAGGCCAATGAGACATCTGCTCCTGATAACCTGCATGATACTGATTATAGAAGAAACTTGTTAATTTTAGACAACCAACGTATGTTCTATGCTTAGTGCAGTTTACTTCAATCTTTCTTATTAGCCCAATTCAGATTTGCAATCACATAACCATTGAAAGTAAATGCTTATAGAACATAAAATTAAATCGACAGAAGACAAGCCAATACAAGATACAAGAATTTGTAATTCATCTTATTCAGCAAAGATAGAGAGAAATGTGTTTTACAGCAAGTCAACAGGATGCCCTAGCCAGCAAAGACTTTGCTGGTCAAACCATCCCTTTCAACCTCCAATCAGGTTCAGTCAAACATGGTCAAACTTGGCCTTCCTTCAAAGTCAAACACACCCCAAAAACCAGTCCACAGAAATGTCAAATCAGGAGTCAAAATCTGCGGTCAAACCAGTCAACTCTGCGGTCAACACTGCAATAAATGCTGTGGTCAAAAGACAATGTTTGACCTTGATTTTTGTGCCCTCAAATGCGGCCTTCCAAGATCAAAATTTCTGCCTCAAAAACGCAGTCAAACAGTGAGGTTTGACCCATGGTTAACTCTGGTCAACGCTCCAGAAAAAGCCCTAAAAACAGTCCAAAATTTCCAGCTTCCAAATTCCACAGGTATGGAGGAGAGAGAAGCCTCTTAGGCTGTACAAACCAATCAGATGAGAGAGAGATGTGTGAGATGAGTTGATGATGAAATGAGCACCATGTCTCTCCAATTTATATCCATGACTGGGCGTGAGTGACACATCTTTTGGGGCTTGTGAGCCTACATTACAATTTTGGCCGACTTTGACAATTTGCACGTGTGGAAAATAAATTCAAAATATAAGTTCTGCTCATCCAAACAAGATGATCTTTAGATCAATCTTGCACCTCTCCGAAAGAGGAATCCAACAAAAATATCATCTCCATCATATGAGCAATGCAACATGGAGTTTAGACCTAGTTGCCCAAAATTAACACTCCCTCTCAACTAGAGAGAACTCCATCTGTCCACCTAAGCAATCCTATCATCCAGTACCATCATGTACTATCATATATCATCATGCAATCCTGTGTCATCCTGTCGTAACTGCTTTGTTGGCTCTTCTCTGCTATAAAAGAAGGAGACGAACGAGAGTGAGTCACAAAGACATCACTTTCCACTGACTCGAAGTCAGTCTAGAGGTAAAAACCTCAACCAAACTCAAGAGTGAGTCACAACTGACCCGAAGTCAGTTTAGAGGTAAGAACCTCATCCAGACTTGATCCTAGATCAAGTTGTTGGACACATCCCATCCTAGATATAGAGAGTACAACAATCCTGGATGCGTCCATTAGTCATGTTATCGGTCTCTATCCTCATTTCCCAACTCATTGGCCAAATGAGAGGTATTTCCCATGAGTCCCAGACTCCATGGGTAGGATGCATGTCCTCCCAAAAGATGCTTTGTCCTCACAGCATACATAACGACGGATGTTGTTGACGAAACGCTTCAGTCTCCTAAGAAGCTTCTTCTTTTGGTAAGTCTTTCCACTTGATCAGGTATTCCTTGATTACTCAAGATCAGAGCTTCTTTTCCCTGATGGAGATGATACCTTATAGCTCTAAAGTGACCCTTCCTTCGTCATCTAAGGACGGAAGTGTTGTTTGCGCTAATTGATGTTCACCAAGTGCCTTTTTGAGGCATGATACATGGAAGACGTTGTGAACACGACTTTTATCAGGAAGGCTTAAACTATATGCGACATGGTTGATCTTTTTGTTGATCTGGTATGGTCCATAAAATCTTGGTACTAATTTACTTTTTCCTTTTTTTTTTAAGGACAACTGCTTGTATGGCTGAAGTTTGACAAATTCCCATTCTCCAACTTCAAATTCTCTCTCGGTTTTGTTTCGATCAGCTCGCTGCTTCATACGATTTCTTGCACTATTTAGATTTTCTTTTAAATTTTGGACAACCTTTTGGTTTTCTTCTAACTGGTTTTTTACAGCTAGTAGTTCCGTCTAGATGATAGCAAAATCTTTCCATTTCGGAGGTTCGTATCCATACAGAGCTTGAAATGAAGTCATTTTCACTAATGTGTGGTAAGTAGAATTGTACCAACATTCCACGAGATGTAACCACTGAACACACTTATTTTGTTTGTTTGTGGCGTAACAATGTAGATAGGCTTCCAAACATTTATTGACAACCTCAGTTTGGCCATCTGTTCGAGGATGATAAGCTGAACTCATGTTGAGATAAGTTCCTGTATCATTAAAAAATTCCTTCCAAAAATTACCCTTACAGTTGGCATCTCTATCACTCACAATGACCTTGGGAAATCCATGTAATTTGTAAACATTTTTGCAAAATACCTCAGCAATATTTTTTGTTGAATCTGATTTCCTCATTCCAATAAAGTGAGCATACTCAGTGAGTCTGTCGACTACTACAAGAATTTTGTCTTTATGTAGCAGCGGAATTCGTAGTTTTGGTTACCGTAGCAGCAAGATTTGTAGATTTGTAGACTTAATAGCAAAAGCAGCTTAAATTATAAAAATACACAAGAGGTATTTATAATAATAAATATTTATTGATATGATATATGACATGATTGAATGATTACAATGAGGCCCCGCTTTTATACCTATGCAGGTACCTTTTCATGAACAGGCATGTCTTTTAGACATGCCTTTTCAGTTAACTAATGACTACTTAACATAATCCTAATTGATTAGCTAGTAATTACATTTATTTGTATTTATTCCATTAATGACTATATTTATTACTTTAGTTATGAATTAGGTTCATAACATTGCCTCCTTCTTGAAAAGCTTTGTCCTCAAAGCTTAACTTTTCGACAATTCCTTCATTGGGGATTATCTGCTAGGCATGTCATACATCATCGGTACCTTCCTTATAGAATTCCTTCTAATGTTGTCTTTGACCCTAAGTTTTCTTTTTCTTTTTTTCTTTTTTCTTTTTTTTTAACGAATTATATATAATTTATATAACGTAAAACTCTTGTTATAATTACACCATAGGTAAGTAGTCCCCTTCCTTTTATTACACGACCACCGTTTTAAGTTTTATACGATACTAATACCCTATGATTCGAACACATTCAACCACCACGAGTCACGACGTTTAACGTATTTCACGAGCCACCTTGCTTGACTATCCGGCAGTTGACTTCACCACCATGACTATTACACCTTGACGTTTAAAACAGCGTTTCGATTAATTCAAACGCCATGCAATTTACTTCAAAATCACTGTCCACCGAACTGTTTGTAACTTAATCGAACCAGATTGACATGGATCTTGTTGACCAGTATGTTGAGATGATACTTCTCTAGGACACTTCGGTTGTTCATGGTTCTGAATAACACCTGCGTTTGCAGAAGACTTAGTATCCTCTGATAACAAACGGCCAGCACCCTTGTTTTTAAGAGACTCACAATAGTGTTTAATGGAATTATCATATCCCATAATTTCACTAGATTCCTGGTGTATCCCCGGTACAGGAACTTCTCTACTGCAGGCCAACGAGCTCTGACAAAAGCTGGACCAAGTTTTATGTCACGTTGCAATGTTCGAGTAGAAGTTTTCACGGCTCGACCGAGAACGAGCGACCAACGCAAAAACCATGCCTTGGGGATGTCGTTTGCTAATTCTAAAGCTGTGTCAAGATTTTTATTTTTTTCTGTGGGCCGTGAGAGATGGCACTGTGACGGTTGCGTCAATGCGATTACTTTTAACGACGGGCAACGGACTGGGTTTGGACAGCGACAAACAAAAATAACAGCATGATTATATTCTTGAAAAACATTGTTCAGAATGCCTGTGTTATTTTGTTGATTTTTCCACAGCCTTGTTTCTGCAGCCCATCGCAGATTATCGTGGAACTTGCTAATCATCAGGATATATCTGCATCGGACTACCAGTGGAGTCCCATGGGAACTTGCTTGATTATGAAAACTCGACAGCCATGTCCGTCTATTAACTGTAATTTGTTCAGGATTGGAATCTAATGCTGCAACTGATGCTCTATTGTCGATAATGTTATCTTCATCGATGGCATTCTTTAGTTTTTTGAAGTAATTCTGCCGAATGGAGTTATCCATTGCACTGGACACTAAATATTTTGATGTCTGCAAACTTAGAACCAGAAACCCTACTGTGTGAAGCACCCATAGCGAGAATCTCTGTTCTGGGTGCTCGAAAAGCCCAAGGTCGAAGATAATAACCAACAATTGTGGCAATGAAACGAGCTTTGCTTGATGTTTAATCCGTGAGTGGGCTTTTGCTTCAGATCCCGTTAATGGCTGCTGCCTGATCCTATCCGTGACCTCAGGCGAGTGATTTTGTTTCCACTCAAACTGAGCACAGATCTCTGAGATACGAAATCCTCAATTTGTAGGGTTTGTAACTCTGTCATCTTTATCCAGAACAGTAAAGCACGGTTCCAAGGAATACTCTGCTTCCTTTCTTGACTGATCCAGCATAAATAGTGAAAGTCCAATCATTTCCTGAACACCAGCATAACGCTTCCAAGCATTGTCAATCTTGTAGTTACTGGATAATAATCGATAATTTGAACGAGCAAGTTCATAATCACGCAACATAAAGGCATAGTCTCCCAAAATTCTGATCTGAGACTCTATCGAACTAAATGTGTAGATGGACCCATTCAAAACATCAGCAATCTCATCCTTCCCCTTATGCCACCAAAGGTTTTTAAACTGATTTTTCAACCCCTTCCTTGTTGCTGAAGCCTATTGATTTAAGGAGCGTATTTTCTGCTCCACGTATGGGATAATATTCTTTACAGAGAATTCTTGCATGAACTCATTAATCTGTTCCAAGTCATTTCTGTTGAAACAGCGGCCTAGAACATGATCAAATGAAGAATTGTCTGCCAAAGATGATGAAACAAAAGGAGTTCAAATATCTTATGGTAAGATCTCTTCATTGGATTGCAAAGAATTAATACATAGCAGCCTACAATCATGTGGTTCAAAAGTTCCCTTCATTTCCAATAGTATTTCATTTGCTTTGTCTGCAGGTCCCTCTTCATTGTCGTGTATTAATACATAATGCTTCAATATCTTTGGATCCATTGCACCTTCATTTAAAAGAGAAGGAAGTAGATCTGTATTGAAGAGGTCCACAAATTTATTAACAGGATTTTCATCTTTAGAAGAAACAACCAGAAGACATGCAATAGGGTGGTCAAATGCTTCATGCTCTGAAAAGGACAGTGTATGAATAAATTCTTTGTTGTAGACCTGAAGCCATGATGATAAAGACTCTGACTCGGCCATTTTATGAACAACTTCAAGTTCTTGGGGATTTCCTTGCAACTCAGCAAAGGCTTTCTCACTTGCCTCAAATACTTCCACATTGTTAGCTAGCTGACTGAGCGTTGTAAGAGAATTTTTCTGACAAGTATTTATATCAACAATAGCACTGTTCTCTGAATCTATATGAGAAGCACCAATCAACTTGCTTTGGTTCCCAAAATGTCCTGATGCTGATGACAATGATGATTCAGCATTTAAATGATAATCACAATTTTTTGTTGAAAGAGAGGGTTTTCTTGAAAAATCTTCACTACTAGTTTTAAAAGACTTCTTGGCAAGTTCAATTACTTCTTCCTCCTTATGACGATATTGTTCATTTTCTTGTTTCTCACAATAGTCCTCATCCACATCATTTTTATTTGGATCATTATCATAAATACTTTTTTCAATATCTTTGTCTTTTATTGGAAGCGTGGCAATTTCATTTCTTGTATAAAAGGCACATATATGTCCTGTGAAATATTTGTCTCCACATTTCCAACATTTCCCTTCTTCTTTGCTTTCAATATTAGTTGGTTGTTTTCCTTTATTACGCATTGGTGGGGGAATGTATTTACTTGAATTTACCATGGATGTTCTACTTGATTTTCCCTTTGCATAACTAACTGCTTTCTCATTATTACCGCATTTTTCATCTTTTTGTTTGTCATGATTTTCTTCTCTATTACGAGAAATTTTTTTAAGATCTGCAGAAATTTTTCTACAACCGTTTGTGACTTTTGCCCAAGAATTCTCTAATTGCTGAAGCTTTTGTTGAACTTTCCTAATCTGCTCAATTATTTTGGGATCTTCACGTAATGGCACATTGTGTGGTAGTTTATGTCCATAGGCTTGTAAACTACGTTCGTAGGCTTGTAAAACAATGTTATGTGCCATTGCTTCAACTTGTCCTCAATATGGCTCCGATACCACTGTAGCAGCGGAATTCGTAGTTTTGGTTACCGTAGCAGCAAGATTTGTAGATTTGTAGACTTAATAGCAAAAGCAGCTTAAATTATAAAAATACACAAGAGGTATTTATAATAATAAATATTTATTGATATGATATATGACATGATTGAATGATTACAATGAGGCCCCGCTTTTATACCTATGCAGGTACCTTTTCATGAACAGGCATGTCTTTTAGACATGCCTTTTCAGTTAACTAATGACTACTTAACATAATCCTAATTGTTTAGCTAGTAATTACATTTATTTGTATTTATTCCATTAATGACTATATTTATTACTTTAGTTATGAATTAGGTTCATAACACTTTACCCTCAGATATAGGTAACCTTTCGATAAAGTCCATTGATATTTCTTCCCATTTCTGATTCGGGATATTTAAGGGATGAAGTAATCCAAGTGTCATAATAATTTCATTTTTATTCCTCTGACATTTATCACATTCTACTACATATTTCTGAATATCGTTACTCATTCCCTTCCAAAAGAATGATCGGCGTGCACTATAGTAGGTTTTAAAGAATCCTACATGTCCACCTGACAGTGAATCATGTGACTCTTTGAGAATCTTGGTTTTAAACTTGGAATTTGAATTCAGATAGATTCTTCCCTTGTACCATAGAATATCGTTCTTCCATTCAAATTTTGAGTTGTGCGGAAGGTTATTGATTATAGCACTTGCTTCTGGATCTTTTGCATATTCACTTCGAATCTCATTAAGCCATTCGGGAACAACAACCGAGACTGCAAGTAGTGACAGTTCTTCGTCTTTCCTAGACAAAACATCTGCCACTACATTGTCCTTTCATTTTTTAGGGAGTATCTCCTTGTCAAAGGCAGCAATTTTTCAATCCACTTTTGTTGTTCTTCGGAAAGCGTTTTTTGTTGGAGGAGGTACTAGAGACTGTTATGGTCTATTCGTATGGAGAACTTACTTCCCAAAAGATATTTCCTCCACTTGGCTAATGCATGCATAATAGCAAGCATTTCGTTGTTGTATGTAGATTTAATACGTTCCCGCTTATTGAGTTTCCTGCTTTCGAAAGCTATTGGATGACCATATTGCATTAACATTGCTCCTATACCAAAACCTGAAGCATCACACTCAGTGACAAATGGTTTTGAGAAATCCGGAGTTGCCAATACGGGGGTATTAGACATAACTTCCTTCGAATTTTCAAAACACTTTTCTGCTGCCTCATTCCATCGAAATGAGTTCTTCTTTAGAAGGTTCGTTAGGGGTTCGGTTATATGGACATAGTTTTCAATAAATCTTCGATAATATCCGGCCAATCCTAAGAATCCTCTTAGCTTGGAGATATTAACTGGTTTGGTCCACCATTCCCTTATAGCCTTGATCTTATTAGGATCTACTTTTACTCCTTCCTCGGATATTATATGTCCGAGATATTCTACTTCCTTCTTTCCAAAGGTGCATTTTGACTTCTTGGCATAGAACTAATGTTTTTCTAATACAGTAAGAACTTCCTTAGATATGGACGGAATAGCTCGTTCATAGTAACTTGGAATGTTGTCGGTGCATTGGTTAAACCAAAAGGCATTACTTTAAACTCGTAATGACCTTCATGTGTTCAGAATGCATTTTTTGCTACGTCTTCCAACCTTATTCCGATTTGGTAATACCCTGATCTTAAGTCCAATTTTGAGAAGTATTTAGCGCCATGTAGTTCATCCAACATTTCATCGATAAAAGGGATTGGAAACTTGTTTTTAATTGTTATTTTGTTTAGTCCTCAATAATCGACACATAACCTTTAGGATCCATCCTTCTTTCAAACTAGTACAACTAGAACAGCATACAGACTTTTACTTTTTGAGATGATGCCACACTTTAAAAGATCTTGGACTAATCTCTCAATTTTCGTTTTTTGATGATGTGGATATCGGTATGGTTTGATGTTGATGGGATTTGATCTTGCTTTGACTTCTATTCTATGCTCGATTTCTCTTTAGGAAGCATCTTCATCGGAAGGTCTTGGAATAATTTTTCGAGCTTTTGAATCAGCTCCTGGACCTTCGGTGAATCTTCGTTGACCATATTTGAAGTTAACATTTCTAATTGATGACACTGTACTACATAAACTGGTGCTCCCTTCTGAATCATTTTCATCATCTAGGATGACGATACAATTTGATTCTCAGGTGGTTGGAATCCATAATACTTGTACTTCTGCCCATCCCATTTAAATTTTATAAATTACTTATGATGGTTGGTAGAGTAAGTGCCACGGGTTTGTAACCATTGGATACCTAAGACTACATCCACCCCTCCTAATGGCACTGTGTAGAACGGAGATTCTAGATTATAGTCTTGAATCTGCAATTTGACTTTATGGCATTTCCTAACCTTTTCAATTTTCTTGCCGTCAGCTACCATGACCTTCATGTTAAGCATGGGAAATGTGAAAATGTTGAGTCTCTTCGCCATGGTTGAGTCCAAAAAAATGTGGGTGCTAACGGTATCGATTAAGACCATTACATTGTTCTCCTTGATGTGTCCTTTTAATTTTAATGTTTGGGGTTGTGATATACCTGTCGTCGTTTATAATGATACTTGCGGAATACTTTCATCATCTGGTTCTAGAGAAAAGTGTGGAAAGTCTTCAATTTCTTCTTCATCTGATTCTTTATTGTCTGAACCATTAGTTGCTTCACATGTATATAGGTTCTTTGTTTCCTTCCCTTTAGCACATCTGTGTCTCGAGGCCCATTTTTTGCCACAACATCTGCACTTACCTTCTTTCATCCCTTTCGTTTCCAAATTAGTTTTGTCTCCTTCACGAAGATGTGGTGGAACATATTTTGCATTATCTGTGTTCGCAATTTGGGGAAATCTTCACCTAAAATATACTCTTTCGACCTTCGTCCCCAACATCTTTTCAAACTTCTTCTCAACAGCTTTTGCCTTCTGTCTTGCTACTTCTGTAGACGTGATGTCATGAAACTCAAGTTCAACTTGGAGATGGGGTTTAAGTACTATGATGTATGATTGAATGAGATGAGTTTCAGATATTCCAAGTACTCGTGTGGCTAAGGTTTCCCATTCCCGCGTGTATTCATCCACGTCGCCTTTTTGTTGCAACCCGGTGATTGCTGAGAAGAACTCTTCTTCCTTGACGCCTTGGAATCTCTTAAAGAAATCATTTTTGAATTTTTTCCAACTGATGGCAACTGTTGACTTCTTCCACCACATATACCAGTTATACGCTTCGCCTTCCATTTGCATGGATGCACATCTAATCTTTTCATCATCACTATCAATACTGTAAATCTCGAAATATTCTTCTGTTTTATTGAACCAAGCTACGCAGCCTTTTTCATTTCCGTCAAATTTGGAGAGCTTGAGTTTTGCTCTTCGTTGATATGTAGTTAACAGTGGAGTGAAGAAGGGGAATTGATTTGAGAATGGCATATTTGTGTATGGATTCCGGAGTTTCTTGTTATGAAAGTACGTGTTACTATTTTCTTGATTAAGCATGGAAGATGTCTTTGGAGACTCGGGTTTCTCATGTGCATCTGACGATTTTGATGAATCTGGAGAATTGAGATGTTGAGTAGCTTCATTATCCTAGGGTATTTGATTGGGTGTAATCCTTAGGCTGATACAAACAGAGGTCAGCATTGTCGTAGCTTGATCCACCTTACTTGAAAGGTCTGCCTTATCCCTTTTAAATTCATTCGTGTTTTCCTCAAGCTGATTCTCTATTCTCTTTGTTGTGTTTTGGAGTTATTTGATTTTATTGTCCTGCCGGGTCACCTTAGTCTCAAGGTTTAACAATCTTTTATTGAAATCGGCCAATGACATTGATGAAGACATCGAACAGCTCTGAGGTGGCGTGTACTTATCCAGCTTAGCCCCCTTTTTTTCTATTTTTTTAACTTAGCTTCTCTCTTTTTTTTCTTTTCTTTTTTAAACTTAACTTCTTTTTTTAATTAATTTAATAATATATAATTACTAAATAACCTTAATATATATATATATATATATACTATAGTACATATTGTAAATAATGCCAAGTTGTCCACGATAAACAATGTGACGTTCGTGGTTTAGGAATGTCACGGTCAACCTACTATTGGAACGACCGCAATGGCAACATAACTAAGACCTTGACGGTGGGGCAAATCGACAGGTGCGAGACATCGATGGACAAGTGCAGCTCGACGGTGCTATGGAGATTAGACAAAGGACGCGATTATCAGGGATGGTGAGGGCGCACAAAGGTTTGACGGAAGTGGGCGGATGGTGGACAGACACAACAAGAGGTCAATAACCACGTCGAATGGCGGCCAGACGGGGGGCAGAAACACCTGTTCCTGATCATGTAAATTTATGTAGATGTTCTATGCTTGATGCAACTTTACTTTCTCTTCAATACTAGACCACAATCAGATAAATCATTAAGTAAAATGTCGATAGAACATATCAGTAGATCGACAGAAGACAAGCCAAAAACAGATAAGTGTGTTGGTGCGTTATGGCAGTCAACAAGATGCTTCAACCAGCAAAGTCTCAATTGGTCAGCTAACCAGCAATGTCACACAACCCTCAGATCAGCCAAACAGTGAACTCAAAAGTCAACCCAGAAAAGTCAACGCAGAACAGCAGCAGATAAAAGTCAACGCAGCACGGTCTACGATCAACCTTTGACCTCAGTTCCTGTGCCAAAATGTACGGACTGCAAAAATCGAAGTCTATGCCAAAATTCAGCTCCTTTTGACCATGCGTTGACCAAAGTCAACGTTGGTCAAACCTGCGGTGGAAACCCTAGCTACAACAAAAAATGTCTTCATCCTTCTCCCACGTGTGAACTGCAGATTTGCCTCCAAGTAGCTCAAACCAATCAGAAGTGGAGAGAGAAATATGTGTGATGAGGAGATGAGTGAAATGTCCTCCAACGTTGAATTTATTTATATCCATCACTGAGGGTGTGTGACACATTTGCTGGGGTACAAAACCTTAAAGCCGACATGCACATATTTGAATATATTAGAAAATAAATGTTCTGCTCATCGGATCAAGATGATCTTTAGATCGATCTTGCACCTCCCCAAAAGAGGAACCCAATAAAAATATTGGTATCTTCATCTGAGCATCACAACATGGAGTTTGGACCTAGTTGTCCAATTTTAACACTCCCTCTCAACTAGGGAGAACTCCATCCACCTATGCAACTCAACATCGTGCATCAACCCGCCGTAACTTGCTTTGCTGGCTCTTTATTTCAGAACAGAAGTGGGTCAGTCACAAAGACATCATTTCCGGCTGACAGATTCAGCCCAGAGGTCCGAAACCTCTATAGGACTCACAAAGAGTCTCATACCAACCCGAAGTTGGTTTATCTGACCCGAAGTCAGTAGGAGGTCCAAAACCTCACTTGGACTCAAGAGAGTCATATATACTAACCCAAAGTTAGTCTCACTGACCCGAAGTCAGTAGGAGGTCCGAAACCTCACTAGACTTGATCCCAGATCAAGTGGTTGGACACGTGCCATCCTAGATAAAGAGTACGGCAATCTCTGATGCATCCATCAGTCTTTGCTACTAGTCTCTAGCTTTTCCCACCTCATTGGCCAAATGAGAGGTACTTCCCATGAGTCCGGAACTCAAATGGGTAGGATGCATACGAGGCACAAATAATGAGAGGTAAACCAACTCAATCATCACAACAGTGGGGCAGAAGCACACCAACAAGGTTTGGCAAGCCTATCCATGTGGTTTCTTATAGCTCCGAGAAGCTATCCCCAAAGCCCCCCAGAGCTCCAAGAGCTCACCGTCCAATAGGAACCTCAGAATAGGGTCGTTCCACGATTCCAAGATTCTCACGAAAGGTTAGGAACATGACCTTCCCCAAGGGCATTGTGAGAATATCTACGACCTGCTCATCAATTCCCATATGATCGAGCCTTACGGTGTCTCGCTGTACCATATCCTAAATAAAGCGGTACCAGCCATCAACATGCTTGCATCGATCGTGGAACCCGAGATTCTATGACAAACAAATCCCCCTCTGGTTATCACAAAGGATAACGGTGGTATATAACACATGCTCGAACAGCTCACTGAAGAGCTTTCGCAACCAACTGACTTCACAACGAGCCATACATGCTGCAATGTATTTGGCCTTAGCGGTGCTCAAGGCTACCGACTTCCGTTTCCTACTCGAAGCAGATCTACGTGTCAAGCAGCATCCAGATGTGCTCTTGCGATCCACCACACTGTCAGCCCAATCGGCATCAGTATATCCAAGGAATGTCATGCTCCCAACAGTGTATCTCAGCACATGGTCTATCGTGCCACAGAGATATCTCAAGGGTTTCTTGGCACCAACCCAGTGAATGTTATGATCAACCATGTGTTGACTCAAAGTGTTCGTTGCACAACATACGTCCGAACGAGTGTTCACTAAGAACATTAGGGCCCCTACAAGTTGATGATACTCAGAAGGATGTTGAGCTCCATCGGTGTCGACACGGACTTGCAGTCCACCATACTAAATCTTTCCAAAAGCTTCACAATGTATTTTCCTTGAGAAAGGAAAATCTTGCCAGGTCTCTGCCAGACCTCCAGGCCTAGGAAGTAGTGCATCAGTCCTAGGTCTTTCATCTCAAACTCAGCAGCGAGCTCCCCTTTGCACTGATGAATGAGAGGGTCAGCACCTGTCAGAAAGAGGTCGTCTACATACAGCACCAGAATGAGAGGCTTCTCTCTATCAACCTTGAAGTAAAGGTTCGGATCAGCATTACCACGACTGAAGCCGAGCTTCATCAAGTAGCTATCTATCCTCTCGTACCAAGCTCTGGGTGCTTGCTTCAACCCATAGAGGGCTTTCTTCAACCTGTAGACATGGATGTCCTGATCCTGGACTTCAAACCCTAGAGTTTGCTCTACATATACCTCTTCCTGTATTGCACGATGCAGAAATGCGGTCTTCACATCCATCTGATGAAGACTCCATCCTTGTGTAGCAGCAAGTGCTATGATAGATCGAATGTTGGTATACCGGGCCACAAGTGCAAATATGCCATCATAGTCTATGCCTTCCTTTTGAGAGAGGCCACGGGCAACGAATCTTGCCTTGAACTTTTCAACACTTCCATCAGATCCATGCTTGATCTTGTAGATCCATTTTGAGGTGACAACTGCTTTGTCCTCCGGTCTTGGAACCACATCCCAGACATCATTCTTCATTATGGACTCATACTCTTCATGCATAGCATCCTTCCATACTTGATGCTTTACGGCTTCCTCAAAAGATCCAGGCTCAGATTGTACAATAGTACTCATGGCTGCTAGATACCCTTGGTATCTACTTGGCTTCTTGCTTTCACGGAATTTCCTCCTTGGGGCCATATGTCCCTCAGCATCCTCGAGAATGTCCCTGAGCCATGATGGTTTATTCCCCAGTGAAGGAGGTGGATCAATCATGTCCATCGGTCCTTCAACATCGGGCATCGTCTCATCCTTCGGTACTTCTTGATTTCTAGGCCTTGCTTCATGGTCTTCCTCAGATCTCGGAAGATTGACTACTTTCCTCAGGGAAGCATCTTCGCCAAAAGTGACATCGTGGCATATCTCCATTTCCCTTTGACCAGGCACATAGACTCTATAGGCCTTCGAAGTTTCGTTGTAGCCCACAAAATTGTGGTCTCCCTCTTGATGCTAGCTCCTCTGCAAAAGTTCTTGAACTCGTTCATTTCATATAATAAGAACATCCTCCCAAGGATGTCACGGACAGCATACCAGACATATCAGAATGTATCAATGCAAGACATCAAATGTCTTTGTGACGCTTGAGGGGAAAGGTACCCTTGTGTGTTTTTTGTAGTGAAGGTGTCCAAACCTTCGATGCCATAGTATCACATGTCATCGCTCCCAGTGGACTTCCTCCAACCTGGTAGAGTCTATCAACTCTAAACCCAATCGTGATAGCTTCCTTGAAGCTCTTCTTCCACATGCGCACCTTTCCATCAATGAATGCCACATTGAAACCTTTGTCTTCCATGGTTGATATAGACACAAGGTTCTTCAAATTAGGTACATAGAATACATCCTGCAAGCGGAGGACTTGACCTTGAGACAACTGGAGGGTCACAGTCCCGGTCCCTTTCACAGGATATGTGGCATTATCTCCAAGGATAATTTCCAGATTAGTATCCTTCTCAACTATATCAGAGAGTGCTTCCTTGAACCCAATGATGTGCCTTGAGGCACCACTATCCATCAACCAGACATCCATAGTGTCAGGTGGAGATGCAGCAGAGAGGGCAGATACAAGAATGAATTCATTTCTTTTATCAACAACATTTGACTCCTCTTACCTGGAATTTCTCGACCTTTTGAAAGGTTGATCATTTCCGCCGGAGGAAGCCTTCCTCTTTCCCTTGAACATGTTGTTCCTTTGATTGCCATTCCTCCGGTTGTTGTTGTCATCATCATTAGGAGACTCCTTGAAAGGGCATTCTCTAGCATAGTGACCTGGCTTGTGACAAGTGTAACACTTGCCGTTCTTTCCTTGGGCCCATGCTCTTCCTTTGTTCTTTGGACCACCAAAGTTCTTCTTTCTAGAATGAGCAGCGTAGGCAACATTTCCTTCATTTCCATACTCCTTCATTCTTGCCTCTTCTTGTACGCATCTCGATAGTGCTTCGTTAAAGTCAGGTATCACATTATTATTTAGAATGATAGTGTTGAACGCATGCCATTCGGATGGGAGCCCTCCAAGTGCGGTGAGTACCATCTCTCGATCAGCTATTGTCTCCCCAATAGCCAGCAGATTGTTCCTGATCTCGGTCAGCTTTAGAAAGTATGATTGAACAGACTCATCCCTGCCTTTCTTCAGATTCTTCAATTGATTCTTGAAGAATAGTACTTGATTCGCATTGTTGGCCTTGAACATGTTGAACAACTTATCATACATTTCTTTTGATGTGCCCAGCTCAGAGATGTAAGTAACCAAACTCTTGTGAATTGAGTCCCTAATCATCAACTTTACTTTGATCACACCTTCTTATACTTTGTCTTGGTGGCAGCGGTTGCAATGGATGGAGGCTCTTGGATTTTACCCTGCACATAGTCCATGACATCTTGGTCTTCCAACATAAGATCCAATGTCATCTTCCAAGCATGGAAGTCATCTTTCCCAGTCAATTTATCATCAACCTTGAAGCCATTGTAGTTTAAGGAACCCATCCTCTTCTTCGGTGATTGCTACAAATTAGGGCTTTGTCTTCACCTCAGCTCTGATACCATGTAAATTTATATAGATGTTCTATGCTTGATGTAACTTTACTTTCTCTTCAATACTAGACAACAATCAGATAAATCATTAAGTAAAATGTTGATAGAACATACCAATAGATCGACAGAAGACAAGCCAGAAACAGATAAGTGTGTTGATGCGTTACGGCGGTCAACAGGATGCTTCAACCAGCAAAGTCTCAATTGGTTAGCTAACCAGCAATGTCACACAACCCTCAGATCAGCCAAACAGTCAACTCAAAAGTCAACCCATAAAAGTCAACACAGAACAGCAACAAGTAAAAGTCAACGCAACACAGTCTATGGTCAACCTTTGACCTCGGTTCTTATGCCAAAATGTACGAACTGCAGAAATCGAAGCCTATACCAAAATTCAGCACCTTTTGACCATGCATTGACCAAAGTCAACGCTGGTCAAACCTATGGTGGAAAACCTAGCTGCAGCAGAAAATGTCTTCGTCCTTCTCCCACATGTGAACCGTAGATTTGCCTCCAAGTAGCTCAAACCAATCAAAAGTGGAGAGAGAAATATGTGTGATGAGGAGATGAGTGAAATGTCCTCCAACGTTGACTTTATTTATATCCATCACTGAGGGTGTGTGACAAATTTGTTGGGGTACAAAACCTTAAAGCCGACCTACACATATTTGAATATATTAAAAAATAAATTCAAAATAAATGTTCTGCTCATCGGATCAAGATGATCTTTAGATCGATCTTGCACCTCTCCGAAAGAGGAACCCAATAAAAATATTGGTATCTTCATCTAAGCATCACAACATGGAGTTTGGACCTAGTTGTCCAATTTTAACAGGTCAAGATACACAACGGAAGGCAGAGTGGATTGTTGGATGGTGTCGGGGAGTTTGTGATGGCTACATTGGTTGTTGGCGTGGACGCAGGTGGGCAGATAGCGAATAATGACAGCGGGCACAGGGACGGCGGTTGGCACGATGGTCGACAACAGATTGGGTAAGTCGATAGGGATATTGGCAGGGAAAGGGATTGTAGCGGAGGGATAGTGGGAATGGCAAGGAGTGGTTCGAGGGCGGTGGACAGGTGCATGGGACAGCTGGTTGGGTGGGTGTGACGGTGTTGAGTGGCTGGGGAATTGAAGCGGAAGAGAAATTGGGATGGGGGCAGCAGAAGAGAAATCGGGACGGGGGCAGCGGAAGGAAATGGAATCGAGACAGTGGACGGGTTGGCTTGACGACGGTGTGGTTGGTGGGAGAGAATGTCGTCAATGGGTTGCTAGGGTTGGACACGACAGATGGAAGGTGGGGTTGGGAAACACGACGGAAATTGCACAGTAGTGAGCCAAGGAGCGTTGGCTCTGATACCACATGAAGCGCAAAAATCTCAGCAATGAACAGAATTATATATATATTTATTATTAATGATTGGAATTGGATGATGTGAGAGCCTCGGGTTTAAATACAGCCCTACGTGCCTCTTGGTGAATGGGCATGATCATGCCCTTTGCTTAACTAAACTAATAAATACAGATAATTAGTTTTTATATAACATAGATGTTAGTGGCTGTACACTTTCAACATAGAGTTTTAGTAGAAGCTTGCCATCATTCACATTATCCAGCTCTAATAAGGCTATTTGCTATGGATTATGTTTGGACGCAAGTTTATCTGTGATGTAAATACGTAATTTATTGCTCTGTGGTATATGATACTTGAAAGAGAGTAAAGTTCTTGTAAACATTCAAACGGAGAGAGAGAGATAAATGATCAGACTGGAAAGTTTCACATGGAAAGTTGTGTGTATAAAAGTTACAAGATGAAGAAAAGTGACTGCTTTTGACAAATTTGCAGTTAAATTAATTTCCTTCTCTTGATATAAACTCTACTAATGAAGCTATTTTGTAGCTGTGATTCTATGTTGAGGATGGAAATTCTCTGGAGACTGGTCATAACTTTCATGACAATAAAACAGATGTATGTGATTGCACTGACTATGCTAAACGGAAGAGAACATAAACTGCATTTGAAAGTATGAAGAATGGCACAGTTTTAATAATAAAAATTACACTTACTTTACATATGTACAAGGTGATTGCCAGAATGAAGGTAAAACATCCAACATTTGTGATAACACTTTCATTTGAAAATAAAAGGGCTTCTTGATATTCATAGAGGTAATAACGATGGATAATCCTTTTCATTCCAAATGAGATTGATGTTCCCCAATCATTGTTCAAATTTGGACTCTGAATGAAGTTTATTGTTTTAAAATTTAGAATCGTGAGCCATATCTCCTCTGTATAAGGCATTTGTCATTTATATATTAACTAGACTTTGCAAGGATTGCAGGTGGTTGATATAGTGTGTATGTTTTAACTTTTCAATTTTGGCAGATACACTGTTAATAGTAATACCAACCTAATTGTAAAAAACTAGCAGGCTCGACAACAGAAGGCAAGTTACTGATGCATAGTGGACTATTTTAACAATGTCGCTTCTCCTATTATTTTGGTGATGCAACAAACAGAAACATATTTCTTAGACCCTAATTTCACTATTGATAATGAAGGTACATTATAAAGTATCTCACCTAAACTGAAATCTTGTGTGATATGAGAATTTAGGTGATCCTTAAAACAGATAAAAAAATAAAAAATAAAAAATAAAAAAAGCTAAATAGGGTTTTGATAGGAGGAATGTTACAGATTTACAGTTAACAGCAATCCAAATTTAAAATGGCATTCATTATAGAATGTTTTAACTAGAACATGCCACACAAAAGAAATGGACATGATACAAATTTCTACTAGTGCTAGCTAACTCTTCAGATAAGCTTGGAAGGCATGTTCCTTCAGAAGGAGAGAAACAATCACCATTTCAAGACAAACAATATTGTGATAGCAATCTAAAGTTTCTCAGTATTGCAATATGTAAGGTGTGTACACTTCTTCCATATAATTATTATTTGACATCTTTATCAAAAGAATCATAGTAGTCTCCCATTTCATACAATAAAACATAGCAGATGTATTTAGTATTTATCAGTAATCATAGCGGTCCCACTTCATACAACAAAGTCCAAAATATAAACAGATGTACAGTAACGATAAAAGCACAAATTCTAGTATACATAGTAACATGTAGGTTACCGAGATAGACTATCATGCATTACCACACTAAATAAGGAAGGATCATTCTGGAACAATTCTAATGCCTCGCTGCCTCTGCAACATTAAAAAAAAAAAACAGGATATCATCAGACAAACAATAACGCTTAACTAGTCAAGCACTTGATTGCTGATTTAATTAAAATATTGGAACCTATGCTGCTAAAAGCATCTGAAAGCTCAACATTTAATAACTAAAAGCTCTAAGAATAATATAAGTAATAGGAAGAAACAGATTCAACTCTTATAAATTATGTCAGAATGCAAAGAATTTTACATTGTACACATTATTTATCACAAGAGATCTTGGGGCACCAAAATGAAGCAAGGATCTCCAGGCCATAATCCCAAAATCACATTATGATTACAGAGTCTACCAACCTGCTCTTCTTTTAAGTACAAGGTTGGCATAGTTTCATTAGGTTTCAGATGGGGGCCTGTAGGCATACCTGCAAGTGTAAAGCTTCTCATTCAACATGCGGAAATGCCCCCCTGACAATCTCGCTCTCATCTGCATGGCCATAATTATATTAATGGTGATCTCCAGCCAAATTTACGCATTCTATGCCTGTTGAAAAAATGCAGCTCAACTCCTTGCTGTCTATGAAAAGAGTAAATTATATAATTCAAGCTCTGAATTGAATACCAAATAAATTTAAAAAAAAAAAGGAATAACAAGAAGGAGCCCTTAGTGTTGCTAAGATAATCCATTTGAGTCTTTATTTTTATATAGGTGAGAACATATGTGTTAAATTTGGACAACTAGGTCCAAACTCCATATTAAGATGCTCAGATTAAGAAGCTAATATTTTTGTTGGATTCCTCTTTCTGAGAGATGTAAAATCCATATAAAATATGTCTTAATCCGATGAGCAGAACTTATATTTTGAATTTATTATTTTTAATAAATTATATGTGCAAGGTCGGCCAGTTTTGTAATGTAGGCTCGCATGCCCAACAGATGTGTCACACACCCTCATGATGGATATATATACAGGAAAAGTTGGAGAGATTTTCATCATCATCACAACTCACATCTTCCTCTCTCATCAAAGAGTACGAGCTACCAAGAAGGACGAGTTTCAGCCACACGTGTGAAGGACGAAGAGGACAAATTGTACGGCTGAGCTGAAGTACGGATTTTCTGCTGCTAGGGTTTCGCAGAAACTTTGACCAGCGTTGACTTTGGTCAACGCTTGGTCCAAACAAGCTGAAAACTTGTGGAAGGTTCGATTTATGAAGGCCGTACTACCTGGCACAAAAATCGAGGTCAAAGGGTTGGCCGTTTTGCTGCTGCGTTGACTTTTAGCTTGCTGCCCCTGCGTTGACTTTTCAGGACAGCGTTGACTTTTGCAGAGTTGACTTGGGTTGACTCATCTACAGATTGGAGGGTTGTTGTGACACATGCTGGGCTGGCTGACCAAAGGAGTCTTTGCTGGTTGAAGCATCCTGTTGACCGTCGAAACGAACACACATTTTTCTGTTTCTGATTTGTCTTCTGTAAGATCTGCTTATATGTTCTATCTGCATTTTGCTTAACTACTTGTATGATTGCTGTGAGAAAAGTGAAATTGCTCTTAGCATAGAACATCTACAAAACTTTACATGGTATCGGAGCTGAGGTGAAGACAAACTCTATCTATAGCAATCATCATCGAAGGAAATGGGTTCCACTAGTCTTGAATTCAAGGAGAATGACAAGCTGACTGGAAGTGATGACTTCCATGCCTGGAAGATGATATTAGACCTTAAATTGGAAGATCATGATCTCCTGGATCATGTGACAGGGAAGATTCAAGAACCTCCATCAAATGCCTCTGCTGCTGTTAGAAATAAGTATAAGAAGGGAGAAATCAGAGCAAAGCTGCTGATCAAGGAATCCATAAATAAGAGTCTGGTTGCCTACATATCTGAACTAGGCACATCCAAGGAGATGTATGACAAATTGATACTTATGTTCCAAGTAAACAATGTGAACCAAGTGTTATTCCTCAAGAACAAGTTGAAGAATATGAAGAAGGGCCAAGACGAGTCTATTCAAACTTTCTTTATGAAGTTGACCGAAACCAGGAACAATCTGCTAGCTATTGGGGAGACAATAGCTGATCGTGAGATGGTTCTCACAGCACTTGGAGGACTTCCATATGAATGGCAAGTATTCACAACTACCATTCTCAACAATAATACCATTCCTAACTTTGATGAGCTTCTGTCTAGATGTATGCAAGAAGAAACAAGGATGAAGGAATTTGATAATGAAAGAAATGTTGCCTATGGTGCTCATTTCCGAAAGAAGAACTCTGGTGGTTCTAAGGACAAAAGAAGGACTAAGACTCAAGAGAAGAAGGGTAAATGTTTCACCTGCCACAGGACTGGACACTATGCTAGAGAATGCCCATTCAAGAAGGATTCTCCCGATAGTGACGACAACAACAACAACCGAAGAAATGGGAATCGAAGAAATGACAAATCCAAAGGAAAGAGGAAGGCACACTTTGGAGGAAACAATCAACTTTCTAAGAGGTCCAGAAATACCAGGTATGAGGAGTCTAATGTTGTTGATAAAAGAAATGAGTAGATTCTGGTATCTGCTCTCTCAGCTGCATCTCCGCCCGACACTATGGATGTCTGGCTAATTGATAGTGGTGCCTCAAGACACATCACCGGATTCAGGCACTTTAGACATGGTTGAAAGGGATGCTAATCTAAGTATCCTTGGGGATAATGCCACTTATCCGTGAAAGGGACAGGAGCTAAGTATTAGACACCTCACTTGTCATAAGGACAAGTCATAAATCTAAGAATACTCTGCACTGTACCCAAATTGAAGAAGAACCTTGTGTCTGTATCTGCCATGGAAGACAAAGGATTCAATGTAACTTTCTCTGATGGAAAGGTACTCATGTGGAAGAAGAGCTTCAAGGAAGCTATCTCAATTGGTTTTAGGGTTGGCACACTCTACCGGGTTGGAGGGAGTCCGTTGGGAGCTATGACTTGTGATCTGATCAATCAGAGCGAACTGTGTTACAGAGTAATATGGACACCAACTAGGTACAAACCGCTAAACAAGGAAGGTGGTGTGAGGATGCGATTTTGGAAATAATCATGAAGGTGTATGTGAGGCATCTTTGAAGGAAAACATACAGAGGACCTTCCTCAAGTGTCACAAAAGACATACGAGATATTGCAAGCGGTCCATTCGATCTTCCCGGGTATGTTGCCCGTGACATCCCTGGGGGGATGTTCTTACTACATGACATTTACCGATGACTTCTCTCGCAAAACCTGGATATACTTCTTGAAGAAGAAGGATGAGGCTTTCATGTGGTTCCGTACCTTCAAAGCCTTGGTGGAAAATATGACCGGAAAGAAGATCAAGATTTTGAGAACTGACAATGGCACTGAATATGAGTCAAATGACTTCAAAGACTTTTGCAGAGAAGCTGGCATTAAGAGGGAGACTACCACTGCATATACTCCTGAGCAGAATGGTGTTGTTGAACACAAGAATAGGACTATAGTGGAAGTTGCCCGTGCCATGATATGTGACCAGGGTCTTCCAAAGTTTCTGTGGGGAGAAGCTGCAAATACTGCTGTGTACATTCAAAACCGATGCCCTCATTCCGCTTTGGACTCCAAAACTCCCGAAGAGGTTTTCTCTGGTAAGAAACTTGATGTCTCACATTTTAGAATTTTTGGATGTCTTGTCTATTTTCATGTGCCGAAAGAAAAGAGAAGTAAGCTGGATGCTTCTGGGAAGAAAGGAATGTTTGTGGGCTACAGTGAGACTTCTAAGGCCTATAGAGTCTATGTACCTGGTCAAAGGGAAGTAGAGATATGCCATGATGTCACTTTTGATGAAGATGCTTCCCTGAAGAAAGTAGTAGATCTTCCAAGATCTGAAGAAAATCATGAAGAAAGGCCTAGAAATCAAGAAGAACCGCAGGATGAGACTATGCCTGATATTGAAGGACTAATGGACCCTATTGATCCATCTCCTTCACTGGGAAAGAGACCATCATGGCTCAGGGACACCCTCGAAGATGCTGAGGGTCATGCTGCCCCAAGGGGGACATTCCGAGAAAGCAAGAAGCCGTGTAGATACCAAGGGTATCTAGCTGCCATGAGTACTATTGTACAATCTGAACCTGGATCTTTTGAGGAAGCCATCAAGCATCAAGTATGGAAGGATGCTATGCATGAAGAATATGAGTCTATTATGAAGAATGATGTCTGGGATGTGGTTCCGAGACCGAAGGACAAATCTGTTGTCACCGCTAAATGGCTCTACAAGATCAAACATGGATCTGATGGGAGTGCTGAAAAGTTTAAGGCAAGGTTTGTTGCCCGTGGCTTCTCTCAAAAGGAAGGAATTGACTATGACGATATATTTGCACCTGTGGCACGATATACCACCATCCAATCAATCATAGCCCTTGCTGCTACGCAAGGATGGAGTCTTCATCAGATGGATGTCAAGACCGCTTTTCTGCATGGTGCAATAAAGGAAGAGGTGTATGTAGAACAACCTCTGGGATTTGAAGTTCAAGATCGAGACACTTACGTCTGCAGGTTGAAGAAAGCCCTCTATGGGTTAAAGCAAGCACCCAGAGCTTGGTATGAGAGGATGGATAGTTACTTGATGAAGCTGGGCTTCACTCGAAGTAATGCTGATCCGAACCTTTACTTCAAGGTTGTGCAGGGGAAGCCTCTCATTCTAGTGTTGTATGTGGACGACCTCTTCCTGATAGGTGCTGACCCTCTCATTCATCAATGTAAGAGGGAGCTCGCTGCTGAGTTCGAGATGAAGGACCTAGGACTGATGCACTATTTCCTAGGCCTAGAGGTCTGGCAGAGACCTGGAGAGATTTTCCTTTCTCAAGGAAAATATATTGTGAAGCTTTTGGAAAGATTTGGGATGGTGGACTGTAAGTCCGTGTCGACACCAATGGAACTCAACTTTAAGAAGTTGAGTGGCAGCGCTGCTGGGCCTATCTTGGCCAATCCTACTGAGTATCGTCAACTCATAGGAGCTTTGATGTTCTTAGTGAACACCCGACAGGATATATGTTTTGCAGTGAACACTTTGAGTCAACAGATGGTTGAGCCTCATCATTTTCATTGGGTTGGTGCCAAGAATCTTCTGAGATATCTTCGGGGCACGATAAACCATGGGCTGAGATACACTGCCGGGAGTGTGACACTCCGTGGATATACTGATGCCGATTGGGCTGGCAGTGTGGTGGATCGTAAGAGCACATCGGGATGCTGCTTCAATCTTGGTTCTGCTTCGATCTCATGGATGAACAGGAAGCAGAAGTCGGTGGCTTTGAGCACCGCGGAGGCCGAATACATTGCTGCTAGTATGGCCTGTTGTGAAGCAGTTTGGTTGCGGAAGCTCTTTAGTGAGCTGTTTGGACATGTGCTAGATACCACTGTGATACTCTGTGATAACCGGAGTGGGATTCGTATGACTGAGAATCCTGTGTTCCACGACCGATCCAAGCATATTGATATCAGGTACCACTTTATCCGGGATATGGTACAGCGAGGCGCCGTAAGGCTCGATCATATAAGAACTGATGAGCAGGTCGCGGATATTCTCACTAAGCCCCTGGGGAAGGTCAAGTTCCTAACCTTCCGTGAGAGTCTTGGTGTCGTGGAAAGACCCTATGATGTGGGTCCTGTTGGACGATGAGCTCTGGGAGCTCTGGGGGCTTTGGGGAGAGCTTCTTGGAGCTATGGGCAACCACAAGGCTAGGCTTGCCAACCTTGGTGGTGTGCTTGGACCCCACCGTTGTGATTTTGAGTTGGTTCACCTCTCATTGTCTGTGCCCCGTATGCATCCTACCCATTGAGTTCAGGGCTCATGGGAAGTACCTCTCATTTGGCCAATGAGGTGGGAAAAGCTAGAGACTAGTAGCAAATACTGATGGACGCATCAGAGATTGCCGTACTCTATCTAGGATGGCACGGTCCAACCACTTGATCTGGGATCAAGATTTGTAGTCACAGGACCTACGGGCGGTCATCGATCGGGGATGATGTCTTTGTAACTGACCCATTTCTGTTCTGAAATAAAGAAGCCAGCAAAGCAAGTTTCAGCGGGATGACGCACGATGTTGATTGCACTAATAGATGGAGTTCTCCCTAGTTGAGAGGGAGTGTTAAATTTGGACAACTAGGTCCAAACTCCATGTTCTGATACTCAGATTAAGAAGCTAATATTTTTGTTGGATTCCTCTTTCTGAGAGATGTAAAATCCATATAAAATATGTCTTAATCCGATGAGCAGAACTTATATTTTTAATTTATTATTTTTAATAAATTATATGTGCAAGGTCGGCCAGTTTTGTAATGTAGGCTCGCATGCCCAACAGATGTGTCACACACCCTCATGATGGATATATATACAGGAAAAGTTGGAGAGATTTTCATCATCATCACAACTCATCATCTTCTCTTCTCATCAAATAGTACGAGCTACCTAAAGACAAGTTTCAGCCACACGTGTGAAGGACGAAGAGGACAAATTGTACGGCTGAGCTGAAGTACGGATTTTCTGCTGCTAGGGTTTCGCAGAAACTTTGACCAGCGTTGACTTTGGTCAACGCTTGATCCAAACAAGCTGAAAACTTGTGGAAGGTTCGATTTATGAAGGCCGTACTACCTGGCACAAAAATCGAGGTCAAAGGGTTGACCGTTTTGCTGCTGCGTTGACTTTTAGCTTGCTGCCCCTGCGTTGACTTTTCAGGACAGCGTTGACTTTTGCAGAGTTGACTTGGGTTGACTCATCTACAGATTGGAGGGTTGTTGTGACACATGCTGGACTGGCTGACCAAAGGAGTCTTTGCTGGTTGAAGCATCCTGTTGACCGCCGAAACGAACACACACATTTTTTCTGTTTCCGATTTGTCTTCTGTAAGATCTGCTTATATGTTCTATCTGCATTTTGCTTAACTACTTGTATGATTGCTGTGAGAAAAGTGAAATTGCTCTTAGCATAGAACATCTACAAAACTTTACAATATGGGAACACATGCTTGCACATGTGCAATAACACATGCAAAAGCCATAAAATGGCCTTTTACAGCTCTTGTACTTATGAAAAGTATTCCAACTAGAATCAACTTGAACCATTTTATAATGGCTGTCTCTTAAACAGTATATATGTGTCAAATGATTACATATTTGTTTCATGGCACAGAATTATTTGAACAGACTCGTATCTGAATACTCTAATGAAAAATATGTCTAACATGTTGAAAATGTAGCTTGGAAGGTGATTCTGCATTGGTCAAGTGCCATGGCATGCAGTGAATCACCAAAATTCTCTCACAGCAGAATTAATCAAATATTTCCCGAGTTTGGACCTTATGCATAGAATCAATAATTTAATTTTTATTTTATTGGCCGTTTTTTTATAAAGTTAAGAGGTCAACAAAAGATTATATCATGATCGTTGATCTCAAGTGTGGAGAAGCGATCTCAGCCCTCCATCACTTTCGAGATTAGGTCAGAAAATTATGAAAGAGGAAAATGGGCTGTTGGAAAGAGTTTAGTTCAATTTGGCACAAGAATTGAGCGTTCAGCATAGACAAAAAGCCAAAGTTATAGCTAAGTGTGATCAGCATAGAGGCAAATTTCAAGCGCAGTGAGTAGGCTTGAGGAGGCCAAATTATCCAGGCCGTACAGACCAATTTCCAGTGAACCGTACAGATCGATTTGGCTGGGGCATAAAGCTAATTTGTTGAGTCAAAGGGCTGAAAATTTCTTAGTAAACTGTTGCTGTAAATTCCTCAGAAAATATTTGCTAATATCATTTTTCTAAATCTGAATAAAGAGCCCAAGTTTGCTGGTTTACCCCACATTGGAGTTTGCAAGGTAAAAACTGTGTCAAATATTTCTATTGGTTTGGTTTACTAATTGTTTATTTCTGTTGTGCATACTGAGTTAGGAACCTAAAATATTTCTGGTTCAAGAAAACAAACATGGTATCAGAGTAGTAGTCTCTGAGTACAAAAACAAGGGCATTTGACACGGGTATCAGCTCAAAGGAGTGTGAGTCTTCAAAATGCAAGTTTTTAAGGGTTTAACTCACTATCGTTACCGGCATACGATATGAAGACAGATTGGAAGGATCCTCAAATTATCTTCAATGGAGGGTTTGAATCACAACCGTTCCAAAGGAGAACAATCTTTGGAACTTCGTCAACACCATAGTTGTTCCACCAATTTCAAATCCAATAGCCCTAGACCTACATGAGGTAAAAGAAGCAAGGGCACAAAGGATAATTCTGGATGAAATCAAAAATCTCCTTATGCCACATCTGTCCAAGAAGAAAACAGTGAAAGAAATGTGGGATGCGCTCACCAAGCCATACCAGAGCAACTATCAGAATCAAAATATGGTACTAAAGGACCAACTACATAGCACAAGATGTCCAAGGGTCAGGGAATAGCTTCCTATTTGACCATGATCACTCAGCTACAGGATGAGAAGGCAGCTGTAGGAGAAATTATACCTGAACCAGAACTAGTGTGTATAGCCTTGAATGGTTTTACAAAACAGCGGGATGTGTTCGTCAAATGCAGTATAGGTGGAGAGCACCTTCTCACTTGGGAAAGAATGTGGGATGTGTTGGAAAATCATAAAGGCAGAAAGATTTTCTCATCTAGATAATTACTTGTGATTTCCTTATTATCTTATTATCTTCTATTAGGTATTCATTTGCCTTTTTATCATCAAGCAACTATCAAAACATGAACATGAAGATCAGGGACACAAGATGTAGGCTCTCGGCCAGGGGAAAACCCAGTCAAACTCTTCTTCAATAATAGAATCAAGTCAAGTTGAGACAATCAAGACCCTTTGATCAAGACCAAGACCTCCCTCCATCCATCAAGTCAGCCTCTTATGAACACTTCCAAAGTCAACACAAGTCTGCTCCATAGAAACAAGTCAACAAGTTCTCATTTTTCTTTGTCATTCTGAAGCTCATTCTTTACCCTCGACCCTGCAACTTCACTTGCTTCATTACAGACTCAGCCCTGCAACTTCACTGCTCCATTATTGTACCCTCGGTCCTGCAACTTCACTGCTCCATTATTGTACCCTCGGTCCTGCAACTTGTCTTCTTACTGTTTACATGTGTGACAGGTAGATAATCATTTTCGGCTTTCTAGGAGTCTTTTCTTCTTCGGAATGCCTTTCCTTCTTTCTTAGGCTTCTTCGCATCTTTTTTCATCACTTGAAAGTTGCAGATCGAACTTGCATTTTTCTTCTTTTCTTTTAGGTCGAATGCTAGGGTATTTATAGTGGTTTCAAGTTTCAACCTGTTGTTGAGGCCGACATGAATAGTAGGCAGGCCAACTTGATGGTGGAGGAGAAAATGACTTAATCACATAAAGATAATTTTGTTTCTTTGATACACAATGCCCAATAATGGTGTAGACCATAATGACTAGGACATAGTCTCATCACTCAACCCTAGAAGCCTTCAATGGAAGCTTTGACCTAGAAATAGAATAATCAAAGCATGAAACCCATGCTAATAAAAAAAATTTCTTTTATAATAATTTTTTTCTTTTCTTTTCTTTTGACAATTACATTACGTCATGACTCAAATACAATTATGAAAATCAATACTAGTTACATTTCTCAACACTCCCTCGTAACTAGGGAGGTATTCATAATTGCAGACAGCGATACAAGGATGAATTCAAATTGACATGTATGAAGAGTCTCAGCACACGCAGTGCTAGGGACCAAATACTTGACCAAGGTATCTGTCCAGTTGGTACTAAGGTGTTATCCAAGCTTTTGCCACTATAGGTACCATCAAGCTTCAACTCTAACACCAACCCACAGGGATCTAGGTATCATATCCAACGTCAGAGCTCCACAAGGCCAATGATACCCTCCCTAATTCGGGATCTAGACATCATCAAAAGTCGGCCAGATGTCCTCCCAAGCATCATACAGGCACGCAGCCCAAGATGCTTCATCTCTCCCTATAAACTAAATGAGATATATCCACCAATCCAAGCATGCTTCCAAAATGTTCAACCTTCTTATGGAGAGATCTACATGTACAATCAAAACCCCAATCAGTATCAAACTTTCAATATATATATATATATATATATATATATGCTTCCTTCTTCAATTTCTTCAGCAGCACCAAACTCGGCTTTAGCACTTCTTAATGCATCCAAGTTTTGTTTTGCAATTTCAACAATCACGAATAACCATCTGTAATGCTTTAGCCATTCTCCGACTATAGTTGTCACAATATGCCCTCCCTCTCAACTAGGGATTTATATATTTTAATTTTTAACCAAGCTTATTTTTAAAGCTCCCTCTTTCCATTATGCTCAATATCACCAATATATCATCACGAATGAGGCAAGCACCAAGTACAACCAAGTACAAACATATATGTATATGAGCATGAAATCAATTTTATCAATATAGGGTTAATGTATCATCACAATGGGAGCATCTAGGGTTATCAAAATAAGAAATCAAACTTTAGACATCCAAAACCTAAAGCTAGTTAGGTTTACAATCAACAAGGGTTGCATCTTTCAAACCCTAGACTTCAACAACTTTGCTAGGGTTTTGTCACAAACCATAAATTCGTTCATCAAGACTTAAAGCCTTAGATATCAACAGCAAAAGCATTTTACACCTAGGGTTTCAATATTATGCCCTATAATTTCATATCAAACTCTACTAAACCAAGCTTCTTCTTGAAGCTCCCTCTTTCCATCATGCTCAATATCATCAATATATCATCAAGAATGAGGTAAGCACCTTCAACATCTGCAAAAAAATCTTTAACAACAAGTACAACCAAGTACAAACATATATGTATATGAGCATGAAATCAATTTTATCAATATAGGGTTAGTGTATCATCACAATGGGAGCATCTAGGGTTATCAAAAAAAGAAATCAAACTTTAGACATCCAAAACCTAAACCTAGTTAGGTTTACAATAAACAAGGGCTGCATCTTTCATACCCTAGACTTCAACAACTTTGCTAAGGTTTTGTCACAAACACTAAATTCCATCAACGAGACTTAAAGCCTTAGATATCAACAGCAAAAGCATTTTACATCTAGGGTTTCAATATTATGCCCTCGAATTTCATATCAAACTCTACTAGGGTTTTTGTTGTGAACCCTAGATACAAATCATCAAAACTTTAATGTTAGACATTCAACAAATTTGATCAAGCTAGGGTTTCAATCCTACAGAAGCGCATATACTTAGGGTTTCATTCCTAGGGTCAACTTATTACAAGGGTTTTGTCATAAACCCCAATTCAACAAACCTTAAAAATCTAGGATTTCATCATATAACCTAGATATCAATAACAAACCCTAAAATCTAGGGTTTTCTCAACAAACCCTAAACATCACAAGATTAGGATTTCATCATATATTCTTTATCAACAAACCCTAAGTAGGCTATAGCTTTATATGAACCCTAAAGATAAGGGTTTTACTAAGGTTAACAAAAGATAGATACTACGATAAGGATTGATTTGATCTAAAGATCAATAATCTTGAACACTAAGAATCTTTATGATTCTATAGCAAAACCCTAGACATAAAGGTTAGTAATATAAAGCAATATGCAAAAAGATCATACCTTTCTATATAAAGGATATCTACAACAAAACTTATATTCTTAAGCATTCCTTGAGTTGTTCTTTATGACAAACCTTGTAGAATACCTTTTACAAGAAGGCTTCTTTCAAGATAAAAATCTTTCCTTTGAAGTTTCTCTCTGAATCTAGTCAAAATCTCCATACCTGCAAGCTTAGTCCTTCAAAGGAAAATACAAGAGAAAGAACAATAAAGATAAAGCTAGATATATAGGAGATCAAACATGATACTTATCTTTTGTAAGAAAGTGGAAGCTTCTTCAAGAAGGGCTCCCTCTTACCTGCAACATTTTCTTGACAAGTATACAAGTACAAGACTATAATGACAAACTAGGGATTTTAGATCCAAACCCTAAAATATCAATTCTAGGGTTTTACATTCAATTCAATACTTGCTTGGGTTTCCAATTTCTCCCTAGACTATCTACAAACCCTAGAGACTAAGAATCTCAAATTTCTATAGGATTAGGGCTTTTCAACTATGGTTTACGAGAATTTTAACATTCATCAACGAAAGTTACAAACCCTAGAATTAGGATTTCAAAACCATAATCAAATTGAGTCAAACCTTATAAGTAAAATGATTATAGTATATACATACCTTATGGGTTATATACCTTAGTCCTTTAGTCGCAATGTTTTCTTCAAGATGCAAAGGTCTTCTTCTTCCAAGGATGTCAAGTTCAAGGATTAAAACATGCTTCTTTTTGTTGATTTTTGTAGCATCGAAAAGTGCTCTAAGCCCCAAATTTTGATGTCGGATTTTTGTAGCATCGAAAAGTGCTCTAAGCCCCAAATTTTGTGGAGAGGCTTAGACACTGGTATTCCAAAGAACCCAGCAAACCGTTTGTGAAAATTCCACTCAATTAATGTTTTATTAAAATAATTAATTATTTTAAAGGAGACCCTAAGTCTAAACTTAAGGAAATTAAATAATTAAACGACATTAATAAAACAGAGTGAGAATAATTTAGAAAATGCAGAGATCAAGTCATGTTATAATCTTAGCTGTTGATTAGAGATCTAATCTCGATCGTTGATTTCTCTACAAGAAGACTATAACGGAAGGCCTGAGGGCCATTTGGAAAGACACACACAGAGTGAATCTTGAGATCCAATTCTTCTAATGGAGCAGTGCTTGGACGAAGCTCGGATCTAAGTCATTCAGTGTAGTGAGGGGCAGAGTAGCTTCCGAAGAGATATTTTTCTCAGCCAGAGAATCATCAGCAGAGAGAGGCAGGTAGACGTCCAGCAGAGCCAGTCAGACTAACGCAGGGCCAGCGCAAAGCCAGTCAGGGCGCAGAGCCATTCAGGGTTGCGCAGAGGTTCAGAGGGTTTCTGAGATTCAGTTGTCGGATCAAATCCAAAAGTCAGGGTGTGAGACTGGGAGGCCCAAATCTGTGATTCCGGGACTCAAATCGATCTGTTGCTGGGGTGACGCAGTGCCTAGAGGAGGTGACGCACGACCTACGCAGAGACCTCCAGAGGCAGCTTTTCCAGTGACCGGATCAGCCGGATTTTCCAGTGATTGTGTGAGGTAAAACTCACAATTTCTTTCTACCAGTATTTCTCTCTATAGCTGAATAACCCTTGAGGTATTCAGAGATGTATTCAAGATTTGCTACTGCCTAATAATGCAAAAACTCAGATATGTTGCACCGGTTTTCTCGCATTGGATTTTTCCGGGGACTTGTGTCCTATGTGTGATTGATTTCTTGCTCAGTTTCCTTGTTTCGGAATCATATTTTATTCAATGTAGCCTGCTTTAGTGGTTATTTCAATAATTCAGATCTGAATTAATTCTGTAAAAGTAATTTACATAATAGGAGAAGTAAACTTAGATTGTTGGAGTAGTATTCCTTAGATTGTCAGATCTAGGAATTTTCACACTTTTATTGCCTTGACCTTTTCAATCATGCTTCCTTGAACACAATCTTTCTGTTTTGAGTTCACTGTAGTTTCATTTGTTGAGTTATCATCATTGCCAGTCGAGACTCCATTGTGTTATATACTTTTGATTACTGACCAGCAACTTGCATTATATATCATCTGCAACTATTGGGTAGAGGCTTCTGGTTTTTTTGTTCTTATGACAGAACTTCGGGGCAGAGCATTGAATCCTTACAACTTATATATTGTAGTGTACTTTTATTTTTGTTATGCTTAGGTCTTTTTTGCAAATTTTGTTCTAAAGTTTGTAGAGACTTTTCAAATGCATATGTATTGTTGTCACCCATGCAAGGTAAGGTCACAATCTTGTCGAGTTTGTCTTATTGTTAAGGTTGCATCTATCTATCCACTGGCAAATATGCTAACTGTAGATTTACAGGTGCAGGCTTAATATTGTAGTAGTTATATCAAAGTCAAGATATTTATGCTTAGATTTTCGGTGAGGTATTAGCAAATTGCATCATGAATTATCTAGCAGAGGTATACCATCTACAGTTTCGGACACTCATGTGAGATTTTGTAATTGTCTACTGTAGTATATCTTATTATCGGAATACTATATTATACCTACTTATATACAAAAAATTTGTTATAGCTCCTTTTTAGTGATTTTCAAGTTTGGCCCTTTTTTTATTCTGCAGTTTCGACCTAATTGTTGTAGAGACTTTGTCATGTACCAATTTTTTTATCACCATATCTCATAACTGTACTATCATTCTTCACTGTGTTTTAGCCCAGAATTTGCATTGTGCTTTAGTAGTTTTCCCATCTTGTCAAGATTTAGAGATTTGTCAATTCCAAGTAGATGATGAGAGCCAAGGATTTTCAAGTTGCCTTTTTGTCCTTCGTCACCATAGCTTTGATACCATGTTGAGAACTCATAAAGGCAGAAAGATTTTCTCATCTAGATAATTGCTAGTGATTTCATTATTATCTTATTAACTTCTTTAGGTATTCATTTGTATTTTTATCATCAAGCAAGTATCAAAACATGAACATGAAGACCAAGGACACAAGATGTAGGCTCTCAGCCAAGGCAAAACCCCTCTTTGAGGGGAAAACCCAATCAAACTCTTCTTCAATAATAAAACCAAGTCAAGTGGAGACAATCAAGACCGTTTGACCAAGACCAAGACCTCCCTCCATCCATCAAGTCAGCCTCTTATGAACACTTCCAAAGTCAACACAAGTCTGCTCCACAGAAACAAGTCAACAAGTTCTCATTTTTCTTTGTCATTCTGAAGCTCATTCTTTACCCTTGGCCATGCAACTTCTCTTGCTTCATTACAGACTCAGCCCTCCAACTTCGTTGCTCCATTACTGTACCCTCGGTCTTGCAACTCGTCCTGCAATTACCCTCGGACCTGCAACTCGTCTTGCAATTACCCTTGGTCCTGCAACTCGTCTTCTTACACATGTGACAGATAGATAATCATTTTCGGCTTTCTAGGAGTCTCTTCTTCGCAATGCCTTTCCTTCTTTCATTAGGTCTCTTCGCATTCTTTTTCATCGCTTGAAATTTGCTGATCAAACTTGCATTTTTCTTCTTTTCTTTTAGGTCGAATGCTAGGGTATTTATAGTGGTTTCAACCTGTTACTAAAGCCGACATGAATAGTCGGCAGGCATACTTGATGGTGGAAGAGAAAATGACTTAATTACATAAAGATAATTTTGTTTCTTTGATACGCAATGCCCAATAAGGGTCTAGAGCATAATGAGTAGGACATAGACTCACGACTCAACCCTAGAAGCCTTCAATGGAGGCTTCGACCTAGAAATAGAATAATCAAAGCATGAAACCCATGCTAATAAATAATTTTTTTTCTTTTTTCTTTCTTTTGACAATTACATTTCATCATGACTCAAATACAATTACGAAGACCGATACTAGTTACATTTCTCAACAATAAGATTTCATTCATGAAGAGATCAGAGAAAGGGCCCAATGAGGTGACCAGAAGAAGATATTTGAGGAAGAAGAAGAGAATCTTGCCCTAGCTAGTAAGGGTAAGATGAAGACAAAGAAAGGGCCAAGTAATGGGTCAACTTCTAAGGGAGAGTAGAAAAAGGACCTCAATAAGACAAAGTATTTTGCTTGTCATCGGCTAGGACACATCGCCAACCAATGCCCTAACAAGAAAAAGGGAAAACAAAAGAAAAAGGTTGTTGCTACAGCTGAAGTAGATGAATTTGCAACCAAATTCAAAAATGAGTTTTCACTCATAGCTTGTCTCTCGAGTTTAGTAGCCAACAATGTGTGGTACATTGACAGTGGGGCTTCTTGCCACATGACAAGAGTGAAGGAGTGAGCATTTCACAAACCTGAAGGAGAAAGAAATGGACTTCTAATAAACTTGAGGACAATGCCAAGTATAAAGCAATTGGAGTTGGCACTATCAAGTTTCAGAGGAACTCTAGTAAAACCTTATAGGTGGAAGATGTGTTATATGTTCCAAGAATGATCAAAAATTTAACTTTATGTAACTATTATACCACTATTATGTAACTTTCATAGATGACTTCTCTAGGAAGACCTATATATACTTCTTGAAAAGGAAGGGCGAGGTTTTTTGTCGGTTCAAGGAGTTCAAAGCCCTTGTAGAGAACCAGACAGGGAGAAAGACTAAAACACTCGGGTCTAATAATGGAGGCAAGTACACCTCGAATGCCTTAAAGGTATTTTATGCATGTGAGAGTATCAGGAAAGAGCCAACAGTTCCATACAAACCTCAACAAAATGGGGTTGCAAAGCGGAAGATGTTGAAATATGTAACTAGGTTCGGTCTTCATAATGACATATGTAATCATGATTTTATATATTTAGTGAAAAGAGAAAAATAAAATTATTATTGTTATTCTTGAGGCATGGATTTCATGCTCAAGGGAAATTTATTTTTAGGTCAAGCACCCATTGAGTGCTTCTAGGTTTATCATAAAGTCAATTGAGTCATTGTCATTTATTGAAGACCCGTTTGGGCATGTTACATATTGTAAAGAAAATTTATTTGAGTCAAAATAGAGTCAGAAGACCTTCCAAGACCTCGTCATGGCACAAAGATCATGTCGGCCTAAAGAGAGCAATTTGTACCCCTCACAAGCCTATAAATAAGAAGGAACTCAACCTCATTTGGACACTCACTCAAGCAAGTTTGATCTCCTTAAGATAGAAGCTAGAAAAAGACGAAGAAGGAGAAAAATATCAAGTTTGAAGTTTTGGGCCTCTCCCTCTTTCTCTTTTGTTAGTGTTTCTGCAGTTACTGGGCAAGACGAAATTCTGAACCTGCATCGAAGTTGTGAAGTTGCATCGAAGTTGTGATGCTGCATCAAAGTTGTGAAGTTGCAAGGTTGAATTTGTGAAGCTGCAAGGTCGAAGTTGTGAAGATGCTTCTAGGTCGAAGTTGTGAAGTTGCTAGGTCGAAGTTGCAGAAATTGTTGTTGGAGTCAAAGTTGTTGGAAGGTCGAAGTTTGTTGCTAGAATTCGTTTAAGAAGTTGACTTGGTCTTGGAGGGTCTTGGTCAAGGGTCATAGGCCTTGGAATTCGCCAAATGAAGTTTTATAAGAAGAGAAGAATTTTGATGGGTTTTCCTCTCAGTTAGAGAGGTTTTGGCCTTTGCTGATCGCATATCACCTAATATGGCTGCCCTAGATTTCTCAACATGGTATTGGAGCTAAGGTGACTACATCAAGGAAGGGCAGCACAAAGAAGGATACTCAAGGGTCGAAGTATGAAGAAATCATCTTGGAAACATCAGGAGCATCAAACATCAAGAAGAGTTTTATCAAGGAAGAGAAATGAACCTAATACTCAGCGAAGGAAGAATAAAGAAGAGCGAAGCATTATCTGATCTGTTTTGGGCTAATTCTCCTCCACACATGTGAAGGTTAGGACATAATTTGCGGTAGTGAAAGTCGAAAATAGCATTCACTCAAAGGAGCCAAAGTCTGGGTCAAAGGAGGACTATTTAGCAAGTTGAATTGTCAAGAGGAGTCAAAGTCAAGCAAAGTCAAAAGGAGGCAAATCTATCCATACTCCAGCCACACATGTGACCTAGGGTTTCTACAGAAAAGGCCAAAATTGCAGACCTACTACAACAAGCTGAAATTTTGAAGAAGGGTCAAAAATTTGAGGTTGTGAAACAAGTTTGACTATCGTTGACTCGAAGGAAGAAAAGCAAGAAGAAGGATTGTCATCATCAAGGAATCAATGTGATCTCCCTGTGAGCCATGGATCACTTTTGAAGGAAGACATCTTCTATTATCTACATCATCATCAAAATCAAGAAGGCATCAAGATGAAGATTTCATCATCTAGAAGTATCTTCACTTGACAAGTATTTTTATATCTATATTTGAATATGTCAAAATGACTTCATATTGCAAGGAGAGCAACAAATTGGTTGGGTCATCAAACTTTCTTACATGGAAGAAGAGGATAGATTTGATCCTCATAGAAAATGAAGTCGTTGGTCATGTTAAGGGTTTAATTGTCGAACCATCGAAAGAAGAAGCTCAAGCTCTACAAGATGAACATATCCAAGAGAAGAAGGAATAGCCTCATACTTTATGAGGGTGTCAGATATAAGACCAACTCCAAGAATTGGGAGAAATAATGTCTGACAAGGAAATGACTACCATAGTGCTCAATGCACTACGAGAGGAATGGGGCAACTTCACATCAAGCATCTATGGGAAGAAGGAAGCTACTCCATTCGATGAATTATGGTCATTGTGCAAAATCAAAGAAACTGGGTTGAAGGCAAAAATCAATATAGGATCAAGCGAGCAAGCTCAAGCATTTGCTGCCATGACTAAAAGAAAAAGGTAAGTTTGGAAAGCATGGTCCTCAGAAAAAGAAGAACATGTTGAAGTTTCAATGTTATGGTTGTCATGAATATGGGCACTACAAGATAAATTATCCAAAGCTCAAGAAGGACAACATCAAAAGAGGAAGGGAAGAAGCTCATATCACTGAAGAAGTGGAAGAAGTTGAAAAGAAAAAATCAAAGGAGGAAGTAAAAGATCTCTACTATGATTGAGAGAGTCTTCCTCACCTAGTTCTTTTCAAGTTTCTATTTCAAGTTTTTTGTTGTAAAGTATAACTATCATGGTAGGAATCATTAGAAGCATGATAGGATGCATCATGTTAGTGTGAAAATTCCTAGATCTAACAATCTCAGGAATCCCACTGCAACAATCTGAATCTACTTCACCTACTTAGTAAATTACATTACAAAATTATTTCAGATTACTTCTTGAAACATTGAAATAAATCACTGAAGCAACCTACACTTAATTAAATATGATTCTGAAACAAGGAAACTGAGCAAAGAAAAACAATCACATAGGGCACCTTTATTTTGGACGAAAGTCCCTAGAAAAACCCAATGTGGGAAAACTAGTGCAGCAGATCTGAGGGTTTGATTTTATTAAGCAGTAGCAAATCCTAAATATATCTCTGAATACCTCAAGGGTTATTCAGTTACAGAGAGAAATACTGGCAAAAATATTTGTGAAATTACCTCACACAATCACTGAAAAATCCCAGCTAATCCAATCACTGGATGAGGTGCCCCTGCCAGGCTTTGCGTTGCCACTGCGCAGTCCCACATAGTCCCCGCGTCATCCTCTCTAGGCACTGCGTCACCTAGCTAGAAGATCGATCTGCAACCCAGAATCATTGTTCTCAGCCTCCCGAACTCACATCCCAACTCCCGGCTTCTGAAACTGATTCTCTTGCAAAATCTCGGATTCTTTCTGACCCTCTGCACTGCCTATGCATAGCCCTGCGTGGCTCTCCGTCAGCCTCCTCATGAGAGTTGTTGGATCGCTCTTGGCCTCTCTCTGCTAATGATTCTCCAACTAAGAAAATCACTCTCTCTGGAAGCTATCTTTGCTCCTCTCTGCGTTGGAATCATTTAGATCGATTTCTCGTCTTGAGCAGTGCACACTTCAGAAATTTCGATCCCTAGATTCACTTGATGTGTCTTTCCAAATGGCCCTCAAGCCTTCCTTTATAATCTTCTCGTTGGGACATCAACAGTCGAGATTAGATCACTAATCAACGGCTAAGATTATAACTTGACTTGATCTTCGCTTTTTCTAGATCATTCACACTCTGTTTTATTAATACCCTTTAATTATTTAATTTCCCTAAGTTTAGACTTAGGGTCCTCATTAAAATAATTAATTTTTACAATAAAACATATTCCGAGTGGAATTTTCACAAACGGTTTTTAGGTTCTTTGGAATACATATGCCTAAGCCTCTCCACAAATTTGGAGACTTGGAGCACTTTCGATGCTACCAAAAATCAACACTTCCTCTAAGCGATGAAAGTGCTCTAACAATATGCCTGCTGCATATTGCTCTGACCCTGAAGCATCCTCTGCGTTGCTGATGTCTGACAAGCTGTCCACCAACCACTGCGCTACTGCTGCTGCAACTATACTACTGCCCATGACACTGAAACTGTTGCATCTGTACTAAAGCTCCCTCTCAAATGTTGCATTTGCTATGCTGCTAGCACTGCCACTGCTAACACTGCAACTAAGCTGCTGAGAGAAGCAACAGAAACCACCGAAAAATCTGAATAAGTGTTCAGCGATGCATCTCGGTGCTAAAGACACTGACTGTTGATAGCTATTGTGTTGTCCCTCCGATGCACTGCGTTGTTGCTACTCTGCACTGCGTTGTTGCTGCTCTCCACTACGATGTACTGCTCTGCATTGCATTGTTGCTGCTCTGCTCTGCGCTGCTCAAAGGTTGGCACTGCTACCCACTGCAACTATCGTCTTTGCACTCCTCTGCACCGATTGAAAACTCCTCCATCCCACTACTACTAATCATGGGTTCCCGTAGCAAGGTGATGATCCATCAGGTGGGCTCCTCAAGGATCCTTCCCAACTGAAGTTCAAGGTGAACTACAGTTCCATGTCACCCCATCTCCCTCCTGGAGATGCGTGGGCACTCATGGCATACTCATCCTCCTTGATCTTCACGGCTGCAACCTTTGGATCATGCTTCTCATCCTTGTCCTTTTTCTTCAAAGGACATTGTGATGCAAAGTGGCCCATCTCGCCACATCTGAAGCACTTCACCTTCGAAACATCTCTCTTTTGTTTCTGTTGCCCTTACTGCCCCTTCGATGCGAGGGTTGCATTCACCTCCTCCTCCAGATTCTTCGATCTGCTCCCGCTGCTACCGTTAACTTTGCACTTGACCAAATCTCTTCTCAGCTCCTCCTCCTCAAGAGCTGCCCATACTTGGGTGGCGTTGCCCTGCCAAAGGTACTTTGGACAAAAACTTGCCACTCCTCAGTGACTGCGTTAAGGGCCAATCTCACCATAGTTGTAGCAGTTGGGGTAGATCCCACGGCTGCCAACTGATCCACCAGCAAAATTCTGAAAACCCTTCCTCTGCCTCTGCGTGAGCCTACGCAGTCACTGCGTCAACCCTCTTCCTTCACTGTTGCCTTTGGCTAGATCTCTTTTGCCTCTCTCTGACTGATGCTCCACTAGCTAAGAAAATCTCTTCCTCTCCAGATGTTATCTCTGCCCCTCACTACTCAGATCTCTAGCTCAAATTTCTCAACAAACCATGCCCCAGAAATTTTGATCTTAGATCAATTCAGTGTCTCGGTGTGTTTTCCAAATAACCCTCAAGCCTTCCTTTATAGTCTTCTCATTGACATATCAACGGCCCAGATTAGATGTCTAATCAACGGCTAAGATCATAACATGACTTGATCCATGTCCTCTAGAAGATTCACACTCTGTTTTATTTAATACACTTTAATTATTTAATTTCCCTTAAGTTTAGACTTAGGGTCCCCATTAAAATAATTAATTTTTCGAATAAAACAAAATCCGAGTGGAATTTCCACAAACTCTTTCTGGGTTCTTTGGAATACAAGTGTCTAAGCCTCTACACCAAATTTGAGACTTAGAGCACATTTTGATGCTACAAAAATCAACATCTTCTTGGCAGGAGATTCGTCTTCATGAGTGATCACACTAGGCTGAGATTTTGGTTTGACCAGCCTAAGCTAAATGTCAGGCAAGCTAAATGGTTGGCTAATCTTAGTGAATTTGACTTCAAGATCAGGTACATCAAGGGAAAGGAGAACAGGGTTACAGATGCTCTTAGTAGAAGAGTGCAAGTGAATCACATTGCAATAGTGAGTTCTTATGGGACATACTTGCTGGATTAGATCTTGCAGGCAGGACATCATGATAACAGGTATCAACAGTTGAGGCACAAGTTACAGCAATAGGGTACAGGTAACAGGGATGAGTATCATCTCACGACAGATGGTTTGGTCAAGTTCAGGAACAGGATTTATGTGTCAGATGATAGTGAGCTCAAGAAGTTTATCTTGAGAGAGTTTCATGTTAAGTCGTATTTAGGTCACCTAGGATATCAGAAGACGTTGACAACAGTTAAGAAGTTCTATCATTGGCCGAATTTGAAGAAAGAGGTGGTTGAGTTTGTTGCTAGATGTTTGGATTGTCAACAGGTAAAAGCATATTGTAAGCATACATGTAGTTTACTACAGCGGATTCTGATTTCAGAGTGGAAATGGGAGGTCATTTCCATGGATTTCATTACAATTTTGTCAAGGACGTCGAGGCAGCATGATTCTATCATGGTTGTGGTTGACAGGTTGAGTAAGGTAACTCACTTCATTACACTTAAGTCTACGAATTCAGCCAACCACGTAGCTCATATTTTCATCGGGGATATAGTGAGATTGCATGGTTCCTAAGAAGATTGTATCCGATAGAGATGCAAAGTTCACTTCCAGGTTTTGGAAGGAGTTGTTTGCAGGCGTAGGGACAGAGTTGGCTTTCAGTACAGCTTATCATCTGTAGACAGATGGACAAACAGAGAGGGTTAACAGGATTCTTGAGGACATGTTAACGATGTACGTTATGCATCAGTAGCGAAAATGGGAAGAGTATTGTAATATCCCTTTTAGAATATTTTAGGTATTTTGCCGAAAAACTAATTCAACCAGAATTTCTACATAAACTTACCATTCAATTTCACAGAAGATTACCATGTAAAATAGAACAAGAGAAAACATGTAATTTGAGCATACAAAATGCAGAAATAATCTCAGCTTTATTATACTGGGGTTTACATGCTGAAATGACAAATAGCTGAAATAGAGATAGAACTAGCCTCAAGGATATGCTGCAATGTTGCATGGGCCCTCCACCAAAACTGAACCAAATTGCCACTGTTAAGCTCTCCTGTGAATTCTAGATGAATTCACCAAGGGGAGATGGGTGCTCGCCCAATCTCTCTAAATCACTCGAGGGTTTCTGCCCTGGGGCTACCAATGGAGTAGAGAATCGAGTCCTCAACATCAAGGCTCACATACAAGAAGCAATACCAAATCCAAGATGATCTCTAATGGTCCTCCCTCCTCTTTTTATAGATTTGATGGGCTCCTCTAGAAGCTCCTATTTTATTATTATTTTAATCATTGAGTACATTTCCCTTAATTAAAATAATCTTTTTAATGTGGGAAAATGGTCAATTGGCCACCATACCACCTCAGGTCACTGAAAATCACTCTTAGCGATCCCATCCTATATAGCTTCTCGTTCTGGTTCCAACGAGCTATTACACTAAGGTGTTCTGCCAAGAATTCCTCCTGAAATGCCACATTAGGCATAATTATTTGAGTTAGGCCCATTAATAACTCAATTTTATAAAAGTTGTCGAAATGCAATGAAACGAAAGGAAAACTGTGCGGATGGTGGAATATACCTGGCGAATGCCATCGGACCTCATAAGAACTCCTCAAAATCCCTCCAAAAGCCCCCAGGGCCTGCCAATGACGCCAACCTGCACCTGTGACCTGTTTTCCCCCAACTCTGAAAGTCCATCCTAACCATGTCATAAGGAATACCTGAAAAAAGAACATTACAAATCCTCTGCCACAAGATTGTTTGCCCTCAAGCAATCCAAATCTGTGGACCAGTCTGTTGGCCCGATGCAACTGAGACACAATGCCCGAATCCCATAAAAATAGATGGGCGATGCTATGCCTCTGCGTCAACCCACCTGCAACAGATCCCCCAATGCCCGGATCCCATACCAACCTATGACTGAGCATGTCATCAACAAATCCTCTTGGATCCCAATGCCACCAAGAACAAGCATCAGTGCTCCACAGTTCCCGCTGCTCTATAACTTTCGCTGAGGATGTTGATTGCGTGCCAACTCATCACCTCTCTCCAATCCAACCCCTGACTCAATCCAATGTTGATCCTGCTCTCCTGATGTCGGGACGGAATGTAGAAGAGTTGCCGACCTGTATCCCACTGCCAACTGAATCTTGTAGTACCGGTCATGTCTAAAGGTCCCCGCCCCACTATGCCCCTGACTAAGAATATCGTACCATCAATAGGGTACCAACTCATGATCTCCCGCCAATCTAATGTATGGACACTTGTGCAAGGAATAAATCTAATAGGTTGATATTGGTCCATAATCAACTCTTGATTCTCTGCCCGGTCTACCAGCGGAATCGGTCCAAGAGATCCCGCCCCTCTCCCTATAATGGACCAAAGTGAGCAAGTTGTGTTGTAAGCCTTGTCTATGTACTCCTGGAGAGGGCTGCTGCCTGAAAATGTTGCAACTTTGTTGGCCGCCACTACATTCGCTTGCACCTCATCAATGGGTAGAACCAAAGATGGATGCACTGTTGTCTCCCTCTCCTGATAGGAAACTCCATGCTCCTCTAGCCAACCAATCTCCTGCAGAACTGTCCTGCCAAACTCCAACACCTCCTGAGGACAAATGTTTGTAGATACCGCCACCCTGCTAGCTCCCTGTACACTTGTTTGCTCCTCACCAATGGCTGACCCCAAGGGTGGTCGCTTATCCCACTCCATCACGGGTTGAGTATGCTCCATCAGTTGGCTCTCTACAAAAGGCTCATCATGCATTTTGTGCATATCCTCCTCCTTGGCTGACTCATGCTCCACTATATGTTGCTCACGCTAAATCATCACGGGTGACTCATCATCCTGAATGTCTCCCATAGGGTCCCCTGACAGCTCACCATACACACCGGAATATAAATCCGGTCAACTGTCAACAACTCCACATGACTGCTCATGCTCCCTAGACGCATCCTCGTATGACCCCATGGACTCATCCAAAGACGAGCCCTCATCCTGACATACAGAAGGAATTTCCTCCTGCTCCACCTCTGCCAACTCATAAGCATCTCCCAATCATGAGTGGTCAGGTCCCCAAGGTTCCTTGCAAATGAAGCAAAGTCCCTTCCTCCTCAACTCATTCTTGTTGCACGGTTGGTCACCATAAATCCACTACAACTCCTCCCGGGTCAACCGCCTCCTGAACAGTCCAATGTTCTGCTCAACTAACCTTTCGGCTAGTTCATAGGCAACAGGTGAACCAATTGTTCCTCCCTCCAAATGGCTAACAACTCAGACTGCAATCTCCTGCAAATGGCATCATGTCCTCCCATACATGAGGACAAAATGGACTGCATGTGCACTATGACTATGTCAGGATGATGTTTCCTAATGTTGAAGAAGCATTGGAACATCTGTAGGATCAAATCGTCACACTCCAACTCAAACATGAGGTCATAAGATCTAGCCAAGATCATGACTTCTAGAATCTCTAGCCTCTTCCCAAAGGTAGGGCCCTCACTGTTATCCAAATCCTGAAAGGTCTCCAGTATCAATCTTAAGACTCTCCTCATTATGTCCTCACTATAAGGAGGTATAGGTGTGGTGAGCATCATGATACTATTGAGACAAGAGGCAACTGGAAGTTTCACCCCTACACAAGGGTTCTCCAAATACTTGTGTTGTACCAAGGCAAGCATGGTCGGTTTTAGAGCCCAAATTAAGCTCTTCCCATCTGACTGATGCACCTTGGAAACGAGTGAAGCAAGTTCTTCTAATTTGAGAAGGGTTTTACTGAAAACACAATAAATGTCAAATATGTCCCAAGTGAATAGATTTTATATCCGAACTCATGCTCTTCTTACGGTTGCTCTTGTTGTAGCAAAGTAAGTATTCCCTTGTACAAGGTTTTATTGATTGTTGTTGTTAGTTTATAGAGGGAATGTATGGAGGTTTGATCCATGTTTTAGCTGAATAATGACAAGTACATCAAGAAGTACACAATAGTGACAAGCTAACTCGATACATAGACCTCTCACATAAACACATACTCGTCCCTCACAAGACACACTCAACAATTACACAGAGGTCCAAATATAATATGAACACCTCACGTAGACTCACCATACTCTCTCATTAATTAAACAAATATTGAAAACTTTCTTTGAGAGATTTTAACAAATTTCGTCAAACACTTTGCAGATAAAGTGGAAACACTGGCAACATGAATAAGCATGAGAGGCAAATACTTGAGGGAATTATAATGCTCAAACGAATTCGATGCCACACAGCATTCATGCAAAACCCAGGTGAAATAAAGTAGACCCAAGTGTTCAAAATGACTGAAACAGGTAACATGCACTGCCCAGCAAATGTTAAAGTTGTTGTTGAAGAAGAATTGGAGTTTCTACCCTCAAAACTGCTCAAAAAATTCTGAAAATTTAATCTACAGCTCCTCATAACAAACCCATAAGAACCCAAAAATGGTTTGTCCTAACTCCAAGCCAAGATCAAGTTGACCAAGTGGTGTAAATTACCCAGCTCACTAACAAAACGCATTGCTAAAGGAATTTTATTTCCAGCTTCAATATTGGCCCGAAAATTCTGCAATTTTAACCATGGACTTCTCTCATAAAACCCAGAAAAATCTTGGGTAGATTCCAAAAGATACAAAAAGCCCCAATTTAGTGCAAGTTTCCTACTCTGCCCAACTATGCACACTGCTCCAAGTAATATAAATTTGTACCACAATGCGCCTACACTTTAGTCCAACAAATTCACTGCAAAATCATTGGCTCAAATGAAATAAATCTCCTGCAAAACCGCTGAAATATAAACTGGGTTATGACAGATAAACTTGGCCCAACAAATAAACTCAGCCCCAATAGATAAATCTAGTTCTGGCAAATAAACTAGGCTTGGGAAAATAAATTGGGCTCCAACAAATAAAGTCATCCCAACAAATAACTTTGGCCCATCAAGAGAAATTTAACACAGTAGAATAATCTTGGCCCCGCAAGATAAATTTGGCCTGCAAAATAATCTCGATCTAGAAAGATAAATTCGACCCAGCAAAATAATTTTAACCCAGCAAGATGAATCCGGCCCAACAAAATAATTTCGGCCTAGCAAAATAATTCCAACTCTGCAATAAATTTGGTCCAGCAATTATTTTATTTGACACTACAACAATTATTCTCCGAAAAATAGATCAAAAATTTTAATCCACAAACTTGGCTCCCTTATTCTTCAAGAACAATACGGAAATACGACAACTTTGATTTTAACCCACAGCTGGCCAAAATGATGCTCTAGTTTCTGTGACAAAAATATATTTTTTGCAACAAAATGATGTCTTCAACAAATAGAATTTGAACCCTTCAAATTAAACCCTCAGCACTTTGTGAAAGAGAATTTGTAGAATAGCTAACGTCCATGATGATAGAAAAATTCGATCTTGCTTCCTCCAAAAATAATCTCTTTTGACACCTCCAAAATAAACCTCTTCAATTAAAACCCTCCAACAATAATCACTGCAATTGGAAACTGAAAAACCCGCAAGTTGAGCCAAGACCAAGGCTCTGATACCACTATAATATCTCTTTCGGAATATTTTACGCATTTTGCCGGAAAACTAATTCAACCATAATTTTTGCATAAAATTACCATTCAATTTCACAAAAGATTGCCATGTAAAATAGAACAAGAGAACACATGCAATTCGAACATACAACATGCAAAATAATCTCAGCTTATATATATATATATATATATATATATATATATATATATATATATTGGAGTTTACATGCTGAAATGACAAATAGTTGAAATAGTTGAGATAGAACTGGCCTCAAGGATTTGTTGCAATGTTGCACGGACCCTCAACCAAAACTGAACCAAACTGCCATTTGTGAAAATTTTTGAATATCTCAAACAGAAACCCTACTGTTAATTTTCAGATTTCCTTCTCCTACTTACATTAAGTTATTAATGTGAAATCTTCAGCATTAACATCGAAGTAAATACATTAACAGCCTACACATACAGATCTAAACTGAATACATGCACAATGACAAAGTGACACACAAAAATTTTCTGGACAATTGTCCACGAAAAAACCCAATGAGGGAAAACCGGTCTTCTAGCTGCTGGAGGTTTTATTATTAAGTAGAATCTAAGTACAACAAATCTGGGCACCAAACTGGTTAACCCAACAGAGAAATAAATAATCTGCAGCTATACCTTTGTTCTGGAGACAGAAAAACTGACTGATTCACACCCTCACACGAGATTTACAGAACTCAGCCCTTTTCAGTCTTCAAAAACCCCAACACTGCTCTGAAGACCTCTGCGTCAACGCTGCTAGCCTGTGTTAGCCCATGCACTGCTCAAGAAGGGCCTGCGTCACCCCAGACTAGGTTACGTCGCCCCTGCGCTGCCGTGGTTGGGCCTACGTCAGCCCTGCTGGCCTCCTGCTGCCCTTTTTGGGCCTGTGTCAACCCTGCTGGCCTCCTGCTGCCCTTTTTGGGCCTGCGCCAGCCCTGCTGGCCTCCTGCGTAGCCCCTGAAGCCTCTGCGTTGCCTCCGCTGGACTATGGCTGCCCTACATAGTTGTTGCTTCCTCTACACTTCTCAGTCTGCTGCTTCTCCTCCCTTGTTGCACTCTTGGCCTGGGATCAAACCATCCATTTCGCCAATACCACCCCTCGTTGCAGCTGAGACACTTCTAAAATTCTTAGCAAACCACACCCCAGAATTCCAGCTTAGTTTCATTGATCTGCCACTGTGTGTGCATTCTCCAACTGACCCCAAGTCTTTCCTTTATACTTTTCTCGTTGGGAAACAAACGGTCGTGATATAATCTCTTATCAACGATTAAGATTTAAAGAAAGCTTGATCCATGTGACTTAAGTCATTTTCATCACATATTTAATTTAATTAACTTTAATCTTTTAATTTTCCTAATTTAGACTTAGGGTCCTTAATTAAAAAGATTAATTAATTAAATATTTCTTAAACAGGATGGAATTTCTTAAATCGTTTTCTGGGTCTTGGAGATCTCATGTACTCTAGTCCCTCAACAAAGTTTCGGGGCTAGAGCACATTTGATACTACCCCAACACCTCAAAATCTCAACATTCCCTCTTAGCGAGGAATGTGCTCTAGCAAAAATACTTCACTCTGAAATTTTGCACTGATCTCTGATTTGGGTATATGTGTTGATGCTTGGCCTACTGCCCTTCATCACTGCGCTGCTGCTCTCCCGTACTGTTGCCCATGACGCTGCCACCGCCACTTTCACATATGTACTGTAGCTCCCTCTCAATCTGTTGCATCGTGCGGCCCACTGTTGCACTGCAACTCAGTTGCTGAGAGTAAGCAACTGAAATTCTCCTGCCCAATCTTTGACAAACAAGTAAGTTGGGTTGCATCTCATCACTGAAGCTCCATAGGTTGTTGCTCCGTGTTGTCATCTAGAGGTTGTTACATTGCTACAGCTTTGCACTACGTAAGCAGACCTCCTCTGCGCTGAAGTCCCCTACACTGCGATGTCCTCCTGAAGCCTCTGCGCTGCTGCAACTCTGCACTACGTAAGGAAGCCTGCTCTGCGCTACTGAAGTCACATCAGCCCCTTTGCGCTGCTGCTGCTGCATCTACACTGCGGTGCTCCCTCTCAGCATCCATCTCTGCCTCTTCTCCATCTGTGATTCTCTGCACCCATTGCTCCACTTGCCCCGCTACTGTCTTAAGGCTCCCGTAGCTCATATGTGATCCAAGAGTTGGGCTACTCAAGGATCCTGCCTCCGCTCTATAGTTGCTCTACAGATCCATGTCACCCCACTTTCATGGTTTATGAGCGCTCATGGCTACGTCATCTTCGGAGCCATCGTCAGCCACAGCAGCCTTGGAGCTAGAAGCTTCCTTGTCCTTTTTCTTCTGAGGACAACTGCTGGAGAAATGTCCTAGTTCGTCGCACTGGAAACACTTGATCTTCGACAGATCACGCTTCTTTCTCCCTTGATGTCTCTTTGATGCCAAGGTTGCATCTTCCTCTTCTTCCTTCTTCACTTTGCTCAATCCAATGTTGTAATGTTTTGTCATCATCCGGTGGATTTCCTCTTGTCGTAGGATAGCCCACATGTTGTCCCAATTGAGAAGGTCCGCTCTGCCCAAGAGACTTTGGACAAAAGTTTCCCAGTCCTTTGTGACTACATTGAGAGGAGTCCTCACCCTGACATCGTCATCTACCTTGACTCCCATGCCAGTCAGCTGATCCCGGATCGATTGTAGTATAGATAGAAAGGGATCAATCTCATCTCCCTTGGCCATCATGAATAACCTTAGTTGGTTCTCCAGAAGCATCTTCCTCTGGACAGATCTTCCATCATATAGTGTGGTTAGAGCCACCCACATCTCATCAGTCGTTGCCTTCTCGATTATGTGTGGGACCACATGATCTTTGACCCTGTCCATGATAAAGCACTTGGCGTGTGCCGCGGCTTCTTCATGCTTCTTCAAGTGAAAAGCATCGGTCGGCGTGGCCAAAACTTTCTCTGCATGCTCCCTCAAGTCGTATGCCTCCATGACTACCAGGATTCTGGCCTTCCAGATTGCAAAGTTGGACAAGCCGTCTAACCTATCCTGATCACGTAGTCCATGAGGTGCCATCTGCTCAAAAAATATGTCGAAACAAACCCTCCTCTCTATGCTAGAGACTCAGATCTAGGGTCCTTGGCAAAACACAGACCCTCTACTCCCACTGACAACTAACTTCCTCTCTTGGAAGTCTGCCAAACGAAACGAATCAGCTCTCTTCGATCCTCTAAGCGATCTTCAGACTTCTTTGGCAGGAAATCTTCTAAGAAGCTATTCTCCTCCTGCTCTTTATCAACTTGGCTTAGGCTAAATTCTGCACTGACAGAATTTTAACCCCACCAGCAACTACTGAAGGTCTGCAGCTCGGCTTGCGGCACTTTGAATCGACAATCAGCTTCAGGACTGCGTCACCTTGGTTGGCCTCTGCGTGAGCAGACAATCTCAGCGCAGCTTCTGCACTGCCTCTGCGCAGTAAGTGCATGGATCTGCGTCGAGACTGCGTCACTCTAGCCTCTGCTTGGCTCTGCTTCCTTCTGCTGCTACGTTGCCTTCTCTGGTCCGATTTTCTGCTGCTACTGCAGCTTTCTCTATTGTTTTCTGCAGCACAAATTCTTCAATCTTCTTGCTAGAGATCCAGGCTAGATCTGCAATCGCTCTAATACCATGTGAAAATTTATGAATATCTCAAATAGAAACCCTACTGTTAATTTTCAGATTTACTTCTCCTACTTATATTAAGTTATTAATGTGAAATCTTCAGCATTAACATCCTACACATACAGATCTAAACTGAATACATGCACAATGACAAAGTGACACACAAGGATTTCCTGGACAACTGTCCCCGGAAAACCCAATGCGCGTAAACTGGTCTTCTGACTGCTAGAGGATTCTATTATTAAGTAGAATCTAAGTACAACAAACATGGGCACCAAACCGGTTAACCCGACAGAGAAATAAATAATTTGCAACTATACCTCTATTCTGGAGATAGAAAAATTGATTGATTCACACCCTCAAACGAGATGTACAAAACTCAGCCCTTTTCAGTCTTTAGAAAACCCAGCGCTGCTCTGAAGCCCTCTACGTCAGTCCCTGCGCTGCTTAGGAAGGGCCTCCGTCACCCCAGATTGGGTTACGCTGCCCTAACTGGGCCTGCGTCAGCCCTGCTGGCCTCTTGTTGCCCCTACGCTGCCCTTTCTAGGCCTGCGTAGCCCCTAACGCCTATGCGTTGCCTCTGCTAGGCTATGGCTGCTTTGCGTAGCTGCTGCTTCCTCTACGTTGCTCAGTCTGCTGCTTCTCTGCCTTTGTTGCACTCTTGGCCTCGGATCAAACCATCCCTTTCACCAATACTACCCCTCGTTGTAGCTGAAACACTTCTGAAATTCTTAGCAAACCACACCCTAGAATTCCAGCTTAGTTTCAGTGCTTTGCCACTGTATGTGCGTTCTCCAACTAACCCCAAACCTTTCCTTTATACTTTTCTCGTTGGGAAACCAACGGTCATGATCTAATCTCTTATCGATGGCTAAGGTTAAAAGAAAACTTGATCCATGTGACTTAAGTCTTTTCATCACATGTTTAAATTTAATTAACTTTAATCTTTTTTCCTCCACAAAGTTTGGGAGCTAGAGCACATTCGATGCTACCCCGACACGTCAAAATCTCAACACCATTGCTAAGCTCTCCTAAGAATTTTGGATGAATTCACCAAGGGGAGATCGGTGCTCGCCCAATCTTTCTAAATCACCCAAGGGTTTCCGTCCTGGGCTACCGATGGAGTAGAGAACCAAGTCCTCAACCTCACATATAAGAAGCAATACCAAATCCAAGATGATCTCTAATAGTCCTTCCTCCTCTTTTTATAGATTTAATGGACTCCTCTAAAAGCTCCTATTTTACTATTATTTTAATCATTGAGCACATTTCCCTTAATTAAAATATTCTTTTTAATGTGGGAAAATGGTCAATTGGCCACCATGCCTCTTCGAGTCACTGAAAATCACTCCTAGCCATCTCATCTTGTAGGTCTTCTCGTTATGGTTCCAACGAGCTATTACACTAAGGTGTTCTGCCAAGAATTGCTCCCAAAATGCCACGTTAGGCATAATTAATTGAGTTAGGCCCATTAATAACTCAATCTTTTTTGAAGTTGTTGGAATGCAACAGAACGAAAGGCAAACTGTGTGGATGGTAGAATATACCAAGCGAATGCCTTCGGACCTTATAAGAACTCCTCAAAACCCCTCCAAAATCCCCCAGGGCCTGCCAATGACTCCAACCTGCCCCTGTGACCTATCTGTCCCTAACTCTGAAAGTCCATCCTAACCATGACATAAGGAATACCAGAAAAAAGAACAATACAAGTATCTTCCACTGGTTGAGTTTATGTACAATAATGGGTATCAGGAATCTTTGAAGATGAGTCTGTTTGACGCGCTTTATGGGCGAAGTTGTAATACTCCTATCAGCTGGAGTGATCTAGTGAACATGACACTGATTGGACCGAATATGTTGGTAGAGATGGAACAGGAATTGCAGGTTATTAAAAGGAATTTGAAGGTAGCACAGGACGAGCAGAAGAGTTATCCAAATCAAAATGGGGAATTTAAGGAGTTTCAGGTTGGCGTACATGTGTACTTGTGCATCAAGCCCAAGAGGACCTCCTTGAGGATTGGATCATGTGCCAAGTTGGTACCTCGATATTGCAGGCCTTTCGATATTCTTGAGAGGATTGGACCAGTGGCCTACCGACTTGCGCTGCCTCTGATAGTGAAATTCCATAATGTTTTCCATGTTTCATTGCTTAAGAAGTATGTACAGGATGTTAATCATTTGATTGACTGGTCTATATTCCTGGTGGAACCAAAGGGAGAATTCCAACCATAACCACAATGCACACTATAGCAGAAACAACTCATGCTCCGAAACAGAGCAATTGAGAAGGTTAAAGTGCAATGGAAGCACTTTAGGCCCGATGAAGCGACATGGGAGATGGTTGATCAGATACGAGCTTTATATCCTTCATTATTTGTTCATTCGAGAAAATGAGTTTTTGGTATATGTATATGTATATGTGGATGTTGTTGTAGATACCGCAATGAGTCGTGTTATAAAGCTCCAATAAGCGGTATGATTGGTCCTGTTTATGATGTTGGTCATGGTTTGCAGCGGTTGTTCATTGTAAATGTTGCAACGATCTGGGTTATAAAGCTCCATAGACAATATGTTATGCTTTCAACGGTTTGTTGGTCATAGGTGTCATAGAACACTGACGATGGTATTCCCCCAAAGGGGAGGGGTTTGTAACAACCCCTGGTTGATTTTCTATGTAAATACAAATAAAACCAAGGTCATGGGACACGTATTCCAAGTTGAATGTTGGGCAAAACATAGTGATGGGTATCACTTGTGATTAATTAATAGCTATGGAAATAAGCAAAAGGCAATTGCAAAGGCATAGTGGCAATAATTGGCATTTATTTATGAAAATAAAGGAAAATAGGAGAAAATGAAGGTGAGGAGACACAGATTTGCATTTGAGGAAAAATGAAGGAAAATAAAGAAAATAGAGGCCTCAATAATAATAAAAACTTATGAGGATCAGTTCACAGCTTTTGTCAGTTCAGTTTTGGATCTCTTTTCTATTCTCTCATTCTCTCACACTCTTGCACACTTAAAGAAATCTTGGAGCATTCTTGGAGCTCTTTGGCATACATCGGATTTGGAGAAAGTAGGCAAAGGAAATTAGGAAAGCACAAGGGAACAGGTGGATCAGTAGCTACAATTGGATTGTTTTGTAAGTAACAGGTTGCATGTGTGATTTCCTTGTTGATTTATGGATGCATGGTATATGCATGTGATTTATGGTTATGTGTTGTCATTGGCATGGAGATTTGCCTGGATTGACAGTGGTTTTAGCCTTGCCTTGCCATTTCATGGATAGCCATGGTGTTGTGGGTGTTTCCACTTGTTTATTTTCTGATTGGTGCTCAGGTTTCTTATGGTTGTGGGTTGGAACAAACGCTCTGGAAGCCCTGGAACAGCTTGGGTTGAGTTACTAGTCCTGGAGCCTAGGTTGGAACAAATGCTCTAGAGCCCTTGTTGGGTTGAGTTACTAGACCTTAGAGTCGGGTTAGACAAACGCTCTGGAGCCCTGGAAGGTTGTGGGTTGTGTTACTAGTTTCTGGAGCCCTAAACAGCTTGGGTAGAGACTGATCTGGTTGGTGTTAGTGATGTCCGACCGTGGAGGTGGAATCACTGTGGTTGAGGGTTGAGGTGGTTTGGCCTCTAGGAGCCCTGGTTTGATTTTGTTTTGGTTTATTCCATTAGATCCCACATTCATGCTTGGAATATGGCGCGGGGATGATTGGCTGAAAGAGAGATTTGGTTCAACCCAATCTATGGTCGAGTGGTACGTAGAAGTCCCTGACTTGGTTGGTATTTTCATATGTTAATATGAGACATTTTCCTGTTGTGATCTATGAGCATTGGTAGTGATTATGTTGGTAATATTATGGTCGAGTTGCCATGGTTTTTATGTTGGTTATTATCTGGTTATATGTTGGTTATAGGATGTGAAGCATCTATGGCTCTTGTCAAGAATTGTTTAGTTATTGATTGGTTGATGAATATATGGACTAATAAGTGTTGTTGCAGCTATGTGGAGAGGGCATAGAGCCTTCTTGGTGATTCTCAGATGAATCTCAGACTATTATGATCAGATATGCATTCATGACCTGTAACTTACATGTTTTCCATGTGTTTGACAAAATGTATAGTGTGTTCTAGGTAGTCTAGGTCAAGTTTATGGCTTGAGTTTGAATGTTTAGCTTTGTTGTCATGTCAATTATGATTTTGGAAAGTCTCAGGAAGTTCTGGACAGTGGTTTGGAGGTTGGCCTAGAATTGTGGCTCAGAACTCGAGATCGCACCCTCTGAACTAGGCAAGTTAGGTCACAACCACATGGAGGCAGTGTTGTGCATGCGGTTGGAGGCCTATAATCGTACTCATCCTATGTCATGTGCGTAGTTGGGGGTTAATCTTGTGGAAAAGCAATGCCAGCTCAGGGTTTGGTCACCTAAGGTGGTCCTTTGGCCTCTAAATGTTCTATAGCCCTAAAATACATTGTGAGTTGTCATACTGTGGTCAGTGTGTAGGCCCCACTTCCTTAACTGGAACTGGGAGGTCGGGTCATGTCATAGTAACTCTTCGTCTCATGTTTACTCTTTGTCTCAAATTGGGTAAATGTGGGAGGGGTGGTTACACCTTTGGGAGGACTTTATCTAAGAGGAGAATTTGAAAGCGCAAAGGTTTTCTTAGAGGCAGAGCAGTGACAAGGAACAAGGAGCAAGTAGCTATTAATGTTGAGCAGTTCAAAGGGAGTGATCCTTCAGTTTCAAGTGGGGAGGAGCAATTGACAAATTCCTCCAAATCTGTCAATAAGGTATCTTGGTATAAGATGTCCTTACAGAATGTTCAGGAGCAAGTAGCTTCTAGGAACAAGTTCACAAGGAGCGGATCTTCAAGGATGATGGCAGGGAAGTCTTCCAATTTAGAGGGAGTATCCATGGCATCTGAAGTAGCTCCATGATCGAAGCCAAATCTCTCTCACTAAGAGTGTCAATGTTTGTAGCTCGAGCAAGTACTTCTGCATAGGCCTAAGTGTCTAAGCGTGAAGAAGTCGCCCTTAGAACACTTGCTCAAGTGTGAGCACGTTGCTAATGTAACTTAGCCTGAGTCTGACTTAGGAAAAGCACATAATTATTATGTTGTTTAATTGAGCTAAAGAAACTTAAGAAAAGTAAACCAAATTAATTTCGTGATTATGTTTTAATCTCAGTCGTTGAACTCAAGTGAGGTGGCCATTAATCACTTTAGAGACTAGGGTTAGGGTTAGGGATTTAGCTCAATGCAAATTTATAAAAGCAGGGCTAGGGAGACGAAAAAGACACACAATACAACAGCAAAAGATTGAAAGATGCTTCTCAGTGAGTGTGTTGGATCCGAGGAAGGGTTGCAAGGAGATTCGGATCAACCAAGGAGGGTTGATCAGCGAGTTCAAATCCAAGGTCATATATGTAATTCCTCATTTAGGCCATTATCCCAAGATGGGTGCCCAAGAAAGTTTGGATTGTTAATGAAAAACTTTTATTGGGCAGAATTTGTGTGTCATTTTATGAGATTTGTTATTTTATTTTTGCTTTCGCTAAATGTTAAGAACTTAGCTATGTAAATTATCCAGTAGATATGCAATCTGTTAGGTTAATGATTTACTAAGTGCTAGGCTTAACAAAAATTTAGCACTCTCACGTAAAGTGTTTTACCTTTTTTGTCATATGTGTGTGTGTCTACATATAAATCCAATTCTAATTTGTAACTCATATCTTGTGATCATCCATTCATTCTTAATAAAGTGATCTGTCCAGGGACACGTATCAAGTGTGGCACTTTTTATTATGCACTGATTTATTTTTTGTTGTAGTGCACTTGTTGTGGGTTCACTCTCCCTCTCTCTAGAGTTGTGGTCATTCTCATTGATCTATCTTCAAGTGTTGCACTACCCTGGTGTTGGTTTTCTTTTCTCTTTATTGAAAAACTTGGGTTGTTGTTGTTATTTCATTCAATCCTCTCACTATTTTTTGTGAATCTCAACATGGAACCAGAGTAAGTGTGAACCTTGTTGAAATTCTGATGTTCTATATTGTTACAATCACTTAAATCCAGAACTTTTTTATGCTGCAAAATATGTCAAGTAATTGTAGATGGAACATAAACCATATGCACAATGGAAGACAGTCAAGAACTCAATGAAACACAGAGAAGTTAGGTCAATGACCAGGGCCAAATACACAAGGGGAAAACCCAACTAGATTCTTCTTCTATTGAAAATCAATTGTTCAGCAGAGATACAAAGTACAATGAGAGAATGAAGAAGTTCACCCAAATCTGAAGAAGATCTTTGATACCAGTAGATGATGCAAACATTGAATTACTTTGGCTCTCCAAGATTTTCTCTTGCTCTTCAAGACACTCTCTCTCTCTCTCTCTCTCTCAATCTTCCTCTAGACTCTCAAACTCTCTCTTTCTCATGTTCGAATTCTCCTTTCACAAGCACTAGTAAGTGTGTCAAGTGAGGATGAGAGGCACAAATATATAGGAAGAGCAAGGAGGTCGAATTCATGAGGGAGTAACTCCTATGCCTTGAGGAGAAGTTACATATGCCAAAATAAGAGTGTAACTTATGCCATAAAGGAAAGGAGTGTAACTTATGCATTTAGGAGAGAAGTGTAACTTATGCATTAAAGAGGTGTAAGAGGAATCTTTTTATAACGAGTCATTAAAGTGTGTAAGAGAGTGTAAGAGGTGTGTAAGAGCATTAAAGATAGAGAGGAATGAATCCATTAAGGGGGGAGAGAGAGTAACATATGCATTAATTGAGGGGAGTTACATATGACATGATTGAGTCTCATGATTGAGAGACTTGAATTTCTTTTTAATAATAATATCATAAAGAGGATAATAGTAATAATAATAACAATATTGATGATTAAGTTAAAAATTAAACAATTGAGATTGATTATGGACAAGTTAAGTGATCCATTGTATATATATGATTACGAATTGATGGATGATTTACTATTTTTGGAAAGTCATGGTTCCAAAGATAGACGTGACTTTCTATTTTTAGAAAGTCAATTTAGAAAGGTCGGAAATTAAATTTTATTCAAGGAAATTCATCCCGTAGCCGTCAATTTTCAACAAACCTCACTTAATTCAACAGTTGATCTAAAGGGTTTTGGCCAATGGCATTGCTTAAAGCTTCTTTGCAACAAAACTAGGGTTTTTAAATCATCTTTTTCTGGGGTTTACTAGGTTTAAAACATCCTTTGTGAGTCGTGACTCACTTAATTCAACAATTAATCTAAACATTTTTGGCTAGTGACATCGCTTGAGGGACGTGTACATTGTGGACTAGGGTTTTGGGATCATCTCTTTATCTACAGTTTTCGGGGGTTTAAATCCAATCAGCTCTTTTTAGGGTTTCCTAGGGTTTAAACAGTCCTTCAAGCCTAGCGTTCTCTTCCTTCTTTATTCTATGGCAAGAGGTAGCACACTCTGAATTTTTTCTTCCTAGAAAGCATTTGCACCTCTGTTTTTTAGGCCTATCAAAGGCAAAAATATGAGAACTTTATAAAGCCTTTCTCTTGGTGTTATTGAATCTGAGGGACACATCTTACAATGCACATTGCACATCTAGTTGTGCACTCCATATACCAGTCCTACTCTTCTCTGTAGGAATGGATTGTTGATTTTGAAGCCTTCACTGGTTTAAAGACATGGTAATGTCATTATCAACACCATCAAGTTCGGAGATACCCTTCACATTCCAAGTGTTAGATTCAATTTTCTTTAGCACATTACTCACGCTATCAAAATAGTGGAATTTTGGCAAAATTGATTAGTTATAAAGGCCACAGATAATGGTTTTAAAGTGGTTGCCACAGAGTATTTTATGAAATTCCTACTCACATTCTGCCAGATGATTAGCCTATAGATGATAGATGATTCTCAGCAGTGTGCATATTGAAGTTTGAGTTTGTTAGGCCTTTAAGCTTCCACAGCCTCCCACACAGATCCCAATAGATACAACTTCCAACAGTAATTGGCCTTCGGGAATAGCGATCTAGACATGATGAAGGAGCATAGCAATTTTATCATTGAATTAATAGTTTCATTCCGTTGTTCGATTTCAATACTAAAAGATCATGGAAGCCATATTTTATACAATTTGAATCAAATAATTCAACCAGAGTTATTGGGAAAAAATCTGTCAATACAGCCACATTTGGTAACTATGCTCCATATCTCTTCGACTGTGGATGGTGTTACCTCTTTCAGCTCCTCTGTACTGATTGATCTGCATTTTGGTTTGTTGATAGTCAAAGGCTTCTAGCCTTGAACCCTTGTGATATAGGCCTTAAGACTTTTTGACGGAGTCTTGTTCTCTGCCCTTCTTTTAGAGATGTTGGTGACTGCTACTGAAGTGCTCGAGGTTTGCTGTTCGGCCTTCTTTTATGGATGTTGGTGACAGTTACTGAAGTGCTCCTTGAGCACTCTTTTCTCACTGTTTTTAACCTGATGTCATTGGCAACCTACTAGATGTAATCTCTTTTTTAAATCAATAAAACAGATTACCTACTTTTTTCTCCGTTAAAGGAAGAAAAAGAAATACACACACATGGATATGGCCTTTAATTTTCTTTGAGTAATTTTATATAGGACCAGAGAACTTCAAAATTGAGCAGCTTGCTGGCGCATAAATTGAATCGCCGATCACCAATTTGACACGGACGTCCTTTAACAACTAGGTCAATACCCCCAAATGATTACACCCTCACCTAGACCAACAAACAATTGTCTATGTGACCTAGAATTGTACAAGAAACATTATTGCACAGGAATCTGCTTGTTGACAAAAGCCATGTAAAGCCAGTCCAACCAACATTGGTCTAGAATTGGATAAAAAAACATTATTGCACAAGAATTGGACCCCTGGTCTGCTTGCTAATAATAACCAGTGTAAAGCCAGTCCAACAAACAACTGCCTATGTGACCTAGAACTGTACAAGAAATATTATAGCACGGGAATTGGACCAATAATCTGTTTGTTAACAAAATCCAGTGTAAAACCCCATGTCCAAGCACAGATTATCACATATAGATTTCAAGGTCCATCTTCGTATTTAAAAACACTGCCAAATTGTTCTGTCGCGGGCTACTTACCTTGTCCAGGAAGCTGCTAGATTTTGAAACAGACTGCTTGGGTTTTGGGGGTTCAGCATGCATCCCATTCTGAATATGCTTTTCTGTGGACGCTGTTGTTTGAGCAGAGCAATTAAACGCTTTTTGGGGCAAACAACCCCCATCTCCGGATTTTCTCCTTTTCCGTTTGGAATGTTGAGCAGTGTGTTCTCCTCTGTGTTGAGACGTTTCCTCGGAAGGATCAGCATTGCTTTTGGCTCTTCTTCGCCTCTTCTTCTTATTACTCTTCCGGTCTATCTCCGCGGTCCCCGTGCTATGAATTTCCATGACAGGATAGATTGAAGGAATACATTCAATTAAACCATTCGTTTTAAAACCTGGCGAATACCATGGCTATTTAACAGGACTGAACAAACGTTGAAATGAGTAGCATGGCAATATCGTATTTCTCTTATTTCTTATTTCTAGTAATTATGGCATCACAACACTGCACATATTTGGTGATGGACTTGCATTCATATGGTTTCTATTTTCTTACTGATTTCGGTGATGGGATTTACATTTATATGGTTTGTATCTTCTTCTTGATTTATGGATGATATTTTTTTATTAATTTGAAATTAACAAAGATAATTTCTACACATTTTATATTTATAGATATTTAAAAGAAAGAGTAATGATTGAAAATGGTTAATCTTCGTTTTTAAATCGTAATAAATTCGTTTTTAAATTGTAATAAATTGTAATGTGGTAGGGGTTAATAAGGATAATTTTCACACATTTTATATTTAAAGACATTTTAAAAGAAGAGTAATGGTTGGAAATGGTTAATCTTGGTTTTTAAATTGTAATATAGTAGTATGAAATTTAAATTATAATGTAGGAATATGATTGTTTTCTTAAGTATTGATTTATTTTAATTATTGATTTAGTAAAAGCTAGTGATTAAATTTCTTGAAAAAAAAATTTAGTTTAAAACTTTAAAAGAATGCATTTCCAAAAATTGCATCCTATGAAAATTTGAATAGATTATATATATATATATATATATATATATATATATATATAATTTTTTATTTTTTAAATTGCATTTTTTAATGTATAAATAGATTTAACCCTTACACAAAGTAAATTAACTTAAACATACAATATCAATATTTGCTCCATTCAAAATTAACACTTAATAAAAAGATAAAAATATAAAATAATGATCCTTAAAATGCTATAACAATAATAATTTAATTTTTCAATTACTTTATATAATATATAGACATTTTATTATTGTAAACCATATAAAATATGTAAATTGTACATTGAAATAATTTAATTAACATGAACATTGAAATATGTTATTTATAAATTGATGATGATGATGATGATGGTTAACGTCTACTGAGACTAAACTTTGGTCTATCGAACCTAAAGAAACGAATTATTTAGTTTGCTTTAAAATTGTGCTCCTATGCTCAAAGAGCTTGGAGAGAAGTGTCCCGAGCTCACTATAATTTTGACATGTTAAAAGGCTAGGAAGGTCGGTATTGCAACAAAGATTATGAAATTGAGATCTATTGTGGGTGTACGCAGGGCACTCTAAGAGTAAGTGATTTTCATCCTCAGTGTTCATATTCTCACAAAGATGGCAAAACCTTTCCACCCATGGTGTTTTAGGAACTACCCAACGACCTGTTTCACTATGGAGCTCATTAGAGTTCGTTCTTATCTTGGCTATATTAATTTTTTTCTTTGAGATAGTTAAAACAGAGATATATTTTTTATCTTCCACAATAGGCTTGGTGACCTCCTTATAATATCTTAATTTTCTTTTAGCCTCTAAATCTTTCTCACACCACATTTTCTCTTTAAACTTAGAAGTAACAATATTTTTATTGTTATTAATATTTTGCAATGCAACATTTTTTTCGATCTCCCAATGGTTTAACCAGACCCTCGTATCTTTATACCAACCTCGTTTGAGCCTCAAGTGGTTTTGGCTGGAATTTAAAGCTAGCTTAGGAAGTCTATGGTCTCCCATGTTTTTTATTTTGTGCTTATACAACAGGAGCCTAGTCATAGCTAGGCTCTCGATAGGGGAAAGACCCACTTCTATAAGGAGAATAGGATAGGGTGTATCGCTTTTAATTTTGAGGTTATACGTTATAAAACACTTCTGGATTTGCTCAATCTTTCTCTAGGATTCTCTAGAGATGCTGCAACGCTAAACCTCGCATCCATACAAGATAACAAGAGTGATAAAAGTTTCAAAGAGGAGCTTCTTTTTATCCCACATCACAAGGTCTGTTGCTTTACAATTATTTTCAAGACCAAAATAAGCTTTCCACCCTCCATTAATCCTTTTCTCAATGCTATAGTTCCAGTTGAGCTTGCGATGAATATCAATTCCTAGGTACTTGTAAGAAGACACTTCCTCCAAGTTGTTATTGTCATACATAAAATTAGTGTAAGTGTCGTTCTTGGATTTGATAATCATAACTTTTGTTTTTTCAGTGTTAACAGTCATACCCATGGTAGAGCAGAAATCCTTAAGAAGTCTTAGTTGCTTATCAATATCAGATGGGCACCTTGCCAGAAGAACAATATCGTCAGCATAGAGAAGAAGGATGATGACTATTCCAGCTAAGATCGCGCGAGCACAGCCTGCTTCCTCTAAACAACCTTCTAGCTTGTCGATGTAAATGCCAAATAGGGTAGGGGAGAGGGGCCAACCTTGTTTAACTTCGATATTACACTTAATATATTTTGACCACCCCTCATTGCTCTTAAACTTGGCAATTACATTCTCGTATAACCTTATAGCGGAAGCTCTCAACTCAAAAGGAACCTTTAGCTCTTCTAATCTATTCCATAAGTTATTTATAGGCATTGTATCGAAAGCCTTTCTAAAGTCCACAAAGCAACAAAAGAGATTGGATTTATCATTACGACAAATTTCCTCCACAATGATCCTAAGCGTAACGAGGTGGTCAATTGTTGAGTGCTATCTTCTAAAACCTGCTTGGCCCTTAGCCCGCTTACCTTCACTTTCAAGCCATATGCTTTGATAATTCCATATAACTTGGCTAAGAGAGGGATAATCATAATTGTCCGATAATTAGAGGGGTTATTTGTATCCCCGCTTTTAAAAATAGGAATAATGAGGCTCTAAGTCCATGGTTTAGGGAACTCTTGCTTGACTTCTTGATTGAAAAGCTTGTGGATGTGAGGGATGAGGACAAGACCTCCAATTTTTAAGATTTCTACCTGGTAACCTTCAATGTCCTTAGTTTTTCCATTTAACAGGCGCTTACCCCAAAATCCATATTAAAATTTCTTTATTTATTAATATACTTTTAAATACATTTCAATATAATTTATTTTTACATATTGAAATATTTTATTTATAATGCATATTGAATATTTTATTATTAATAATAAAAAATTTTAAATATATTATATTTATTTTATATAAAGAATTTAAAAAATTACACATTTATCTTTTATTATTTATATTATTGTTATAAAGAAGGAAATGAATCTTTTTACTTGTAATTACTTCTTTTCTTTAAGCACTTAAACAAGTGCTACATGATAGCTAGTCCCTTCCACTTAGTTCAAATATAGCTGAATTAAAATAGAAAATAATAAAAATATAAAGAATTGTATTGTTTAAATGTTGTAATTAGGTCAATTTTAAATTATAATTAAATGTATTATTAAATTTTGAAAATTAATACCTTGCAACATAGAAATAAATATTTATAGTTTGCATTTGGCTTTTTATAATTTGGGAATGTAGTCTTACTAAAGTTTCCATATACTTAAAGATTTAATGTATTTGACACTCACATCTTGCATTGCCACATAAAAATAATTATTTATAGTTTGCATTTGGCCTTCTATAATTTGGAAATGTGGTCTTGCTAAAGTTTCCATATACTTAAAGTCTTAATATATTTGAAATTCACATCTTCCACCTACGTTCATGAATTCACAAACTCGATGCCATGGAAAAAGTTACATCACTCAATGCCTGCCATGGATTCAAAACATTTTATTGATTTGGTGGAGATTTTTAAAAAATTAAATTATTTTGGGTGATGTTTTAAACTGTTTTTAAGTTTTTCATGAAATTATATTTATTAATACATTAAAAAATTGTTTTTTTTAAAGGCCAAAAAACAATGGAAACACTTAGACTTGTCCATTCAAAAAATTGAAATAAAATTGAACTTAATCTAACTAATAAAATTGAAATAAAATTAAGGATGATTATAAAAGTTGAGATTGATTTTGTTAATGAAATCTCTTTGTAAATGAAAATAGATCTTCTAATTATGGCATGCGTCCTTGCCTCACGAAAAAAACCCTACATTTGGTTTTCATATTGTGCCTTTCAAAAAATGATTTCAAACAACTTAATCAAGTTGGTTAGTACTTTAATATTTTAATTAACTTAATTTTTCTTAATTGCAAATTAAAATTCATGTTCATAGTCTGTTAATATAATATTCAATACAGATTTTCCCACAGAGAGCCCTTCGAAAAAACTTTGAGATGGAAAGGAAGTGTTATTCCCGCGTAAAGTTGAGGAGGAGGTTTTCGAAAAATTTAGCTGAAGCTTTTGGCCATCGGATTCCAAGGTTGCGTCGGCTAATTCTTGAACTTTAGGCCCCTTGCTAAAGGAGTTGTGATCCTTCCACTTATCTCTTAAGAGATGATGATCATGTTGACTATTTGTACATTATTAGAGTGTAGCAAGGAAGAATTCTATAAATGCCCAGCCTGCAATCTGATGTGATCTTTTTACTTTTAGCTCATTAATAAAGGCAATAGGCAATAACATAAATAATTAAATTATTTTTTAAAAATATATTTCAATGTGCAATGTGAAATTATAGAAATTTTGCAAATTTTTTTGGTCAAATCCATATTAATAATATGGGTTTGACCAAAAACCCAATGCAATATCTACTGCATGTGACAGTAATAATAAGATCTCATCTTCCGAAATGGACCCTATTTCTTTGGAACTTGTGGTATGTTCCTAAATAAATGGTCCTTGGATTTCAACCTACATGAAGATATTTTGAATGTAGTACCTGTATGGGTTAAACTTCATCGTCTTCCGCTCTCTTGCTGGAGTGATGACTATGTATGGGAAATGTGAAATGGATTTGGAAAATACTTGGATAGGGCTAAACCGAAAGGATCCCAAGTTGTATGTGCATATCTATGTGGAGGTAGACCTGGAAAAGGAATTTCCTTTATAAATCAATCTCACTCAGAAGGGATGGACTCACTGCCACAATCTTGATTATGAGCAGTTACCATTTAAATGTTGAATCTGCCATGAATATGGCCATTTTGCAAGATATTGAAAGAAGGCCTAAGCAAGTAAAGGAGTGGACTAGCCTTCAGGACAAGAGGAGCAATGGAAGACTCAGAAGAGAGGAGGGAATAAAGGAAAATCGACAATAGCTAAAACCCAAATACACAAGGTGGAAAAGGTGCATCAACTTCTACAAACCCATTTGATTTTTTGCAAACCCAAGTAGAAATTGACCATGAGGTATCGAATCCAAGAGCAAAGAAAGGGGCTTCCAAGGAGGAAACCATAAATCTGGAAGAATGTTAGGTCCCTATATTACTAGTATAGTCTCTTATTGTTGTTAGTGTAACCTCTGTATTGTTATTTTTGTACCCCTGTAACCCCCATATTGTTATTATTGTTCCCTTACATTAATATTGTTAGGTCGGCTAGGATTACATTGTGGCGCCATGGACCCCCATATATAGAAAGGAGGTTTTGTCATTTGTATCATCCAAGAATTGTTCATTTATGTAATGTATTGGAGGTTTCCCCCTCGAATTGGCTTATTTATAAGGTGTTGATATCTCTTTTCTTCTATTTTTGGAGTTGGTTTCATAACATTTGGTATCAGAGCTTTGGATTCTAGAGTTTTGCTGCTCCAAACAGGTCATCGTTGCATTTTTGCTATAATTTTTTTTTTCTACGAAGGTTCAAAAGCTGAAATTTTGTACAGAGCGAAACCAAAATCCAGAGGAACGCCGTTTAAAAATTTTAGATCTTGGTTCGTAATATCTTCGGAGATATGATCTGTGGAAGTTAGGTTTTTTTTTAGGCTCCCGAATTTCACCTAAAACAGGTCATCGTGGAATTTGCGCTATAACTTTTTTTCTACGAAGGTTCAAAAGCTGAAATTTGTACAGAGCGAAGCCGAAATCCTGTGGAACTTCCTGTACAAATTTCAGATCTTGGTTCGCAATATTTTCGATGATATGATTAGTGGAAGTTAGGGTTTTTTCAGGCTTCTGAATTTCATCTCAAAGAGGTGACCATGGGAAAATCGTCATAACTCTCTCTTAGCGTCGGATTGGAATTCTGTAAAAGGTGGCCGCAAGTACACGAACTGTAGTTTCCTGTATATCAATTTCAGAGTCGAAGGAGGAAGCTGTGACACGTGGCACGTCGTACAAGTTCGCTCTGCTGAACTAGTCCGTAATTAGGTCATTGTGGGAGATTGGGCATAACTTTGCCTTGAAGAATTCAAATCAAGTCAGACTTGTGGCATTTGAAAGACGATTCAGAGTGCTACTACAGGGCCAAATTTTAGATATCGAAGATCTGAAATCGTAAATATAATTCAATTTCAATATCGAGCTCCTCAAAACCAAGAAAAAGGTTTTTGTTTTTTGTTTTTTTTTTTTAAAATCAATTTGAATTGATTCCAAGGGCATATTGTATAACAAATATCAGTATTGGGTTCTAAGATGCCCCCCTAAAAATAATTCCACACCCATTGAGCCTTCAGAAGGCTCTACTATGGCTCATGAAGATGAAGAAAAGCAACATGACATATCAAAATTACAAGAGCAAGTGCACCAAATTTCGCTCTCATAAAGAGAAACAAACAATGAAATGGATGTTTTGAAGAAAAGCATGGAAGCTAAGATGGATGGTTTGAAGAAAGGCGTGGAAGATACAATGGATGGTTTGAAGAATGGTACGGAAGAAAAAAAGGAAGGTTTGAAGGATGGTATGGAAGAAAAATAGAAGGTTTGAAGGAAGACATGGAAGGTTTGTCAAAGTTGATACAATAAATGATTCCTAATGGCAAAAATATAGTAGAGGAAACTCATGATGAGAACAAAACAAATGTTAATCATGATTTCATAAACTCTAATGTTGGATTGAAGAACCACCACATTCCAAAGATGGATATGAGGAAGTTTGATGGCAAGGATCTCGTAACATGGACACTACATATGGAGCAATATTTTGATCGAAATAATGTGAAAAACACACAAAAGGTACGCATTGCAACTTTACATTTAGAACAAAATATATTTTTATGGTATCGATGGCTTTGCTCCCAAAAAAAATTGTCACTTGGTCAATTTTTACAGAGGAAATGATAGCACATTATGAGGATACAAAGAGCAACACCTTCTTTAGCCAATTGATAAATCTCAAACAAAAGGGTTCAGTGGTGAAGCACATTGAGGACTTCCAAAAATTGAATATAAGGGTAACTGATATTCCAGAGGAATACAAGATTGATGTCTTCATAGAGACTTTAAAGGATAACATCCAACATGAAGTTCGTGTTTGGGAATCTGATTCATTGGAGAAGGCATTCAGGTTGGCAAGAAAAATTGAATGTAAAATTATGGCGACAAGGAAGCCTGCCACTCACATCTATAAAGATGGAAGTGTTGCTACTCCTAGACCTCCACAACCTACAAGGTTGACACCACAACAATTGGAAGAAAAAAGAGCAAAAGGGCTTTGCTACAGTTGTGATAGAAAATACACTAAAGGTCATAAGTGTGCTGACAATAAATTATTTTACATAGATTGTGAAGAGGAGGAAGAAAACGAACAAGAAACTTCAAAAGAAGAGGAGATACACCAGGAACCAACCCTAGAAGAAGAAGAAATGAGTCTGACCATATCGTGTAATGCATTGGCAGGAATTACCACTCCTAAAACTCTCAAGATAGAAGGACATATTAAGAAGAAAAAGGTAATAGTGTTGATTGATTCGGGTAGTACCCATAATTTTATTCATTGTAAGGTAGCCAAGGAATTAAATTGTTTCCTATACCCAGCACCAGAATGTCAAGTGATGGTTGCAAATGGAGGAACTATAAATTGCTTTGGAAAATTCCATAATATCAAGCTAACCATGGGGGAATATGTATTGACTAGTCCAATGCTTTCCATTCCTATGGGAGGTGCTGATGTTGTACTAGGAATACAATGGTTACAGTCTTTGGGGACGGTAACTTTTAATTTTCAAGAACTTTTCTTGAAATTTTTTTTCAGAAGGAAAGGAAGTCGAATTACGGGGTATTGAAGGGAAGCCGGGAAGGATAATAAGCTCTAATATCATGACAAAGCTTCTAAAGAAAGAACAACGAGGCGTAATTGCACAATTATGCTCACTAGAAGTTCCGACATCAAAATCATCTATTTCTGCAGATCTCCAACAAGTCTTGGACAATCATTCCAAGGTGTTTGAAACTCCCAAAGGACTCCTACCTATTCGTGATCATGATCATGCTATTCATTTGATTCCAGGAAGTGTTCCTCCAAACATCAGGCCTTATAGATATCCTTACTTCCAAAAGAGCAAAATTGAACATATGATTGCAGAAATGTTAGAGGCGGGTATAATTCAACCTAGTCAAAGTTCTTTCTCTGCTCCTGTAGTATTGGTACACAAGAAGGATGGATCATGGCGAATGTGTCCGGATTATAGGGAGCTCAATAAGCTCACCATTAAAGATAAATTTCCCATTCCTGTGATTGATGAATTATTGGATGAATTACATGGAGCAATTTTTTTTACCAAGTTGGATCTTCGTTCAGGATATCATCAAATTAGAATGAAGACTGAAGATATTCCAAAAACAACATTTCGAACTCATGAGGGTCATTATGAATTTTTGGTCATGCCTTTGGGCCTTACCAATGCACCTTCTACATTTCAAGGGTTGATGAATTCCATTTTCAAACCCTTCCTTAGAAAAATTGTGCTAGTATTTTTTGATGATATACTAATCTACAACAGGTCTTGGAAGGATCATGTTCAACATGTTGAGAGGGTGTTCAAACTATTGGAGGAGAAACAATTATATGCAAAAACATCAAAATGTTTCTTTGGAGTACAAGAGGTGGAATATCTGGGTCACATTGTATCTCATGAGGGTGTTAAGGTAGACCCTAACAAAATTAAAGCCATTAAGGAATGGAAATTACCCACAACCATAAAGCAGTTGTGCGGATTTCTTGGGTTAACAGGGTATTATCGCAAGTTTGTTAAGAATTATGGGATAATAGCAACACCTCTAACAACATAATTGAAGAAAGATGAATTTTCATGTACTCCTGAAGCAACTAAGGCCTTTGAAGATCTTAAAGAGGAAATGTCCCTAGCACCAGTCTTAGCTATGCCAGACTTCACAAAAACCTTTATTGTGGAATGTGACGCCTCAGGAAATGGATTGGTGTTGTTTTAATGCAAGAAGGAACACACATTGCTTTTGAATGTCGTCCAATCAAAGGAAAGTATTTACAAAAGGCTATTTATGAGAAGGGAATGGTCGAAATACTACATGCACTAAAGAAATGGATACCTTACCTAATGGGAAGACACTTAGAGGTAAAAACTAATCATGATAGTCTTAAACACTTTTTGGAACAAAGACTATCTTCAGAAGAGCAGCAAAAATGGGTCACAAAGATGTTGGGTTATGACTTTGAAATCATCTACAAAAAAGGGAAGCTAAATGCTGTTGCAGATGCACTCTCAAGAAAGGATGAAGAGGTGGAATAATTTCTTTGTGCCATTTCTATTATCCAACCAGATTGGATAACCGAAGCAAGGGATGAATGGAAGAAGGAAGAAGAAGTGTGGACACTCATTCAAAAATTGCAACAATATCCTAGTACATATGATACATTTATTTGGAAAAATAATTCCTTATGGTACAAAGATCGCTTATATATTTGCAAGAATTCCCAACTAAAACAAAAGATTATTTTGGAATTGCACACTTCACCTTTAGGAGGACACTCAGGATTTTTAAAAACTTACCACAGGGTGAAGAAAGAAATTTTTTGGGGTGGCCTTAAATCTAATATTCAAAAGTTTGTGGCAGAATGTTTGGTTTGCCAGCAAAATAAAGTTGAGACAATTAAGACCTCGGGTCTTCTACAAACTTTATCCATTCCAAGTCAACATTGGAAGGAGATTTCAATGGATTTTATCACAGGTTTACCTAAGTCCGAAGGAAAGAGTGTCATCATGGTGGTAGTTGATAGACTTACCAAGTATGCACACTTTTATGCATTATATCATCCATTTAAAGCAAGTACAATTGCTTGTGCATTTATGGAAACAATTCAAAAGCTACATGGAAACTCGAAGTTATTGTAAGTGACAGAGATCCCATTTTTACAGGAAATTTTTGGACGGAATTATTTTCCTGTTTGGGTACTCAACTAGATCATAGGTCATCTTATCATCCTCAATCCGATGGTCAAACTGAGATAGTGAATAAATGTTTGGAAGGATATATTCGTTGTTTTGTATCTGTTAAGCAAGCACAATGGGTTAAGTGGTTACCTCTCGTTGAATGGTGGTATAACACTTCCTTCCATACTGCAGCAAAAATGACCCCATTTATGGCACTTTATGGATATCATCCATCGTCCATCGCATCTTCTTTAAGGGAAAAGTCTAGGGTTCAAGTAGTGGAAGATCACATCGAACATCAACAAGAAGTTCTCCAACTTTTAAAGGATAACCTAAATTTGGCATAAAATCAAATGAAACAACAGGCAAATCAACATCGTAGTGAGAGAAGTTTTGATTTAGGGGATTGGGTATTTTTAAGGCTACAACCATACAAACAAATGTCCCTCAAGCAAGCTAAGAAGGATAATAAATTACCGCCAAACTATTATGGTCCTTACAAGGTGTTGCAAAAGATTTGTACTATGGCATACAAATTGGAGCTTCCTATTTCTTCGCGAGTGCATCCAATTTTCCATGTTTCATGCTTAAAGGAAGGTTATAGGGGACAAACTTCCAATTCAAACAATATTGCCAGAAATTGATGAGGAAGGAAAAATCATATTGGAACCTGAATCAGTCACGGAAACAAGAACTCGACAATTATGAAATCGATCAATTTCAGAGTATCTCATCAAATGGAAGAACCTATCTACTGAAGATTCTACATGGGAGGATGAGAATTTTATACGGAAGCACCTAGAGCTACTCAAGTGTTGAGGACAACAATTTTTTGAAGGATAGGAGCATGTTAGGTCCCTATATTACTAGTATAGTCCCTTATTGTTGTTAGTGTAACCCCCTTATTGTTATTGTTGTACCCCTGTAACCCCCATATTGTTATTATTGTGCCCTTACATTATTATTGTTAATCGGCTAGGATTACATTGTGGCCCCATGGACTCCTATATATAGAAAGGAGGTTTTTTCATTTGTATCATCCAAAAATTGTTCATTTATGTAACATATTGGAGGTTTCCCCCTCGAAGTGTCTTATTTTTAAGGCATTGATATCTCTTTTCTTCTATTTTTGGAGCTAGTTTCATAACAAAGAAGAATAAGGGGAGATAAAATATGCAAAGGAGGTTCCAAACCAGGAGGAGAAAACAAAATCACAATCCTCAAATCTAGTTCTTGTCAAGACTCAAAATACAATAGAAATTAATATTGATACCCCATCACCCAAATATGGTAACGATAAAGGAGGTTTGTCTAACAAGGTTAAAGGAGATCCTTCCAGGATAATAAACAAGAAAATGGCACAAACCATAGCTTGGGCGGATGAGGTTAGTAGTCAAGAGATAGAAAGCAACAAGAGAAAGAAGTGAAGGCCTTTTAACAAAATCACTTATGAAATAGAGGCAGAACATAACAAAAACTTGGGCTATCAGTCAGTAATCACACAGATTATTAAACCGATTGCGCCCAAATGCATGGAATCAGCGGAAGAAGGAGGAGGTAACATTCAAAATCCTCCAAAAAAATGATGAAAATCTTGTCGTAGAATGCAAGGGGTTTGGGAAACCCCATAAAATCGCTACTGGTCAAATATATGGTGAAACAAGAGCGGCCTTAGATTATTCTTCTCCAGGAAGCTAATCTTGAAGAAATAAAAGGTATCATTACAACTAAAATATTTTGGCGAGATAGGGTTGGAGTTGCACAAGGCTCCAAAGGAGACTTTGGCAGTGTTGCGGGTGTTGGACCTGCCAACATTCAGGGGGTATCCCCAATATGAGGTCCCAATTAGACCTCACACTGTTTGGAGTAGGAGCATCGTCCTGAAAACGACTTGGTGCCGAAAAAGTGGGTTTTAATGGAATGCCTTAGCTCTGATAATGCATAGAATGATGTATTTGTGAATTTGGTGAAACAAGTGTATAACTCTGTGAAGAGTCAAGTGCAATGCATGAGAGGTTCTATCACAACAAGGGGGAAATAAGTGAGCCCTTTAGAAGCATGTAATAATACACAGCTTGAAAGGAACACACAAGCATAAAAGGAATCATAAGTTAGCCTGCAAAACAGTTCACAAGATAACCATGATTGAAATACATCATAGCACACATCTAAGAAGATTCATACTAATGCAAATGAAATAGTTCATAAGCATTATCGTAAATGAAACGACATATATTGAAAACATAAAAAGAGTAGTCTTACTACATTCACAACATATGCATAAAAATGTGTCGGCTCTGATCTTTTATTAAAGCGAAAGTCCCAAACATACATATATAATTGGCAAACCACTAGTCCCAATAGTGGAACATAAAGCCAACACCTAGTCCTCCAAAGAAAGATACTCCCTCTATGATAAGGAGAAGCCAAGGCTCTCCAAAAAACTTCCCATCTTTCGATCCTAAGCTAAAATCCCTTTACATGAATAACGAGGGTATATTTATAAAAAATGAGATGATTATTCATCTCGCTTTGTGACTCTTTGAATTCCCTCGTGACCTTTTGACTTATTTGTATAATGACTCTTCATATTCCAAAGATGACACTTGGACTTCCACTTACAAAATTGCATGTACCCATATAGTACAAAATTGGGTATAGTTAACTAGACTGCTTAATAAGACAAATATCATGTCAAGGCTGAGTTTGGAAAAACTCTATCTTGTCCACCTCAACTTGTAGATTTTCAGTTACATAGTGATACCAAGTTTTATATTGTGCAATTACTTCCCTAAACTTTGAAATGCAGTCAGGTTGGAAGTAGAATCTAGCCTCCATTGCATTCGGGTACACTGTCTTAGAGCCAATTGTGTCTCCTTCTTTAGCAACAACAACAATGTATTGATCTTGACAGTGCCACCAATGTACTTCTGCATATCATGCCTGTTAACCTCGAAATATTCCATGGTAGTGATCTTCCTGAGCTAGTCCAAGTATTCTTCGACCTCATGTATTACCTTGTTCCTACCTTTGGCTTCAGTGAGTGAGCCAACTAAAGGGATGTTGTGTGACTTCACCATGAAATCCACATTGTTATATAATCGTGCATAAGAGGCTTTAACGTCAGCGATGAATGAGCTGAGATGTTTATTGCTTTGGATGAGCATCTGAACCTCTACTTTATGTAACTCAACATGTTTCCTTGTCTTCTTAACTAAGTAGGAAGGTGCACTTCTGTATTGCATTTCCTACTCATGCATCGCAAGATACTTCACTAAGTATCACTACCTTAATTTATTCCAGATACACTTGTGCAGGAGCTTCCTTTGGACCTCTGCTTGGAGATATTCAATTTGTTGCCTTGCAACCTCTAGGTTCTTTGCCATTTGTTTGTTATTCTCCATTAAATACTTTGTATTTGACTTGCAGGGTCCTGTGAAGGCCAAGTTGGCTACGGCAATGCCTTGTGGATTCTTGTTGGTGTCCATCACGATCACCTTTTCTTTAATAAAAGAAGGATGTGCGAGATCATCCGAGAAATGTTTCTTCCTTGCCTATGTGATATTATTTTGTATCTCATCATAGGTTAAGTTGTATATGTCCATCACTGGACCCTCATCAAGAGGAGAAATTTCCTCTCCCTCACTTCGAGCTTGCTCTACTATCAGAGGATGTGGAGACCGAGTAGAGATTTGTTGCGTGCTCAACATGAGATCAGCATCTTGGCTTTGTTGCTCCTTAATGAGCTTGCCATGCAAGCTATCAATGAGAAATCCTTCTCAAACACAGATATCCTTCTCGAACTAATAAGCAAACCCATCTACCTTAGCTGATGCAACCACATACTCCTTATTCGACCCCTTGTTCTTATGATTTTGACATGTATTAGCATAGTGTCAAAAATCATGACAACGGAAGCATTTGATCTTACTTAGATCTTTCTTCTTCTTGTCATTCTTTTGACTGGACTCGCCCTTCCCTTTGCCTTTCTCACCCTTGGCTTTTCTTACAAGAGAAAAATTCCCCTTGCCCTCGGTGTTGACTGATCTCCCTTCTAAGGTTCCCCTTCATATCTTCGTGTATGTAGTTATTAACGTCATCCTGGTCTCCCACTAACAACATCCTAGAATCCATTCCAAGACTTGTGAAGTCCAAGTAAGGAAAAAGTCACAAGGTCAGGATTAGATACAACTTCTCCCACACCACCTAGTTCATCTCGAACCCGAGTGAATCTAATAAGATATGTGGTAATGGCCTCATCTAGATACTCCTTAACTTCTCTTTAAGATCAAGCTTCCTGGTATCACTAGTACTCTGATATAGCTTTAGGACGACTTTATACATCTCATAAATTGTCTTGTTCTCATGGATATGAGACACTTTATGATATTTGACCCCTTCTAGAATAATCCTCTTTGTCATGACATCATTCTTAGTATGGTGGGCCAATTTTTCAACATCTTATGGTCGTCGGATAGTCTGCTTCACGAATTCTCCCACGCCATTATCCTCCAACACTTTCATAATCCTTCCTTTCTAAGAGATGAAGTTCGATTCTCCTTCAAGACAATGATTAAATCTTAGTCCTTGGTATGCCATGCTACCTGTCCAAGGAACTCTTCTTGAAAAACTCATTTTTGTTCTCCAACAATAAACTGATCTCCTTCATGCTAGTGCTTATTCTGTTCACTGCTCTAATACCATGTAGAAAATTCATGAAATTCTGCAACTATTAATATGAACAATTTAAAACAATTTTCTTTTCATTTATACACAGAATGTCTCTTCCAAATTGCAGCAGAAAATGAACATAAATAATTACACTATCACACACTATAACAACACAATTTTTCTAGGGAACCCAATTGGGAAAACCCTTTGCTAGATTGAGAATTTTTATTAAAGAATAATGAGCAATATATCTCTTACAAAAAATATTTGTTTCACTAGAGAATATAATGGTTCTCACTACCTTAGACCATGCTTGAAACACCTGCTTATCTCTGATCCCGCCTCTAATTTTCATGTGCACTAATAGCCCCTATTAAATAGGAAACCCTCCTATTTCTTTGCACACTTTCTCAAGGAATTGCTTTCCTCTTCAAAAATTTACACAAGAAGTCTTGGCACCTTTCTCTCACAAGCTCACAAAAACCAGTGTTCAATATGATACAATGAGTGCCCTTGTTCCTCCTTTTAAAGGCAATTCAAATGGCTGAAGTTAGCAAGTTTCTCTTCGAGGTAAGTTACTTTTGTGATTGATTAAGTTAACTGAGTTAACTACTCATGCAACTTTTCCTACCTCGGTTCTAGAACTTGAGACTCAATTAACTCACACTAGAAGACAAATAACTTAGTGTTCCACTTCAAGAAATTAGTTAACTAGCCCCAAGGGTTAGCTCAATTGGTTGAGTCCCCGCTTGGAAGTACTTACAGATTGAGAGGTCACAAGATCAAATCTCCTAGACGCTCACAACATTAGGACGAAAATAGATACCTTCGGGATGATTTACTGTGATTAAGATCGTAGATGTAGCTAGTACGTGTGTGCGGGCACATAGGAACGTGAACCACTTGTAAAATAAACACACACACACACACACACACAATTAATTGCTTCATAACTCATCCTAACTTTTAGGAACGAATCCCAAATTATAGGAATTCATCCTAAATTATAGGGAACTCAAGTTTGCTAAAGAAGGAACTCGTTGGGACTTTTTTGACTAAGGAACAAGTCAAAGAATCCTTTCTTGTTGATATTTTCAACACTTTGCACCCATAGACCCATTGTATTTTGATGACCCATGGTATTGCACCCTTTGGAAAAGTATAAGTACAAGGGTGAGAGATTCATTCTTGTGGTTGACATGAGAGCATATTATGGAGGAGAAGGGTGGGTATGTTTCAAACCCCTTGAGTGTGGAGAGGGCCTTTGGAGGTGGTTGACAAGGGAGCATATGGTGGAGGAGAAGGTTGTGTAGGCCTCAGAGCCCTTGATGGCTTGTGAAGTGTGTTGGTAAGAGAACATCTTATTGAGATTGAACAAGAAAATTCAACACCAACACCTAGTGCATTAAGCACCTAGTTGCATTAAGCACCCAGACTAGGGTGGGGCCCATAGTGCTATTTTTTGGTGCATGTCTATTTTGGTTATCCCTTAATTAAGATGGACATTAATCTGTAATATATTCTTAATGTGGACTTGACTTAGTTAATTGAAAGTGATAAATTTGATTAGCTAGTGGATTTCGAGTTAGAGGTAGTTGGCGAGGCATGCAGAGTAATTCTAGTTGTAACAGAGTTCGAAGTGCAATGGTGCATGAGTTGGTGCAAGTTGTAAATAGTTTAACTCATTTAAGTGAGTTAAACTCAGTTGTGCTAGTTGTAACTGAAGACACACAAGTGAGAGATCGAGTGAATTAAATATTAATTAATTCACAATCAGTGATCTCACATGCAACTGGGCATTTACTATTATTAGCTACATGCATGTCAGATCCAATGGAGACCTAGTTGAGTTCTAGGTGAAAGGGAAGTTGAATATCAGTTGTAGGATTATTGGGTTGCACACATGAAACCAAACACCCATTGGAGTGCCCATGATACTTGTGCAGTCAAGACAGACAAGAATTCCTATCCTTGAGGGATCTTTACCATCAGGGATTGCGCAAGCAAAGCAGGTTGTCTGGAGGTTGAGAATTGGCTATGTGTTGGTCAGTTTTGCATATGAAAGTGTGAGAAAATTAGCTTAGTACTGGAGGGCTCTTGTGAGAAGAGTTTTGTATGTAGTTGTTTCATGATCCATGTTGAATATACAATAGAAGATAGTGGGGTTTTTAGCTGTAAGCTTTCCCCGAGAAATTATATGTGTTGTGTGTGATTGATCCTTCTTCATGTTCATGTGATTAGCGATTGTGTTTTTAATTCCACAAAAGATTTGTAGAAGAGATTCAATATTTAACTTTAGTACATTGTTATATCAGGTGAATCCAAGATATATATGCATGTTGTATAATTTCTACATTGTATCAGAGCACAGGAAATTGTAGAAGTGAAGCAGGAGTTGAGTTTGTGACATGATAGAATACAAATTTGCAGAAAGACTTTCTTGGTGTTGTAGCTGATTCAAGATCGAAATGGATTTCAATGGCTCGAGGTTAGAGTAGGCACTCAAGGGCAGTTCAAACTAGATTGCTTGGAAGTACATGATGGAGGCAGTACTCGAAGACAATGGCTTGAAGGAATTCATTGACAAAGATGTTCCTAAGCTCGATGCTGCAAATCTTGATGCATGGAAAAAGAAAGTGGCAAAGGCGAGGAGGATCCTGTTGGAGCGAGTACGAGACCACACTGTCTTAAGCCTCCATGGGAAAGCCACACCATATGCACTGTGGAAGGCTTTGACGAATCCATTCCAAAGAAGCAATGACCATAGGAAATTGGTGCTCAAAGATAAACTCAGGAAGATCAAGATGGAAAAGGGTGTACCATTCCAAAATATCTAACAAAGTTTTTCCAATGTCGGGATGAACTGGGGAGCATTGGAATAACAGTTTCTTATGATAATTTGGTGAGCTTGGCTCTCCTAGGACTTCCCAAGAGTTGGCACAGTTATCAAGACTCTGTCAATAAAGGGGAAAAATTGCCAGATTGGGAATGACTGTGGTTGGACTTGGTGCAGGAGGAGTTCAGATGGAACACCAGAGACGGATCTTCATCTAAGAATGAGGATGAAGAGGATTGTGCTTTGGCTGCCAAGGCGAGGAAGGGGAAGGGGAAGAAATTCCATTCTAAATCTGAGTCCAATAATGGAAAGAAGTAGGACATGTCCAAGGTGAAGTGTTTTCACTGTCACGAGCATGGGCATTTTGCTACTAATTGTCCACAAAAGAAGAAGAACAAGAAGGTTGGAGGATCTGCAGCTGGTGAGGCCCTTGCCTTGCAATTTGAGCTTGAATTCTCATTGATCACATGCATGGTGTCTAGTGCATTGGGATCTGTGTGTTATTTGGATAGTGGCGCTTCCTTTCACATGACGTGAGATAAGGAACTTTTCACTGACTTGGAGGAGAAAGATCTCTAGATGCATATTGAAATGGGCGATGACGAACGATACAGTGCTACCAGGATTGGTACCATTACCGTTCAGAGGGTGTCAAGTAAACCATTTCAATTAAAATATGTGATGCTTGTACCAGGTCTAAAGAAAAATTTGGTCTCAATCACAATGTTGGAGGATAGAGGATATGATGTTGTTTTTAGTAAAGGAAAAGCTTTCATGTGACATAAAACAACGGGACAAGCCAAGAGGAAATGGATTCGAGTTAAGAATCTCTACAAGCTAGAGGTAGATGGTTGCACAGCAATGATGGGCAAGGTAGATCAAGTGGTGAGTCGGGATGAGGGCGAATTATGGCACAGGCGATTGGGCCATATTCACCATGGAGCCTTGAAAGTCATGTAACAGATTTCTATTGGTATTCCCAGGGGTACACTTGCACAGTTAGACACATGCAAGGGATGTACTATGGGAAAATATGTAAAGGCCACCTTCATGAGAAGAAAAATGGAGCTTCAGGGATCCTTGAGAGAGTTCACACAGACGTGTGTGGTCCTTTCTTGGTTGCTTCAACAAAAAAACATAAGTACTATGTAATTTTTGTTGATGACTTTTCTCGTAAGTGCTGGATCTTCTTCATGCAGAAGAAAGATCAAACATTCTCTAAGTTCTGTGAGTTTAAGTCACTGGTGGAGAAAGAGTCGGGGAAGCAAGTGAAGGCCCTTAGGAGTGATAATGGTGGAGAATAAATCTCCAATGAATTCAAGAACTTTTGCAACAAAGAAGGAATTCAAAGAGAGCTTATAGCGCCTCATAACCCAACAAAGAATGGGGTTGCGGAGAGGAAGAATAGAACTATTGTGGGTGAAACATGAGCGATGTTGCATGATCAAGGCCTACTGATGCATCTGTGGGCGGAAGCATGAAATACATCGATACATGTGCAAAACTGTTGTCCTCATATAGTACTTGGCATGACTACACCTAAAGAGGCTTTCACTGGTAAGAAACCTAATGTTTCACACTTTAAGATTTTTGGCTCATCTGTTTATGTGCATGTGACCAAGGATGCCAGGAAGAAGTTGGAACCAACAACTGAGGTTGGGATTTTTGTGGGGTACACTGAAACGCCCCATAATTATCATGTGTATTTTCCAAACACCAGAATGATTGTTGTGTGACGGGATATCAAATTTGATGAGGAGAAAGCCATGCAGTTGTCCCTTGAGAGGGAGTTGGACTTGCATGCAGAGGAGGAACTATTAGTTCCCAAGGATGAGTCTCAAGATGTGGATCAACCGCATGAGGAGGTTCATGGAGTGGAGGAAAACACTCATGCAGAGCCATCCGTCAGAAATGGTAGAAGGCGCACCACGGAAGCTAATAGATTGAGACTTGATGTTGCAAAGAATGTAGGAGCCCCTACTTCACCGATTTACTGGATACATGGCTCTTATGAGAAAATGTATTGTGACTGAACCATCTTCCTTTCAAGAAGCAGTGCAACAGCCAAATTGGGTTAATGCAATGGTGGAGGAGTATGACTCCATTGTCAAGAATAGTGCATGGGAGATAGTCCCAAGACCGGTTGACAAATCAGTGGTTGGATCGAGATGGATCTACAAGGTAAAGCAAGTTGTTGATGGGAGTGTGGAGAAATACAAGGCCAAGTTTATGGCCCAGGGATTCTCACAGATCGAGGGGATAGATTATGATGAGACTTTTGCACTTGTTGCAAGGTACTCTTCCATAAGATCCATCCTTGCACTCTCAACGCAGATGGGTTGGCGCATTCATCAGATGGATGTGAAAACTGTGTTTCTCAATGGGATCACTGAGGAAGAGGTGTACATAGAGAATCATGAAGGTTTTGAGATCTTCAACAATGATTCGCATGTGTGAAAACTCAAAAGAGCACTGTATGGGCTGAAGCAAGCACCCTGTGCTTGGTACACTCAGATAGACAACTATTTCACTTGACTGGGCTTCACCAAAAGCGAAGAAGATGCAAACTTGTACCGGATTGCGGTTGAGGGTAAGATATTGATCATTTTTCTTTATGTTGATGATCAAATTTTGATTTGTGACGAGCAAATGATACACTCATGCAAGGAGGATCTTGCAAGGGAGTTCGAAATGAAGAACATGGGCCTCCTTCATTATTTCCTTGGATTGGAAATATGGAAGCAGCATGGTGAAATTTTGTGTCTCAAGGCAAGTATGCAAAGGAGATACTGGGTAAGTTTAACCTAGAGAGTTGCAAACCTGTGGATACCCCTCTTCCAGGAAATTGGAGAAAAGAGGATGCTACTTCTGGAGAGGTAGTGGATGCTAGTGTCTACCGACAGTTAGTGGGTTCTCTAATGTATCTATTGAACACGAGACTAGACATTTGCTACGCAGTTAATCAACTGAGTCAAGCTATGGTTAAATCTATCAATATCTTTTGGAAGGCGGGGAAGCATGTCCTGAGATACCTAAGGGGCACATCAGAGTATTGTCCATGGTATAGATGGACAAAGGGAGTGAAGTTTCATGGCTTCACAGATTCAAATTGGCCTACCAGTCCATCGTACAAAAAGAGCACATCAGGGGGGATCTTTAGCATTGGATCAACATCAGTTTCCTCGTACAGCAGGAAGCAACAATCTGTGGCACTCAGTTCAACAGAAGTGGAATACATGGCAGCAAGTCAAGCTGCATGTGAGGATATCTGGATGAGAAAGATATTGGTTGGTTTGTTTTGTTCTTGGATGGATTCGACAGTGATTCATTGTGATAATCAGAGTTTCATTTAAATCTTGATTAATCCTGTGTTTCATGATAGGTCCAAGCATATAGATATCTGGTACCATCATCTCAAAGATTGTGTGCAGAGAAGGATAATGTTACTTTAGTACATTACCAAGGAATATCATGATGCATATATTCTGACGAAGGCACTCATCAGGAGAAAATTCGGATACCATAGAGACAGGATCGTGGTGAAGGATAATCCCTTTCTTATTGAGAGGGAGTGTTGAGATTCAATAAGAAAATTCAGCACCCACTCCTAGTGCATTAAGCACCCAGACTAGGGTGGGTCCCACAGTGTTATTTTTGGGTGCATGTATATTTTGGTTATCCCTTAATTAAGATGGACATTAAACTGTAATCTATTCTCAATGTGGACTTGAATCAATTAACTGAAAGTCATAAATTCAGTTAGCTACTGGATTTCGAGTTAGAGGTATTTGATGAGGCATGCAGAGTAATTCTAGTTGTAACAGAGTTCGAAGTGCAATGGTACATGAGTTGGTGCAAGTTGTAAATAATTTAACTCAGTTAAGTGAGCTAAACTCAGTTGTGCTAGTCGTAACTGAAGATACACTAGTGAGAGATCAAGTGAATTAAATATTAATTAATTCACAATCAGTGATCTCACATGCAACTGAGGATTTACTATTATTAGCTGCATGCATGTCAGATCTAGTGGAGACTAGGTTGAGTTCTAGGTGAAAGGGAAGTTGACTATCAGTTGTAGGATTATTGGGTTGCACACATGCAACCAAACACCTATTGGAGTGCCCATGATACTTGCGCAGTCAAGGCAAGCAATGATTCCTATCTTTGAGGAATCTTTACCATCAGGGATTGTGCAAGCAAGGCAAGCTATTTGGAGGTTAATCATTGGCTACGTGTTGGTCAATTTTTCATATGACAGTGTGAGACAATTAGATGAGTACTGGAGGGCTCTTGTGAGAAGAGTTTTGTATGTAATTGTTTCATGATCCATGTTGAACATACAATAGAAGATAGTGGGGTTTTTAGCTGTAAGATTTCCCTGGGAAATTATCTGTGTTGTGTGTGATTGATCTTTCTTCGTGTTCATGTGATTAGCGATTGTGTTTTTAATTCCGCAAAAGATTCGTAGAAGTGATTTAGTATTTAACTTTAGTACATCGTAAGATCGGGTGAATCCAAGATATACATGCATGTTGTATAATTTATACACATCTTGTGGGGGAGAAGGCTGACATCGAGCAGGCCCAAATTTGTGAAGTGAAGACAGGGCCTGTGATAGGCCTCAGATTTTTGGAGGGTCGAGATGGCTTCTGAGAGGCCTCAGATTTTTGGAGGGTTGAGAGGGCCCGTGGTAGGCCTCACACCTATGGAGGGCTAAGAGGGCCTATGGAAGGTGGAAAAAATAATAAGAGAGACGCCTTGTGGAGCACACCGAGTAAGAGCATAGAGATGTGCAGGGGTATGAGACATTGAGAGAGAGAGATTCTCTCAAGCAAGAGATCTACATGAGCAATATTGCAGGTTTGTTGTGAATGAGATACTCAAATGTGCCGAGTTCGAGGAAGAGCATGGAGTAGAAAACGAGATCTATGTCAACCAGATCAAGGACAGATGTAGGGGTTGATCCACAAGGCCAGATATAAGGTAATTATTGTACATGTTATTTCCTTGATGGACATTATCCCAGTAAGGGAGCCCAAGTAGGTTTTGAGAAGGATTTAATGAAAAATTGTTTATGGGGCAAAACTTGTGCATCATATGCTTACTATGCATGATATGATTGTTGGTTTTATAAGTTTTGTTGTGCAAAATGTGTTTTTGGTTACACACATCAGTGTGCCTTAGTTAATTAGATGTGTAATGTTAATAGAAAGTTATTACCAGATGTTGGTGTGTGTGTGTGCATCAAATCTAGTGTCCAAAATTCTAACAATCATAGCTTCAATTATGATTGAGATTCTTATGGATTTGTGGTAGTAAATCTATTGTAGGGAAGAAGGATCAACAATAAGGGAAGGATCATACCCAAAACTCCCACAAAATTCAAACATGTGCATATTTAAAACAAAGTGGAAATATAATTGACAAAGAAGAACTTACAAGGACACAAGTTGTTTCGAAATGAATCCAAAATGCTTTTATTACTTCAAGAATAACTTAGAAGGATACAAGTCTGCTCAAAAGTCTATCACAATGGTTCAACCATTCATACATCGATTTACAAAGTATATATACACCTTTCTCTAAAATATATTGATTAAATATCAATATTTATTTACAAAATATCTTTAAACTGTTTACAAAAATAGATCTAAAACATAGGAAAATTAAAACTTCTTAAGCTCTTTGGCACTGAATTCGAGACTTTTGCAAATGAATGGACTAGAAAGGCTGTTATTCAGTTGCTTTTTATAACTATCTGTCCATGTTTTCCTCTAATTCTGCCTGCTATTACTGAAACTCAAAATTACTGTTGTAAACCTTTCTGCTACTCTAATCAATGAGTAGACATATTTTCTCCCATATTTCCTCATCAAGAGTGGTGGCTTTGATTAGTGTCCTGTTAATCTCATCCACTGCAGTGTACTTCTAAAAATTAGGTTTGACTACAAACAAATGTTTGATTTCATGTCGAATAAACAAGTCAAAAGTCAAACCTTTGATGGATGCCTTCCTTGTAATGGTCCCTCTAATGTTGGAAAATTTGGATATATCTATGGCTATTGAATACAATCTTCACTGGTATTCTTCAAGAGTATCCAGCTTATCTCCAATTCCTCTTAAGCCTGGTAGTTCGTTTTGATGCAACACATTAAACTTTCTTTGAAACTTTTCGAGGTTGGCTTCTAAATTATGGCATTTATTTTCAAGTTGTAGCTTTAAATTCCTTTTGATGTGAATCTTCCTAACCAAGACACAAATTCAGAGAATGAATGAGACTGTGGGAATATGAATTGAGGTAGGAAAGAGTCCCACAGACTCAATTCATATAAATCAAATTCAGATTGTGTTTTCTGAAATTTTGTACTCTTAGTCACCTAGTGGCAAATGGTCCAAGTCTATCATAGGTGGGAGCATGGGTTTTTCCTCTGTCATTTTGTATTTTCCCTTTGAAGAAGAGATTTGAAAGAAGTGAGGATAGGAAATATGGTTACCAGGTAATTGGTCGGCTTGTAGGTGTTGTATGTTGGGTTGTTCTGTTGAGGTTATAGTAGAGTCTGGTATGTAGTTTTCCTTAACATAATGCGTAAAGGACTAATGAGAAAACTACAGGTTTATTTCATAAAAAAGAGGAATTAATCGTTTAAGACGTTTATAATGGGAGCAGGGTGTTTATGGCGGCAACGGTTATGATTGGATAACAATTCAAAACTATGTAATGTGCAACGGACATATGGTGGCAATCGAGTGGGTATGACCTTTTGGTGGGAGCGGGAATTGTCAGAATGGGTGTGGGTGGTTTAAGAAAATGACACTATCGGTTTCTGGAGGTGGGGGGGGGGGTATGGACTATATTCGTAGTTGATTCGTTCGTCAAAATGGTTTGTCTTCGAAACAACTTTTTGGAAACCCACCCCACCCACCCCCCCCCCCCCCCCACCTCAATTAAACGTCAGAGAGGGGGGTGGGGGGGGGTCTGAACTATCTTCGTTGTCGTTGATCGAGCAGAGAAAATCGTAGTGATTAGTTGTTGTGCCCGAGATATCATAAACCGACAAACATGTCAATTCATTCTAACTTTATTACAAATCACTAATCATGGTTTAGTTGCGTTTAAACTAATTAAAACCATTAATTAACCACTTAATGCAACATTTAGGCTAGCACACATATTTTGATTCTTCTTGGGATTTTTTTTTCGTTTTTTATATTTTACTTTTTTATCATCATTTTTTATAACATATTTTCAAATACCATTTTATTTTTCTCTATTTTTTCTTTTTCTTTGTGTCTTATATATATATATATATATATATATTTTAACAACTACAAAGTAAATAAAATAAAATGTTGTTACAATATTGGCTCTAACTGGGGACTGCTTCTCCTTGTGAGATGCAGAGAAAAATTAGATCCATGTGCCGTCTCCTCGGGCTGCGGAGCTTTTGCTGTGAAATCACACTTTGACAATGAAATATAAATAAAGCCGGTAATATACAATGAACTATAGCTATAATCAACTTCAGTACTGAATATAATCCTTTAGATACTTTCCATTGATAGACAATGTAGAGTATCTTCCTTCCAGATTATATAGGTCAAAAGTATTGTTTCCCTTTACTTATGTAATCTTGAATGGTCCTAACCAAATATTATCAAATTTACCATGTTTCCCTTTTTCCTCTCTTCGGGAATCCCATTTCAAAACCAAATCTCCTTCCCTGAATTCTCTTTCTCTAGCTTTCCTATCAAACACACTTTTCATCTTGTTTTGATATTGACGAAGTTTGTATTGAACTTCATCTCTCTCTTCCATTAATTCTATAATTTGATTGACTCTCCTAGAAAATTCATCAGGCTCTTCATTTGATTCTTGTAAAAACTTCATGACAGGAAAAGCTAGCTGTGTAGGAAAAATGGCCTAAGTGCCATATACAAGCTAAAAAGGGGATTTACCTGTTGATATTTTGGGTGAAATTCTATTGGCCCAAACTGCATAGTTAAGATAATTGTCCCACTTTCTCTTATGATATGAAATTACCTTTTTTGTCACCTTTACCAAACTCTTATTAGATGACTCTGTCAATCCATTCCCTTAAGGGTAGTATGGAGTAGAATGATGAAATACAATACGATATTTCTGGCATAATTATATCATTTTAACACTACTAAATGCCTGTACATTATCTGTGACTATCTGTTGAGGACAACCAAATCTAGATAGTATATTTTCCTCAATAAATTCAATGACAACAATATGTATAACATTTTTACTAGGATATCTTCTACCCACTTTTAAAGTAATTTGAGGCAGTTAAGATCCATCTGTGTTGGTTGCTAGATTCTGGATGTATCTTTCCAATGAAATATAGTCACCACTGTAAAAAGGGTGCCTCAATCAAAACTGAAAACAAGGGGGAGTGTTGTTAATCTTTGCTTGCCAACAAAAATCTGACATGGAATTCAACGTCTGACTTCGCCCCAACTTGTGAAAACAACTTCGGCCAATAGATACATGCTCTTAAGGTATTATATGTTGTTGCTCTCCACATATAATTCCCCCCACATATTCCTTCATGAAACTGATATATAACTCCTTAAGTTTCACGCTCAATTAGGCATAGAAGTAAGATGTTTAATGGATCTTTCCAATACAGGTTAGCATTGATAATACAAGACTTCATAGTATTTAATCTAAGAGTTTTGCATTGATTTTTTGTGAAACCAGGAGTGTACTCAAAATCATGAAGAAAGTGTACAATATCAGTATACCATTCAGATAATAAGAACTTTTCCTCAATATGAAGTGGAAGAAGAGTTGAATCTGTAGAAGAATAAGGTTCCTTTGAATTCTTATCTCCTGAACTTGAAGAAGGTTCTTGTGGATTCTTCTCTCTTGAACTTGGAGAAGGTTCTTGTGGTTTATTTTCTCCTGAACGTGGAGAAGTTTCTTGTGGATTCTTCTCTCCTGAAACCTACATAATAGTGCTTATTCCCAAAACTTTACAGTTGGATTAAGCCAACAACTTGGCTAAACCCTGTCCTTCTATCATCTTAGTAGATTTGATGTCTAGATCACATTCAAGGATTTTAGCTATCCATCTCCCTCTCCTACCATCCATATCAGGTTGGGTCAAAAGGGTTTTGATAACATTATTTGGGACTTAGGCAATAACAAAGGAATGAAGGACATACGATCTAAAATATTTTAGGAATTGTACAAGAGCATAGGCTCGTTTTTCAATAATGTAATATTTTAGCTCTGCATCTCTCATAAATTTACTAAAAAAGGAAATTGGTTGGTCATCTTGGTTATCATTCTTTTGCAGTAAAGAAACAACTAAAGTTGTGTCAGAGGCAAAAGAGAAAATGCTGAAGGGTTTTGTATAAATAGGGTTGGCTAGTACTTGGGCTTTAGAAATAGCCTTTTCGATTTGTGTAAAATCATATCTAGCGTGCAATGTCCATTTAATCTCGTGTTTTTTCTTCAGAATATGAGTGATATATTTAACAATCTCAACATAGTTTCGTATAAATATTCTTAGAGAATTAATATTTCCTAAAAAACCTTTAATTTATTTTTAATTTCTTGGTAGACTAATTAACTTAATTGTTGAAACTCGTTTTGGATCAATTATCACACCTTTTGAGATGATGTGCCCAAGTAACTTTCCTCCCTTTATGGCAAATAGAGATTTCTTTGGGTTGACCGAGATTCCGAATTTTCTGCACCTATTAAAAACCTTTCTCAAGTGCTTTAACTGCTTTTCATCAAAGTTTGAAAACACAATTATATCATCGAGATAAATAACAATAAATTTATTGATTTTTCCTACAAAAGATAAATGCATGGCTCTTTGAAATGGTGCTCCTGCATTGGTTAATCCAAATGGCATACTAGTGTACATAAATGTACCCCAGGGAGTTGTGAATGTTGTTTTTTCTTTGTCTCCTGGACTCATAAAAATCTAGTTATATCCAGAGAAACCATCTAGCATGGAAATTATATTAGAACCTGAAATTCTTTGGAGTAATTGATCCATTTTAGGCAATGGATAATTGTCTTTTAAGGATGATTTGTTCAGATTTCTAAAATCCACACACAATCTTATTTGACCATTCTTCTTTCTTACAGGAACTAAATTTGCAACCCACTCAGAATATCTAATAGGAACAATTATCTTGGCATCCAGTAATTTCTTTAGTTCCTTCTCAATGGTTGGAAGCAGAATTGGATTTATTCTTCTTAATTTTTGTTGAAATGGTTTGGCTTCTAGTCTTAAAGAAATCTTATGCTCAATGAGATTTGTGTCATAATTTTTGAGCTTGATCATAGGACCAAGCAAAGACATCTTTATAACGCTTTATGAGATTGATATATTTGTCTTTTATGTCTTTGGGTAATGATGTTGAAATTTTCACATTCTTAATTTCTTCATGAGTTACAATGTTATAGTCTTCTATATCCTCTTGTTGTTGTGTATTTAATAACGAAGCTTTTAAGATATCATTATTGTTAAAAATATTTTCAAGAGGGATTAGACCCTTGGGAATGTAATTGTTTGGCAATTGGAGGATATTATGATCAACTATCTTATTGTTCAATTGTGAAGTTTCATTTTCATGACCCGAATTATGATCAATAATTCGTTCTCCCTCAATTTTTAAGGTTGAAAAATCACCCATTGCTTGCAGGAAACTCTTCAATTGTTCATCATCTTCAAACACTTGCCAGTGTTTAAGATTGTCAGGGACTGAAGGACTGTATTTCACCTGAATTTGATATTGTAGTTGCATTGGATGAAGAATTTTAAAACAACCAACATAAACTGCTAAAGATTCTGCATAAATGTTCTCATCTCTTGGGATTGTTATAATGTTAAAAGCTTGAAAATGGTTCTCTTCAGGATCCCATACCTCATTTCGGTAATATCTAAGCCTAGGATATTTTTCTTTGCATAGATTTCTTACTTGTTTTACTGTTCATTTTGAGTCACTGAATACACGTAAGTTTTTAACTTTCATACTTTTAGCTAACTCAAGGCCTAAAAGTAGGGCTTCATATTCTACTACATTATTAGTAACATCGAAGTCTAACTTAAAGGATTGGGCTATGTTTTCTTTATCTCGAGAAATTAATACAATTCCTGCTCCATCTCTATCTTTAGAAAAATACCCATCAAAGTATAACTTCCACACATCAATTTTTATATATTTAGGTTTATTTATAATCTATTCAAATGCTAAGTTGGGAATTTTGGAGATCATTAGATGACAATGTGAAACATCCAAAATCTTGATCAACAACATAAATTGGATGATTTATTGCTTGATCAAACTTATAGACATTGTTAATGAATCTTACCTATCTATATAACCTAAGATGTTCACCCCCATATACAGGAATAGTCACATAAGACATATCCATCTGCAGACTTCTACCTAACTTGGCACAACATGATCCTGATAACAACATTCCAAATTTCAGACATATATCTGTGACTATAATGTCTAGCACTACACTTTTTACAGGGATTTGTGCTAAAGTTACAACAAGCTCTTTTATCAATCCAAGACAAGGGAATTTCTTGGAGTCAAAGGTGTACAAATCATGGTAAGGTCTGGTAATTTGCAATTTCAGTTGATCCATGATTACTTTGGGCATAAAATTGTGAGAGGCCCCAGAGTCTAACATATAATTATATAGAAGAAAATCATGAACTTTGAGAGTAACATAAAATGGAGGAATGTTTTCATCAATCATGTCAGAAATAGGAGCAAAAACCACATAAGGTTTGTCATCCTATAAACTAATTACGCCCCCCTCAGCATCTATATTGGAGGATTGCATCCACTTTGATACTTGATTTTTGTATCCTGGGTTTTTTGAGAGTTCAGAAAGTGGAACACAAATTTCGACTCTCTTTAGCTCTTCATATACATTAAAAACTGTTAGAACAATGTTTTCAGATGTATTATGTTCATTTGATTGAATTAACGGTCGAATTATAGTTGTTTGGGTTTCAACAATTTTTACTTGAGGCTAATTAATTGTGACATTCTTAACTTCCCTACCAAGACCAGTTCTAGGTCTCAAATCATATCTTCTTCCCAATTATGCAATAATATATTCAGAAAATACTTGATACTTTGAAACTTGTGAAGCCTCTTGACCTTGGGTTGAAGATTGATCAAAATAAATTGGGAGAATTTTGTAATGATATATCACCCAGAAAATTAATGTCATTAGTAACTGATGGAGTGGTTTCTTCGAGTTCCTAATCACAATTAACAATGGAGGCTAGACTTGTTGATCAGTATTTGGTCTTTGCAAGATTTGAGGTTGAAAATGTCTCTTGTATTGAACTTGAGGTCTATTTGTCATTGGTTGAGGTGTTTTAGGTTGTGGTTCCATTTTGGAATTTTTGTTTGAAATATTTATCAATAAAGAAGTAATTTCATCTATCTTATGATATTCATCATTATTTTTTGAAAACTATGTTCTTTCTTCTCGAGTCTTAATTTTCCTTTCAACTTATTCAGCCTTTGCTTTAAGTTTATTTGATGCAGATATATTTTCCTCAACTTCAATAGCATTTGTTTACATATATGCCAACGTGAAAAATCTTCTTTCTCTAAGCATGACAACAAAATCATCATCAAATCCCTTTGAAAATCTAACCTTGGTTGCAACTAATGGGGGTTTACATTTTGGCGGCATTTTGTTGTAAATCTTATTGAATCTTTTAATGAAATAAAAAACAAACTCTCGAGGATTTATTTTCAAATCATCAAATTCAGTCGGATAGTATACATGATCCTTTTTGACTCCCCATTAGTTTTTAAAGATATTTGTTAATTCGTTCCATGTTTGAGTTGAATTGTCGTGTAATTGTATGAACCAAATTCTTACATTTCCTTCAAGGGATTGAACAAAAAGTCTCATGTATACATATTTATGTTCAATGTTCATATTATCAGAAAAATCTAAAAAGGGAGTTAAATGATCTTCAACAGACAAACCAATATCTCCATTAAACCTAGGTAGGTGTTTAAGATATCCATCTGCAAAATCATTAAGCTGATTAGGAAGAATTAGTGCAACATAAAGAGCTTGAATGATGGGTTGAAAACCGACCATTCTATTAGGTGAATGAGATGAAGATGATGAAGAAATTTAAGTAGAAGATGATGACGAAAGTGTGGATAACCTTCCTTTGAGATGATGAGCAGAACTTGTACAAGTTTTAGGAAATGGTGATTGGATCACTAACTTCTGTAGTTCTGGATCGAATTTTCGTTCGCCTTCAAATAAAGGATTTGTATATACAAAAAAAATATCTTCGGGTTTTTCAGAAGTTGGTGGAAAAGTATGAATGACTGAAGAGATAAAATCACTTGGTTTTAATTTAGGTAATTCTATCCATAATTTCGCTTCTGAATTAGGAGATTCTGAAATAGTTTTAGGAATTTGATAATTCTCTAATTGATAAACAAGAAGAGCATACTTCAAATCAACCCCTTTGGATAAAAGTTCTAAATTTTTTTGTGGTAAATCTGATAATTCAGAGGGAATTGAAACATGAATAAAGGGATAAACTTTTGAAACAATTCTAGGTGGAAGGGAGGCAGAAGTTGAAGTTGAAGCTTCTAATATTCTCCTCAAAGAGGAAATTCTCAGTGGCCTCTCTAGATTTGACAATGAAGAATAGAGATGAGGATCTTAGTGAGATCTGGTGCGCTTTTGTGAAGACAGATTTATTTTGTGGAGTCGTTGGGTGAAATATTTTTACCTACTAACCTTTTATTCACCATTAAAGGGAAAGCTTAGTCGTTTTCCCATGGAAAATAATTCAAAATTTTCATTCCCCGGTAATGGTACCATTCTGATGTTGTACCTCTGTTGATAATTCTAGGTCAGGAATTATGCCAGAGCATCCATAATGTTTTTTGGGTTTTAAATTTTTTTTTATGACCAAGGCTCTAAACTGTTTAAACAGGTGCACTTTCTTAATCACTTATGATGTATTAGAAGGGTTTATTCTTCACCTCTAACAATAATTTAGCTTTGATGAGATGTGTGAGGCTGAAACTTTAGAAATTATATTATTTGTTAAACATCAAACTGATTATTTAACTAGTCATATAAAATGGATGTGTGTAAAATACTTTTACAGCCAAACAATATATGTTTAAAAATTTAAGGCAAGATAACAATTTAATGATGTAGAGGAGTTGAATCAATCAAACAATTTAATTAACTAATATCTGTAAAATTTTATAACTTCATGGGGGATTTCAAATAAATTGAAGCTCAATATTATCATACCCAAAACTCCCATAAACTTCAAACGCATGCAGATTTAAAACATAGTGGAAATATAATTAATGAAGAAGAACTTACAAGGACACAAGTTGTTTCGAAATGAATCCATAATCCTTTTATTACTTCAAAAATAACTTCGAAGGATAAAATTATGCTCAAAAGTCTATCACAATGGTTCAACCATTCATACTTCGATTTACAAAGTATTTATACAACTTTATCTAAAATATATTTATTAAATATCAAAATTTATTTACAAAATATCTTTAAATTGTTTACCAAAATAGATCTAAAACATAGGAAAATTAAAACTGCTTAAGCTCTTTGGCAGTGAATTCAAGGCTTCTACTGATGACTGGGCCATAAAGGTCGTTATTCAGCTGCTTTTCTAACTATCTATCCATGTTTTCCTCTAATCCTGTGTGTGGTTACTGAAACTCAAAATTACTGGTGTAAACCTTTTTGCTAGTTTAATCAATGAGTACACATATTTTCCCCCATATTTCCTCATCATAAATGATGGCTTTGATTATTTTCTTGTAAGTCTCATCCACTTTAGTGTACTTATGAAAATTAGGTTTGACTACAAACAAATGTTTGATTTCATGTTGAATCAACAAGTCAAAAGACAAACCTTTAATGAATGGCTTCCCTGTAATGGTCCCTATGATCTTGGAAATTTTTTCTTATTTGTGGTTATTGAATACAATCTTTGGTGGTATTATTCAAGAGTAACTAGCTTATCTCCAATTCCTCTTAAACCTAACAGTCCCTTTTGATGTAGCACATTAAAATTTCTGTGAAACTTTTGTAGGCTAGCTTCTAAATTGCAGCATTTGTTTTCAAGTTGCAACGTTAAATTCCTTTTGATGTGAATCTTTCTGACCTCCATAATAGTTTCAGTCCTGTCAACTATATCACATTATTCAAGTTCTTCTTTTGTTTTTGAGTTCAGAATTCTGATTAATGTTGTTGCATCTCTTGATTTGTGACCCAATTATTTCTTAACTTCTGTTATTAGTTCTTTTGATTTTTCCAGTAATTGTTCCTACTCAAACAAAAATTTAATTGATGACCACAAATTTTTCATGGATTCATTTATGTCTTGCCATATGTTTTCTTTGGCCTGTGCAAGTGTTTGAGCAATTGCTGATTCATTTTCCAGAGTATCTATTCTTTTAGTAAACCTGTGACTCTTTTGGATTTCTGCCACATATCCATTGTCAATATTAATTTTTTGTTCTTGGATATTATGAAGATTTGCTTTCAATTTCTCAATTTCTTGTCCTCCCAATGATAAATATCCCATGGCTTTAGCCAAACCAGTTGTTGGATTAGTGGATTGTATCTCCCCGCTATAGTGGTTGCTAAAGTAGATGCCCCTGCTATTGAAGTACTTGTAATATGAATTGTTTCCAAAGTAATAACTGCTGCTTGAGTTTGCTTGCTGTTCTTTTTACTTTAACAAAGTTTCTAATTTTGTCTCCATTTTTTGTATCTATATATATTTTTCAATTATAATTTTGAATATGTTCTCTTTTTCCTTCTCTAGTTCACCAATATCTTTAGTCTGAGGATCTTCGGTAGTAGGGAGTTTCAACTGTTTCTTCAATGCTTGAATGTCAACATTTTTCCTCTTAATCATTTCCATAGCAACTTTAACATTGGTGGGATCATATCCCAATTTAATCATTAGATACTACAAATATTTTATCTTAGTATCCTTTGCTAAAGAATAAATATGTTCCATATTTAGCTGGGACTTAATATTACTCAATGAAACGTGTAACTTAGATTTTTCCATGGTTGAAATGGTTAAAGTTGAATAAATCATTTCTCTAGCTTGTTTATGCAAATCAATCTTGTCAAAAGGATGAATTTCATTTGTGTCAAAGGAAAAGGTTGATCTGTTATAGTTCTCTAGAATCTTTGGAAATGGAATTTTGGGTTCAAGTAATGGAATTTTCATGAGCCCCTTTTCAGTGTCAAAGGCTAAAGTAATATGTGTTGCGATGTTGAAGTTTGTTTGCAAAATTTTCTATAAGTGGTAGTATTCAATGCTTCTTTTTTCCTTTTGAGTTCCTTGTACCTAGCAAAAATGCTTGGTTTAGTGTGACCATGAGCTAGTTCTCCTATTTGGGATGTTTCCAATGGCTATTGAGAAGATGAAGATGCGGGTGATCCTGTGAAAAATTATTCGATTCAAGGAAAAGTTGTGGCATGAGGGCCTGTCAGAAATAATGTAGTTTGTGAGGTTTCTTCTAGAAAGGAGTCCTCAAGAGGATTCTTTTTTTGTTTTTGTACATCACAAACTCTGTTTGCTGGATTTCTGTAACTGAAGGAGAAATAGTTTCCCTCGTGCTCTTTCCATGTTTTTATTGGGTAATTGGAATCTTAGATGTTATAGGAGTAAAAATCTACTCTTATGCTTCCTGCAATGTGTTCTCTTTCCATTCCTCCCTATACTGATCAATCTTTGGTATAGGGGTATAAGCATAAGGGGTAGTTTTCTGTTCTACCCTTAGCTTGGAAATGATCCCCAACGGATTATAAGACCAGGAAAAAATCAGTTTAAATTTCATTTCTATTAAGAGAATATTTGCCTCCTTTGCTGTTGTTCTGGCATTACACCAATTTGATTTTTAATTTTAAACTGGGACTTCATTTTAGCAGACACAAAGTGGAACTCATCCATATTTATCATCTGCCTTATGAATTCTAGTGAAAAATTATGATAGGTACAAAATTTGGCAACCAGTATGGACGAAGATGACATTCATACACTCTAATCTCTGTATAGTTGTGGTATAAATACCAATCACATATATTTGTTTATTCACCGACATGAAGAATCCTTTTAATTTTAGGAGAAATTATAGGGATTAGATCACCATTAAGTAAACAAGAAAGTGTGTATAAAAACTGATCTGTGTAGTGACTAAAAGAGAATTCATTTATATTTTTCCTACCCAAGGAGGTCCAATGAATCACAGATTAAGGGTTCCCCAATTCATCTAACTTTTGTGATGGAATTAAAAACCTATGTGACTAATAGAACAAAAACAAGTATACACGAATTGATGCATGTGTGAAGGCCCCTTCTATAGAAAATTTCATGAACTGATCATGAATAGTCTCTGCTAAGAATTCACTGTAATTGAAGATAATAGAAGAATTTTTATCTTTAGAAAATTCTGATAATAATCCTAGGATGATCTCATAAACCCATTGGTCAGATTGATAACCTAGAAAACATGAAATTATTGAAATAATTTTTTTGGTCATCTCTCGAAACATTGAAGTTGGATAAGGTGGATTGGTTCTATGCAATTCACCATTTTCAGGCAGAAATATCTCAAAAATCTTGGCTCGTTGAGGAAAGGTAATATTTTTGTAGAGATCCATGTGGGATTCTATAAAAAAAGGATGCAGGGGAGCTAAGGGCTTAATTTGTAGCATTTGACAAATGGATTGGGATGTGACTATAAAAATGATGTCGTTATGAGCAACAATAACCTTGTGGCTGGGAATATACCTAAAGTGACACCAAGACACAAATTGAGATAATGAATGAGATCGTGGGAATATGAATTGAGGTATGAAAGAGCCCCACATGCTTAATTCATCACTGAGGTCAACAAAATTCTGGTGAATCCAATTGTGTAATTCATATAAATCAAATTCACATCGTGTTTCTAAAATTTAGTACTCTTGGTCAACTAGTGGAAAATGGTCCAGGTCTATCACTAGCGGGAGCATGGGGTTTTCCTCTGTCTTTTTGGATTTTCCCTTTGAAGAAGACATTGGAAAGAAGTAAGGATAAGAAATATGGTTACCAGGTAATTGGCCGGCTTTCAGGTGTTGTATTTTGGGTTGTTCTATTGAGGTTATAGTAAAGCATGGTATGTAGTTTTCATTAACAGAATGTGTAATGTAATAATGAGCAAACTACAATTTTATTTCAAATAAAGAGGATTTAACCGTTTAATATGGGCGTGGGGTGTTTATGGTGTCAATGGTTATGATTGGATAACGGTTCAAAACTATGTAACAGGCAGCATATAGGGGGGCGACAGTGGAGTGGGTATGAACTTTTGGCGGCAGCGGGAACTGTCACAATGGGCGTGGGTGGTTTTCGGAAATGACGTTGGTGGTTTTTCGGAGGGGGGTGGGGGGGGGGGTGGGCGAACTAACTTCCTTGCCATTGATCGGGCAGAGAAGATCGTAGCGGTTGGTTGTTGCGCTCGAGATATCATAAAATGACAAACATGTCAATTCATTCTAACTTTATTACAAATCGCTAATCAGGGTTAATTGTGTTTAAACTAATTAAAACTATTAATTAGCCACTTAATGCGGCATTTAGGCTAGCACACATAGTTTTTTTTTTCATGGGATTTTTTTCTTTTTTTAATCTTTTTCTCTATTTTTTCTTTTTCTTTATGTCTTATATATATATATATATATATATATATATATATATATATATATATATATTTCTTTCTTTATTTTTATTTTTATTTTTATTTTTTATTTATATATATATATATATATATATATATATATATATATATATATATATTTTTTTTTTTATCAACTACAAAGTAAAAAAAAATGTCGTTACAATAGAGTGCTTAGATGAAAATGAAGAACAAACAATCTTGCAGGGTAAGAAGAAGACAACATCAGTTAGAATGGTGACAACTATGATGGCGAAGGATAGTCGCGGGAAAGGGTGCGTGTTATTTTCAATGCATATTTCTAGTGACAAAGGTATGGAAGTTGAGGATGCAGATGTCTTGAGCAGGTACCCTGTTTTACAACAGTTTCAGGATATGTTTCCGGCAGAGATTTTAGAGTTGCAGCCTCACAAGGAAGTAGACTTTTCTATTGAGTTGGTACCAAGGGCAACACCAACATCAAAGGTGACGTACAAGATGAGCAGTCTAGAGTTAGTAGAGTTGAAGTTGAAGTTGAAGGAAATGGTCCATTTGTAGTATCCATGTTCCCATATCCTTGCCATCAAAATTCCTTGTATCATTTTTTGTAATATGGTCAGTATTCAACCCAAAGTTAGAGCCTCTAAAATCATGATTCACATTCCTTTTTTTCTCATAATTAGTTTCTAGGATACCTTATCACCATTAGGAAGCATTTATTGTAGCAACTTTGTCAAAACTTCCACTTTTGATTCTACCATCCTTAAAACCTTCCATGTATACTTTTAAAACATCCATATTAACATTCATCATCAATTCCAATTCATTTTTGGTTGCGCTTATTGAGAGCGAAAGTTGTCGCACTTGGACTTGTAATTTTGATATATCATGTTGCATTTCTTCTTCTTCACACATCATAATAAAGATTTCCAAGGTTTTAATGGGTGTAGAATTTTCTTGTTTTTGAGGCATTTTTGAATCACTTAATGATATATATACTTCACTATACCTTTTAATCACTTCAAACTAATTTTTCAAACAAAAATTTATGGAAATTTAAAAATACACGCCTTTTAAAGCTTGATTTTGAGCTTGTTAATGTTAGGTCCCTATAATACTAGTGTATCCCCTTATTATTATTATTAGTGTAGCCCCCTTATTGTTATTGTTGTGCCCATGTATTCCCCATATTATTATTATTGTGCCCCATAGAAGCTCACTATTGTTATTGATTTGCCCTTACATTATCATTGTTATGTCGACTCTAATTATATTTTGACCCCTTAGACTCCTATATATAGAAAGTAGGTTTTGTCATTTGAATCATCCAATAATTGTTCATTTATGTAATGTAAAGGAGGTTTCCCCCTCGAATTGGATAATTTTTAAGTCTTTGATCTATATTTTATTCTATTTTGTGAGTTGGTAGCTTTAGATTCTAGGGTTTTGCTTCTTCAAACAAGCAATCTTGGAATTTTCACTATAAATTTTTTTCTACGAAGCTTCAAAAGCTTAAATTGAAACCACATGGAGTCAAAAGCTTGGTGAAATTCGTGCCATAATTTCAAATATTGGTTCGTTATATTTTGAGAGATATGAGATGAGGAAGTTACAGTTTTTGCAGGCTCCAAAATTCAATCTCAAACATGTGACTGAGGGAAAATCATCACAATCTTCATTTTAGACATTGGATTTTAATTCTGTAAAAATTGGCCGAAATTGCGCGAAATATAGTTTTTCCTATATCAATTTTAGAGCCGAATGTTTAAACAGTGACATGTGGCACCCCTTACAACTTCGCTCTACTAAATCAATCCATAATAAGGACATGTGGAAGATTTAACATAACTTTATCTTGAAGAATCAAAATAGGGTCTGACATGTGGAATTGAAAAGAAGGCTCAGAGGGACAATACAAAACTTAAGTTTAGATGTTGGAGATCCAAAATCACAGAGATACAACAGTTTCAATATAGAGATCCTAAAAGGTGTGTATTTTTTATTTTATTTTGCATAGTGTTTGCTTGAAAAATCAGTTTGAAGTGAGTCCAAGGGATATTGAAGCATATATATCAGTATTGAGTTCTAAAATTCCTCCAAAAAAAATAATTCCACACCCATGAAGCCCTCATAAATCTCTACTATGGCGCATGAAGAGGAAGAATTCTAGCATGATATATCGAAATTACGGGATCAAGTGCAACAAATTTCGCTCTCACAAAGAGCAACCAAAGATGAACTAAAAGGCGACATGGAAGGTTTAAAAGTGGACATAGAAGATAATATGGATGGCATGAAAGCTAATATGGATGGTTTGAATAATGGCATGGAAGCTAAAATCGATGGTATAGAAGCAAAACTTGAAGGTTTGAAGGAAGGCTTGACAAAGTTGCTACAAGAAAATCTTCCTAATGGTGAAAAGGTAGTAGAGAAAACTCATGATGAGAACAAAATAAATGTTAATAATGGTTTCATTGACTCTAACGTTGGACTTAAGACCCACCATATTCCAATGATAAATATGAGGAAATTTTATGGCAAGGATCATGTAACATAGATACTATAGTTGGAGCAATATTTTTATCTCCATAATGTGCAAAACACACAAAAGGTACGCATTGAAACTTTATCTTAAGAACCCAATCAGTTTGTATTGTATTGATGGCTTTGCTCTTGTAAAAAAAATGTTACTTGGTCAATTTTTACGGAGGAAATGATAGCACATTATGAGGATACAAAGACCGACACCTTCTTTAGAAAATTGATAAATCTCAAACAAAAGGGTTCAATGATGGAGCACATTGAGGACTTATAAAAATTTAATATAAGGGTAAATTATATTCCATAGGAGCATAGGATTGATGTCTTCAAAGGGACTTTAAAGGATAACATCCAACATAAGGTTCGCCTTTGGGAACCTGATTCATTGGAGAAGGCATTCAAGTTGGCAAGAAAAATTGAAAGCAAAATTATGGCGACAAGGAAGCCTACCACTCACAACTATAAAGATGGAAGTGTTTCTACTCCTAACCTTCCACAACCTACAAGGTTGACACCACAACATTTGGAACAAAAAAGAGCAAAATATATTGTTATATTTGTGATAGAAAATACACCAAAGGTAATAAGTGTGTTGAGAGAAAAATATTTTACATAGATTGTGTAGAGGAGGGAGAAAATGAACAAGAAACTTCAAAAGAAGAGGATATACACCATGAACCAACCCCAGAGAAAGAAGAAATGAATCTGACCATATATTGTAATGAAATGGAAGGAATTACCACCCCTCAAACTCTCAATATAGAAGGACATATCAAGAAGAAAAAGGTAATAGTGCTTATTGATTCAGGTAATACTCATAATTTTATTCATTGTAAGATAGCCAAGGAATTGAATTACTTCCTATATCCAGTACCAGTGTGTCAAGTGATGGTTGCAAATGGAGGAACTATAAATTTCTCTAGAAAGTGCCATCATATCAATCTAACCAGGGGTTAATATGTATTGAATAGTCCAATGCTTTCCATTCCAATGGGTAGTGCTGATGTTGTACTAGGAGTCCAATGGTTACAATCTTTGGGTAAAATAACTTTTAATTTTCAAGAACTTTTCTTGAAATTTTTTGGGAAGGAAAGGAAGTTGAATTAGGGGGTATTGCAGGGAAACCATGAAAGATAATCAACTCCAATGGAATGAGAAAAATTCTAAAGAAAGAACAACGTGGCATAATTGCACAATTATGTTCACTAGAGGTTCAAACATCAAAATCATCTATTTCTCCATATCTCAAAAAAGTCTTGGACAATCATTCCAAGGTATTTGAGACTCCCAAAGGCCTCCCACATATTCGTGAACATGATCATGCTATTCATTTGATTCCAGGAATTATTCCTCCAAACATCTGACCTTACAGATATCCCTATGCCCAAAAGAGTGAAATTGAATGTATGGTTGCAAAAGTGCTAAACGCTGGTATAATTCAACCTAGTCAAAGTTATTTCTTTGCTCCAGTAGTATTCGTGCACAAGAAGGATGGATCATGGCCCATGTGTCTGAATTATAGGGAGCTAAACAAGCTCACTATTAAAGATAAATTTCCCATTCCTATTATTCATGAATTATTGGATGAATTACATGGAGCAATTTACTTCACCAAGTTGGATCTTCATTTAGGATATCATCAAATTAGAATGAAGAATGAAGACATTCTGAAAACAACTTTTAGAACTCATGAGGGTCATTATGAATTTTTGGTCATGCCTTTTGGCCTTACCAATGCACCTTCTACATTTCAAGTTTTTATGAATTCCATTTTCAAACCCTTCCTTAAGAAATTCCTGTTAGTATTTTTCGTGATCTATTAATCTACAACAACTCTTACAAGGATCAGGTTCGACATGTTGTCAGGGTGCTCAAACTATTGGAGGAGAAATAATTATATGCAAAAACATCCAAATGTTTCTTTGGAGTACATGAGGTGGAATATGTGGGTCATATTGTATCTCGTGAGGGTGTTAAGGTAGACCCTGATGAAATTAAATCCATTAAGGAATGGAAAATACCTACAACCATAAAGCATCTACGAGGATTTCTTGGGATGACATGGTATTATCGCACATTTGTTAAGAATTATGGGAAAATAGTAGCACCTCTAACAATATTACTAAAGAAAGATGCATTTTATTAGACTCCAAAAGCAACTAAGGCCTTTGAACATCTTAAATAAGCAATGTGCCAAGCACAAGTCTTAGCTACGCCAAACTTCACAAAAAAGTTTATTGTGGAATGTGATGCCTCATGAAATGGAATTGGTCTCGTTTTAATGCAAGAAGGAAGAGCTATTGCTTTTGAAAACAGTCTGATGAAAGGAAAGAATTTACACAAAGCTATTTATGAGAAGGAAATGTTGGAAATACTACATGCACTAAAGCAATGACTACCTTACCTAATGGGAAGACACTGTAAGGTAAAAACATATCATGATAGTCTTAAATACTTTTTGGAACAAAGATTATCTTCAGAAGAGAAAAAAAAAATGGGTCACAAAGATGTTAGGTTATGAATTTGAAATTGTCTACAAAAAAGGGTAGCAAAATGTTGTTGCAGATGCACTCTTAAGAAAATATGAGGATGTGGAAGCATTTCTTTGGGCCATTTTTATTATCCAACTGGATTGGATAACCGAATCAAGGGATGAATGGAGAATGACGAAGAAGTGTGTAACCTCATTCAAAATTTGCAGTAAGATCCCAATACATATGATAGATTTAGCTAGAAAAATGATTCATTGTGGTACAAAGATCGCTTATATCTTTGTAAGAATTATCAACTCACACAAAATATTGTCTTGGAATTGCACACCTCTCCCTTATGATGGCACTCGGGATTGTTAAAAACTTACCGCAGGGTCAAGAAGGAATTTTTTGGGATGGCCTTAAATATGATATTCAAAAATTTGTGGCGAAATTTTTGGTTTGCCAAAAAAGTAAAGTTGAGAAAATTAAGACCTCGAGTCTGTTACAACCTTTATCCATTCCAAGTTAATGTTTGGATGAGGTTTCAATCGATTTTATCACAGGTTTACCCAAGTTTGAAGGAAAAAATGTCATCGTGGTGATAGTTGATAGACTTACCAAGTATGCACACTTTTGTGCATTATCTCATTCATTTAAAGCCAACACAATTGCTATTGCATTTATGGAAACAATTCAAAAGCTACATGGAAACCCAAATATTAGTGTAAGCGACAAAGATCCCATTTTTACAGGAAATTTTTGGAAGGAATTATTTTCTTGTCTCGGTAATCAATTAGCTCATAACTCATCTTATCATCCTCAATATGATGGGGAAACTGAGATAGTAAATAAATGTTTGGAAGGATATATTCGTTTCTTTGTATATGATAAACAAACACAATGGGTCATGTGGTCACCTATGGTTGAATGGAGGTATAACACTTCCTTCCATACTGCAACAAAAAATGACCCCATTTATGGCACTTTATGGATATAATCCACCTTCCATCATGATCAGATTGGGATTAGGGCCCAAGGATTAACTAAAATTTCAAAGTTCTCAAAAATTCTTCAAACCAAGACGAAAGCGTAGAGCTTTTCACCAGGATTCCAACACAACTCGTTTCATCAAATTTTGAGTTCGTATGATTTAGTTATGACCTTTTGTTCACTTTCCAAAACAGGTTCAGAACCGGATCGACCAGCAGAGTGGCATCCGCATTGGTGGCTATCGTGGAGTCTTGAACTCTGCATATAGAATCGGGGATCGCACAACTGCGAAAATTTTGCAGGTGGAACGGACGACCGTGATCTAGTCAACAGTGAGGGCTGAACGATGGTGATTAGATTGTACAAGAAGTAGTGGGAGATCAACGAGAGAGATCTCATCGCAGTTGAGAAACATCGCATAGAAAATTTTTTACCATTAAAGAGTTTGGAAAAGTTAAATTGTTTAACCTGCGATGCGAAATGAGGAGTTGGAGAAATAACGAGGATCGTCGGATCAAGGACCAAAACTACGGTGGAGATCGTAGCACACGGGAAGCGACTTCGCAGTTCGCAAGGAATAAGGTTTAATGGTATAAAGTTAAACTTGCGAAGTGCGATGAGTTATATGTGTGATAAGCCGAAGAGTGATGGGTTAATATTTTCAATATGCGAAATCTTAAACCCTGCGATCTGCGAGAAGGTATTTCAGCCAAATTGCGATGTGGCGATGCGATCGCAACTTCGCGTCGGCACTTGTATTGTTAAATGTTAAGGGTATTTGTTATATTCCGCAACGTGCAATCTGCGAGATTTTATGTCTCCTGATCTGTGATGTACCTTGTGTTATGGTTGTGAATTTGTTTGATATTGCGAAGTCCCATAAAAGGGATTCGATGTTCATCACGAACGTATGTATGTTTAATGAAACTCCGATATTGTATTTCGTTGTTTCCGCTAACGTATAAGCCACTTAATGGTTGGGGGCATGTGGCCACCGCCCTAACCATAAATTTTAATACACGAATTTATTGGTGGAGTGGATAAGGGTGTGCCAAATTTGGCGCTCATCCCTAATCTAACTCCAGTTAACTGGAGTTCTCCACATTTAGTGGAGTTTTCCTAGGAGATATTGGGAAAAAGTGTAGAAGGCTCAATTTTTGACCATTTTGAGTGAATGAAGAGTCATTCTTGACTAATTCGAGCGTTATAGAGCCATTGGTGAGGTTTGTAGAGCCATCTGAGGACTTATGAGCATCATTTTTCTTCGGAGAAGTTCCAAGGGCCACCAGGGTCACCAAGAGCCAGTAGGAGAATGAGGCCTAGTTAGGGCAGCCAGAGGCCATTTTAAAAAAACCAATATTCATTTATGACTATATTGAACCTTCTAAATCCAATGATGGGGTTTTCAGAAGCATTTGGAGACTTATAGAGCTAAAGAAGCCATAGGGAAGTTTCATAGAGCCCAATTCCACCAGGTGTTGGAGGCATAGAACGGGGAGCCTGAGTTCATTCTGAGCGAATGATCAACCTATTTTGGATGATTGATATGTGATGGAGACAATAGAACAGGTTTCAGGAGCAGAAGAAGACTTATAGGAGAGTTTTTTCCACAGAGAAGCTAAGGGAATCTCAAGGACACCAACCAAAGAGGTCAAGCCCAAGGGAGCCTAGGTCCATTTCCAGAGATTGAGCAGTCAATCCAAGGGTATTTTGGTATTCTAAACCCATTGGTACAATCCAAACAACCATTGGAGTTGAACATCATCTTGTAAAAGAAATTGACCATCTTAATCCCAAAGAGCCAAGTCCATTGACGGAGGCTTAAGGAGACGTAGCCCAAGTGTTGAAGGTGAACTCCTTTATTATGTTTATTGTTATGTGTTGTTGGTTAATTTGCTACAATTTATGGTTTCTATACATGATTTTAATCAAATTAAAAAAAAAAAATGTTTAATTTCTCACACATAAAGCCTTAAACTAGTTAAAACACATACACGTGAATCAAGAATTCAATTCTGCACATGCATGTATAAGCAAGATCCTTAATTTGTTTTAATTGAGTGGGAGGTGCTTGCACAGCAAAACAATTCAACCACCCATATCAGATCAGGTTGGTATCAGAGCACTAGGTTGCTTGCTTGACAGAGCAATAGGGTACTTGTTTGAATTGAAGGGTGTTTATTAGTGCAAAGAATTTAACTGTTTGCAAATTGATTGATGCTTACAAGTTTGATTTTGCTAGAGGTGAAGGGGAGCTACTGCTAGCTAAGTCCAAAAGAGGACAAGAAGGAAGAAGGCTGAAAGCATACTCCTTACCCAAAGGACCTCAAGGCAACCCTTGAAGCACAAGAGGGATTGTTTGCAAAAGAGCCTACTAGAAGAAAATATACAAGCTGCAGAGAAGAACTTGAATCTACAACCAAATTTTTTTTGAATCTTTTTCAATTGTTTTTGAAGCTTTGTGAATTGTTGTTGAAATTATTTAATTCATTTACATAGTGATGAAAACTTCATCAAGTGATGTTTCTAAATCTTGCTCCTTTGCAAGACTCTTTGATAAAGAGATGAAGTAGGAATTTCACATCATGAAAGATATGGTGCAACAGTTGTATGAAGATGTAAGGGAGAGCACTAAACTTCAAGAGCAATTGGTTGCTATGAAGAAAGAGAAGCAAGAACTTCTTCAAAATATGCATGAGATGGAGATTAAGCTCCATGATGACAAAGAAGCCTTAGCCAAGCATGTGCTTGAATAAGAGGTAAATAATTCAAATTTGTCTTCAATTTCCTCTCAAGATAAATGTGTAGGTTCATTTGAAAAACACACTAGAGGAATATGGTCCAAATTGATGATCAAAATGGGCTATGAAGGTAAAGGATTAGGAAAACATGCACAAGGCATAGTTGAGCCAATTATGGTTGAGGAAAGTCCTAAGTATTTGGGTCTTGTCTATGGACAATATTATGGAGAAATTTCTAAAGCCATGAAGGCACTTGAAATGGTTCCAAGAAGGACTTTTGTTGCACGTTCAAACCATCAAACATGCAAAGTTTATAATCAAGATGAATGCAATTGTTTGAAACCCATGTTTCATCAAGATGCTTTTAGACATGCAGCTTATGGCGAACAAGAGAGTTGTGATAGCTATAAGGACATGAACAATGTTGTTGGTCTTCAAAAGAGAGCTAGAACCTCTTCAAGTTCATCTTCCCAATAAGTGATAAAGATGAAAATTCAAAGTAACATTCAAGGTATACTTATTCCCATAAGCATGTTGTTTATGACTATGTTAAACATGACAATTCTGCATGCATGAATGGGAGAAAGAGTTGTTGTTCCTATTGTGGTTTGTGTAATCACGAAGTTTCAAAATGCTGGAAGAGAATGAAAGCATGCAGGAAACAGTCGAAGTGAAGGTGACTTGCACAGAAGATGAAAAAGACTTGCACTCATTGCTAGAATAAGGGACATCTCATTGCCTAATGTTGGACACTGTATCCAACAACTCATCCAAAGCATTTGAAGCAAGTGGAGAAAAATATTGGAGAGAATGGAACAAGAGATTCCATCATGGATGTGAGTCAAGATGATTCACAAGAAGAGGATGTTCAACAGGAAAAATTGCCATTAAAGTGGGTTGGCAAGAAATGGCTCAATTTCTTGACCAAGTGAGGCATGCATTTACTTTGTACATAATGCAAATTTCAGCCTTATGTATGCCTGAATTTCTTTTGAAAGTATGACAAGTTGGAGCAGATTATCACAGCTTGTATGATGCAAGATTGCATGTGAATTTTGTTCGGTTGAAGGAATTTCTATTTGTTTCACAATTTTGTCGTGGAGGTGTAAAATATGGGTATGTTACTCACTTATGTTGCAGCAATATCATTCAGTTTAGCTCTTATAGTCACCCACATGTTTTGGGATTATGTACTTATTTGTACTTGAAAGGAAGAGTTGAAAGTGTACATATGCATGAGTTTGTATGTGTAAATGGTGAACTTGTAAATAGGTTCATTGTACATAGATACATGCATGAGTGTTGTCAATATGTATCATGTTGTATATCGGCTTGTGTCGATTGTGTTGCACACTTTTCGTATCGTCTTGTGTCGATTGTATTGCACATTTCATGTCGACTTGTTGTTGATGTCGCATGTTGCATGACGTATGTTTTAGTCTAGGGTGTTTGGAGATTGTGAGTCAATAAATGGATACACCAATGTGCAAGAGGATCGCCATTTATGTGATGTTACAGGAAGGTGACAATCAGTGCTTTGAAGAAGTAAAAAGAGGTGGTCTTCATTTCAATTATTGCATAAGATTTTTTTTTTCAAGATTAATCGTGTTCTTGTGACAAGATGTTGTAGGAATTTTTGGTCCATTCAGTGAAGAAGTGGACAAGATGTAAGGTGTTTTGCAGAAATTGCAGAACAAGCTGGTGTTTTTGTTGACGACAAGAGTTCACTCATCTTGTGAGCTTAATTTGGAAAGAGGATTTCCAAGAAGAAGCTTGTATGCATTTGTTGCAAGAGGGCTTCATTCTTAGTGGGAAGGCTAACAGTTTTCCAATCACATAGAGAGAACAGTGGTACAATAGGGTATGCATCAGTTTACAGTAGCCAACAATCCTGAAGTGGGTCAGCAACAACCAGAGAGCAGTGGTCAAGAGACATAGCCAGTTGTGGTGCAAGGCATGTCAGGGTGAATGCCAAAGAGACTTGTCAAGAAAAATTAGTTGATATAACTTGAAAGTAGCAGAGTGTTGAAGCTTAAGGCAGATAATCATAAGCTTTTGTGGGTCCAAAATCTTGTCAGTGGGAAGGAGTGATCAGATTGGGATCAGGGCCTGAGGATTAGCTAAATTATCAAAGTGTTAAAAAATGCATCAAACCAAGACAAGTGTGTAGATCTCGTCACCAGGATTCCAACACAGCTCGTTTCATCAAATTCTGAGTTCGTATGATTGGGTTATGGCCTGATGTTCACTTTCCAAAACTGGTTCAGAACCGGATCGACCAGCGGAGTGGGATCTGAATTGGTGGTTGTGATGGAGTCTTGAACTCTGCATATAGAATCAGGGATTGTACATTCCTAGAAATGTTGCAGGTGGAATGGAAAACCATGATCCAGTCAAAAGTGAGGGCTGAACGGTGGTGATTAGATCGCAGAAGCAACAGTGGGAGATCAACGGGAGAGATCTCATCGCAGTTGAGAAACATCGCACATCACAGAGAACAAAGTTTACCGTTAAAGAGTTTCTTAAAGTTAAATTGTTTAACCTGTAATGCGAAATGAGGAGATGGCGAGATAACGAGGATCGTCAGATCAAGTACCAAAACTACGGTGGAGATCGTAGCGCACAAGAAGCAACTTCGAAGTTCACAAGGAATAAGGTTTAATGGTATAAAGTTAAAATTGCAAAGTGCGACGAGCTATATGTGCGATAAGCCGAAGAGCGATGAGTTAAGATTTCTGATATATGAAATCTTAAATCCTGCGATCTGCGAAAAAGGTATTTCAACCGAATTGTGATGTGGCGATGCGATCGCAACTTCGCATCAACACTTGTATTGTTTAAACGTTAAGGGTATTTGTTATATTCCGCGTCGTGTGATCTACAAGATTGTATGTCTCCCGATCTGCGATGTACCTTGTATTATAGTTGTGAATTTGTTTGACATTGCGAAGTCCCGTAAAAGGGATCCGATGTTGATCACAAACGTATGTATGTTTAATGAAACTCCGGTATTGTATCGCTCTGTTTCCGCTAACGTGTAAGCCACTTAACGGATGGGGGTGTGCTTGTGGCTACCGCCCTAACCATAAATTTTAATGCACAGCTTTGTTGGCGGAGCGGATAAGGATGCACCAAATTTGGTGGTCATCCCTAATCTAACTCCAGTTAACTGGAGTTCTCCGCATTTAGTGGAGCTTTCCTAGGAGATATTGGGAAAAAGCGTAGAAGGCTCAATTTTAGACCATTATGAGTGAATGAAGAGTCATTCTTGACTAATTCGAGCATTATAGAGTCATTGGTGAGTTTTTCAGAGCCAGCTGAGGAATTATGAGCGTGATTTTCCTTTAGAGAAGTTCTAAAGGCCACCAGGGTCACAAGGAGCCAGCAGGAGAATGAGGCCTAGTTAGGGTAGCCAACAGGAGAATGAGGCCTAGTTAGGGTAGCCAGAGGCCATTCTTAGGAAACCAATAGTAATTTCTGACTATATTGAACCTTATGAATCCAATGATGTGGTTTGCAGAAGCATTTGGAGAATTCTAGAGCTGAAGAAGCCATAGGGAAGTTTCAGGGAGCCTAGTGCCACCAGGTGTTGGAGGCATAGAACTGGGAGTCTGAGTTCATTCTGAGCGAATGAACAACATATTTTCTATGATTGATATGTGATGGAGACAATAGAACAGGTTTCAAGAGAAAAATAGGAATTCTAGGAGATTTTGTGCCTTAGATAAGCTCAGGGAAGCACATGGACACCAACCAAAGAGGTCAATCCCTAGGGAGCCTAGGTCCATTTCCAGAGATTGAGCAGTCAATCCAAGGGTATTTTGGTATTCTAATCCCATTGGTACAGTCCAAAAAACCATTGGAGTTAAGCATCATCTTTTAAAATAAATTTACCATCTTAATCCCAAAGAGCCAAGTCCATTGATGAAGGCTCAAGGAGACGTAGCCCAAGTGTTGAGGGTGAACTCCTTTATTATGTTTGTTGTTATGTGTTGTTGGCTAATTTGCTGCAATTTATGGTTGATGTACATGATTTTAATCATCTTAAAAAAATGTTTAATTTCTCACACATAAAGCCTTAAACCAGTTAAACACATACACCTGAATCAAGAATTCAATTCCGCACATGAATGTATAAGCAAGATCCTTAATTTGTTTTAATTGAGTGGGAGGTGCTTGCATAGCAAAATCACCCATATAAGATCACATCACATAATATTTAAGAGAAAATTATAAGGCTCAAGCAGTGGAAGATCACATCGAGCATCAATAACAAGTTCTCCAACTCTTAAAGGATAACCTCACTTTGGCGCAAAAACGAATGAAAATGGACAGATCAACATTGCAGCAAAATAAATTTTGATGTAGGTGACTGGGTATTTTTACAGCTATGACCATACAAAAAAATTTCTCTCAAGAAATATAAGAAGGATGATAAATTATCACCAAAGTACTATGGTCCTCACAAGGTGTTGCAAAATATTGGCACTATGGCATACAAATTGGAGCTTCTTGCATCTTCCCGAGTGCACCTAGTTTTCCATGTTTCATGCTTAAGGAAGGTTATAGGTGACGAGCTTCGAGTTAAAACAATATTTCCAGAACTTGACGAGAAAGGAAAAATCATATTGGAACCCTAAGCAGTCACGGAAAAAAGAACTCAACAGCTACAAAATCGATCAATTTTAGAGCATCTCATAAAGTGGAAGAACTTACCCACTGAATATTTGACATGGGAGGATGATAATTTTATACAGAAGCATCCAGAACTATTCAAACGTTGAGGACAACACTCTTTTGAAGGAGAGGGGCATGTTAGGTCCCTATAATACTAGTGCATCCCCTTATTATTATTATTATTAGTGTAGCCCTCTTATTGTTATTATTGTGCCCATGTATTTCCCATATTGTTATTATTGTGCCCATGTAGTCCCCGTATTGTTATTATTGTGCCCCATAGAAGCCCACTATTGTTATTGATGTGCACTTACATTATCATTGTTATGCCAGCTTTGATTATATTGTGACCCCTTAGACTCCTGTATATAGAAAGTATGTTTTGTAATTTGAATCATCCAATAATTGTTCATTTATGTAATGTAAAGGAGGTTTCCCCCTCAAAGCGGATAGTTTTTAAGTCGTTGATCTATATTTTCTTCTATTTTGTGAGTTGGTTGCATAATAGTTAATCAGTTTGACCTTGAAACTATTGTATCTTATTGATTTTGTCTCGCTAAGTCTAAAATTGCGCCCTTTGGTAGCCTTATGTGTCTTCTTTCCAACCCCTCCAATTATACCAAGATTAGACTATTCAAGATAAATTTATGCTAATTCTCCGACGATGGCCTAATTATAGATTGGTTCAGTAGATTGAACTTGTATGGAATTCCATGCGTCACTATTTTAACCTTTTCCCCTTGAATTCATACCCAATAAACTATAGTCCATGCAATTTCATTCACTTTTTACCAAATTAAATTCGAATGCTTAAAGAGAAAATTATGACGATTTTCCCTGCAACACTTGTTTAGACTAAATTATGGAGCATGTAGACTTTGATCATATCTATGAAAATATAGCAAAACAAGTTCTAAAATATTAATCAAATGCTCATTAATATTTGGCATTCACATGTTATCAATTTCAAGGTTTGAAGCTTCACAAAAAAAAATTATTGTTAAAATTGCAAGATGGTCTGTTTGAAGCAACAAAACCCTAGGATCTAGAGCTTTGATACCAAATTTTATGTATCTAGATAAAAATAACACACAAACATAAGAAAAGATAGCTTAACAACTAGATAATAAGCCACTTTGAGCGGGAAACCTCCCTTTACATCTCATAAATGAACAATTCTTAAATGATTCAAATTGCAAGACCTCCTTAGTATATATAGGAGTCTAAAGGGTCAAAATACAATTAGAGCCTACATAACAATAATATTGTAAGGGCATTAAAATAACAATAGTGGGAACTTACGCGGCACACAATAACAATATAGGGGATACTCTAGTATTATAGGGACCTATCATAGACTAAACTTAATTACAAGCAGAAAGTCAGGGGAGAAATCGTCAAAATGTTGAAATCTGGTATAATAGAGCCTATTGAGGAGTTCGAGTGGATTATTCCAATGGCCACACGTTATATGAAAAAATGCAAGACTCAGATTTGTGTAGGTTTGATAAAGTTAAATGATGCCTAGTTTATGATCCTTTCCCTACGCCTTTCACAAATTATGTTTTAGAAAGATGTTGAGCAAACGAGAGGCTTACTCCTTTATAGATGGTTTCTTGGGGTACCACCAAATTAAACTTTCCAAGGAGGATTTCCATAAGATGAAATTTGTCATTGAGTGGCGATAATTTCAATACATTGTCATGCTTTTGAGATTGAAGAATGAACCTGCAATATTCTCTCAAGTGGTTGTTACATCATTTAATAATTTTATACACAAATTTTCAAAGGTGTAATTAGACGAATGTAAAAGCAAAGGAAACCTGTTTTTTAAACTGTCAAATAATATTAAAATGGAAACTATGAAACTTCAATAAAAATTCTCAAACGCATGTGTTTCAGGTTTAAACATTCATTCATAAATTAATGCTATGATATGCCTATTAATGTTATGCAAGCAACTCTAATATACCTATGAATTTGAGACATAAAAAATTAAAAGTAAAACCTAAATGAATGAATGGCTGATAATTTTTTTTAGTGTATTTTATATTTAATCCAAGTGCTTGACAAACTTGTAAAAGGAAATAACACAATAAGCGAAAGCGAGAGATAATTATGAAAGAAAATAGAGCATGAGAAAAACAAGGTAAAGACAAGGTAAAGTGAAAATATTATATTATAGTCTAGTATGCAACAGGGGGCCCTCTTGTTAGTGCATGAGATTAAAAAAAAGGCTCAGGAAAATTTACGATCATAAATGTAACTTTCTCATCAAAGCACAATGATAACAAGAGACAATATTTGAATTAAAACAATGCGTACACCATAGTATTGTATTGCATTGACAAAAGGTTCAAAATATTATTCTCGCCTCTCAACGAGTCCTATTTATAATTTTTTTACAATAACTAACTTAGAGAACCATTGCTATAAATATGAATTGATAAATTATGACTAAGTGTCCTATTAAATTTGAAGATCTAATTCCTACAATTTGTGGATGAGTCAACTAATCATATGAATATTTCATTGACACATCATCATTCACTTGGTTTATCTTTAACTTCTTGCAGATGATTAATCACGCTCGCTTGAAGTCGATTTGTTTCCAAATAGTAGTCTTGATACATTATTCCTATGTTACATATGCCACAGGATGGTTGATTGAGTGTTTGACTGAGATATTTTGGTCAACTGATGAGTTTTTCCTTGCACCAAACAAATGGAACACCATGCATTTTACACCTACCTATGTGCTTGATTTGACCTATTCACTTTGGAAAACATTTGAACCTTGGATGTAGCTACAAAATGTCATTAGAACCATATAATATGTTAGTTTCTGTAATATTTGAAAATCAGCCCAATTTTATAAAGTAAAACATATAGAACTAGAAAGATATTGGAATTTTGCCTCTTTATGTTTTTTGTGGCTCAAATGGTTTATTATTCATGGAAAGATAGTAGGATGATGCAAAAATGATTAGGTTATGATGGTTTATATGAAATATAGGCAGAAATATAAAGTAATAGCTACCAAAAAGATACTTTTTATCTAGCCCAACATTTCCACACACTGAGGGTGTTGCGTGTCCACATGCGCAGGAAATTTTTTAAAAATATTGTAACTTAGAGGATAGTTTCAGAAGCTTGGATCAAAATATCCAATTTATTTTTTACTCCTTTATTCTTCATGGCAACATATCACTTGGGCTTCCTCGTTAACATATTTTCTTTTAATCCCTTGATTTTTTGTTGAAGTGTCTTGTTGATTTTCTTGAGCATTGAGTTTTTATCACGCCAATAGTACATTTGTTTAAGCATCTTATGATTTTTCTCCTTGAGCATTTAATTTTCCATTTTACGTGTTTTTCCAGGACTTCTAATTCAAATATTTCCTCTTTTAATTCCATGATAATATGTTGTTCCACAGAGAAAGGTGAATCATCATTATGTGTGGGACTATGAATAGTCTGTATTGGATTGTCACTATTGAAAGTATGCTCAAGAATAGGAGAAGGTTCCTTTACCATTTATTTGTGTGCCTCTTTCTCCAAAGTAAGAAAATAATCATAAATTTTTTGTTGAATTTATCGACCTCTATGCTTATTCTCTCAAGTTCCATCGATGATCGTTCTGATCCTTTAAGCTTTGTAATCTTCAAATTCTCGGATGAAATAGAGTTATTCACTTTTGTCATGCTTCTGGTGATTCTTTTGCATTTATTTTTGTCTTCTAGTTCCTTTGTCTCCTAAGAAACCTTTTGTTTAATTCTATTTTTCTTAAGTTTAGATATAACGACATGTTGGGCGCAACCCAACTTGGCCTAGATTTTGGAAAAGACCTCGTAGTTTGTGGGGTAGAGTGCGTAGTGGAGTGCGCAACGCAGCATATTTTGAGGAAGTAAATATACCATGTGTTTTTTTAAGGGCTTTGGGGTGGGTCTAAGCCCCTCCTTTTTTTAAAAGCATGTGATTTTGGAAGGGATCAATGGTTTTGGGACCATAGTTGCTTGTTTTAAGGAGTCCATGGTATTTGGACCATGGTATTTTGATGATGTAACCCTATAATGTAATAGTATATATAGGGTAAAATAATAATAAGAGAATCACCAAAATGATAATTTTTGATCCAGATCAGTGTTATGGGTGAATGGTTGTGATATGTAATTTTGTAGCAAAGAAGTGGCTCTACAACTGAGTGTGCCGAGGTTTGGAGAAGAGTCTACAATTTAGTGCGTAGATGGCCTGCAGCTTAGTGCCTAGGCCAAGAACTATTTTTTGTTCAAAGATTATTTATATTAAGCAACAATTCTTGTGGACATAGCTCTACACTAGGGTGAACCACGGTATTCTGGTGTTCTTATGTGCTTGATGTGTATATTTAATTATTATCTGTTGTAGAGTGGCAGTTGTTACAGTTTCATTTTACTTTAACACAATGATGATTTATGGTTTTATATGGAATGTTTAAGGGATTAATATAATGCGAAGAAGTGATTTATAAGTGTTAAGAAATAGATAAAATAATAATACCACATCCCCTAGTCCCTCAAGGCTTTAGAAACCTGGTTTTTCATCCACCCATGTCACTTTGGGTGAGACTACGATCTTCTTGCAGGTCATTGCCGAAAGGGCTAGTGATCAAGGGTTTTGTTGGTGCGCAGTAGAGATCATGCCTGTGTCAGCCCAAATCAAGTCAACAAATGTTTCTGTTGCCGAGACTGGGATCTGTTTGAGGGATATGTGGATGTGGTACCCATCGAAGAAGGAGGTTCAAGACTGGATAGACCTGAAATTGCGAGAATTTGTGGATCAATAAAATAAAAATTCTCGTCTAACATCCGAAGCTTGGTTATAGAAATAAATTTTTACAGATCAATACGATATTTTCTTTGTTTCTTTTCATGTTTATTTGTACGAGTGGTTATCAATGTTGACCAAAAGGAAGAACTGTTTTAAGGGTGGAGAACCTGCGGTGTGGACTCTTGAACTGATACAACGACTCAAGATAACTGACAATAGTATTTCAAGGGATGTGGACTTCTGGATTGATAGTATCTTGGGAGGATTCATTACTGAGTTCGTAGTAGAGTCAATCGTGAACTACAACGAAGAAGAACGACGATTCTTCAAAGGACCATGAGGTAAGTATTTAAAATCTCAAAAAATTTGGTTAAAGACACTTTTGCGTAAGAAGGAAGTTTTACGGATGCAATCAAATTAGAATTTTACTTATGTTTCGAATAAGAGAGAATAAATATGAGCAAGAGATTAGATAAAAACGAAGTGGAAAGAGATATAGAGTAGATACTACAAAGAGATGTTGTGGACAAGACCCAAAGACCTTTTTAGAGACTGATTATAGTCCTCTTTTGAGTGTTTTTGAAAGTGACAGAGAATAAGGCCACCCAGATAATCCCCAGTAACTTCACAGTATTATCCCTCCTAGCCTAAGAGTTTACAAAAGCCAGAATCCAGTAATGGCCAGGGTATTTGTGGCTTTCCCGATCACCCTACCCTTTCACAAATGAGGTGCTAGACAATGTAGGAGGCCAGGAAGCTTACTCATTTACAGATGGATTCTCAGGTTATCATCAGATTAGGATTGCACTTGAAGATCGACATATGACCACATTTGCTACAAAATGGGGCTCATATCAATACACAATAATGCCTTTTGGATTAAAAAATGCCCCTGCTATATTTTTTAGGGTGGTGGTTGCAACTTTTAAGGAACACATCCACAAGTTTTTGGAGGTATATTTGAATTATTGGAAAGTATTAGGATTGTTGAGCAAACATGTTGGAATTTTAAGACTTTTGCCTGACACATGTAGACAATATCAGATCTCTTTGAATCTAAAGAAGTGCATATTTTTGTACCTTTCGACATATTGTTGGGACATATTTTCTGTAAGAAAGGACTAATGGTGGACCATGTTAAGATTTCTATCATTGTGAACTTTCCTCCACCTAAGACAGTAATATAGCTTCGCACTACGTTGGGACATACTGGGTGTTATAGGAAGTTCATCAAGGGGTATGCTTATATCACTGCGCCTATGGAGAAATTTTTGAAGAAGGATGTAACTTTTCAGTGGAATGAATAATGTCAGAAGAGCCTCCATATATTGAAAGAAAAAATGGCAACTGCACATATACTAGTGTTCCCTGATTGGAATAAGAAATTCCATGTCCATGTGGATGCCTCTTGTATAGCTTTGGGAGTGGTACTGGAATAACCCGGTACAAGACAGATTGATCATCCTATATATTTTGCAAGTAGAAATTTATCTAAAGCTAAAAAAAATGACACAACTACAAAAAGGGAAGGACTGGCCATGCTGTATGCTTTGCAGAAGTTTAGACCCTATTTGCTGGGGTCACACTTTAAAATGTTTATAGATCATTCTGCACTAAATTATTTGGTTAATAAGCCTATCTTAGGAGGAAATATTTGCAGATGGTTACTGTTATTTTAGGAATATGACTTTGAGATCATTGTTAAACCAGGGAGACTAAATGTAGGACCTGACCATTTGTCAAGACTGGAAATAGGGGAAGAACTAACCAGCATAGATGATAATCTCCTTGATGTGCAGTTATTTGCAATCAAAGTGGAAGATGGTCATTTCACAGATATGCTTTAGTTTTTGGCCACTTGAATGGCTCCTTCAGAGTATACTACCAAAAAAATTAAAAAATTAGTGGGTAAGGTAGCTTACTTTTCATTAATAGTAGGACAGTTATATAATATTGGACCAGATGAGATATTGCGCAGATATGTCCCTGAACATGAAATACAGATGATTCTAGCAGAGGCTCATGGGGGCGCACCTGGTGGAAACTATGTAGGAAAAGCTGTTACGAAGAATATTTTGAAAGCATGATTGTGGTTGGCTACACTACATAAAGATGCGAAGGAGTATTGTCGAGCATGTGATGTGTGTCAAAGAAGAAGGGAAGCCTTACATAAGAGACGAGATGTCATTAGTATCACATGTTACAATGCATGCCTTTGATAAGTGGGCCATTGATTTTGTTGGACCCATCAACCCACCTAGAAAGAGGACTGGTGCAAGGTACATAATTACAATGATTGATTACTTGACAAGATGGGATGAAGCACAACCAGTAAGGGACTGCAGCGCAGAAACTGCTGTGAAGTTTATTTTTGACTACATATTGTCAAGATTTGGATGTCCGAAGATTTTGATGAGTGACCAAGGTTCACACTCTCTAAATAAGACTATTTAAGGAGTGACTGAGGAGTTCCAATTTTATCGTCAGAAGAGTACCACTTATCACCCTTAGGCCAATGAAATAGTAGAAGAATTTAATAAGATTCTGGAGAATGCACTTATTAAAGTATGTAATGTGAATAGAGATGACTAAGACCTTAGAATTCCAGTAGTGTTATGGGCTTATAGGACCACATGTAAGAAGTTGACAAGTCAAACACCCTTTAGGTTAGTTTATGGGAAATAATTTGTGATTCCCATGGAGTACATCGTACCTAGCTTCAGAATTACAAATTTTACAGACATGGTAGACCCTGATACAATGGAGGAAAGAATGTCACAATTGCTTACTCTATAGGTAGATATATTTATAGCAGATTTCCATCAGCAGGTACAGAAAGCAAGAGAAATGGCCTAGCATGACAAACATATTAAGCATAAGAAGTTCCAGGTAGTAGACTTGTTCTCCTTTATGACAGTAAGTTTGTAAAGTTTCCAGGAAAATGCAAGATGCATTGGTTGGGACCATACATTATCAAGCATATTAGTGATGGAGTGCAATTCAATTACCAAATTTAAATGGAGAATTGGTTCAAGGAAGAGTAAATGGCAGCAGGTTGAAGTTGTAGAGGGACAACCCTTCCCATATAGGTCCACTTTGAAGAAAGAAGAAAATTCTTAGCACAACCTACAGGTGAAAGTGGGAATTGGACTATAAACTATGTTGCAAAGAGAGCTTCGACATATGAAGTTACTTCGCTACAGTCTGGATTATGTCAAAGTTCACCGGAAAAATATGAACGTTAAAGAGGAAAAGTTGTTGTTGAAATATGAAAAAAGATGCATTTATGAGGATAGATAGATTGGATCTAGTGATAGATATGCAAGTAAGGAACAAAATTTGAGCTAATGATGGGGTTAGAAATTCATATTTGTTATAAAAAGTCTTGTCCCACTAAGATTTGGCACTTTGCTGTCCTAAGAATTCGAGTATTGTTACTACCGGAAAGTTGCAAAAATTTGCATTGTCATATGAATCTTGAGGATTTTATTCATATATTTAGTGAGAATGGCTTAGATATAATCATGGAAGCATGCACATCAACGTCAGATATACCCGTAGCATCATCTGAGATGCTCGCGGTAGCATCACAACCCGCAACAGCATCATCATGCACGTAGAGGAGATCCCCACGAAAGAAAATGAACAATGGGCAGAGAATGAAGAAGACACCGAAAAATAAACCTATTGAGCCTTAGCAAGAACTAGAACAAGTAAGAGATAGCGAGGAAGAATAAGATCAAGAGAAAATGGAAACAAATGGTGTATCGTTTCCGTCGCCTCTCCCACCAAGGAAACTAGATGAAAAACCAGTGACAAAGTCGAAGGAAGCAAAGTATGGCACCTTTAAACCTCTAATGCCCGAGTCAGTGCAATTTATTGGAGAAGACCTTTGGAAGATTCCACGACTGAAGTTTGCGGATAATGATTTCAATGACAGAAAGAAATATCCACAGTTCGCTTCAGACAAGTACTTAAAATAAGTACACTACCCTGAGAGTGGTGTCACGAGGTTATAACTGCAGTAGTGGGCAACTGGGTTGGCGCAGTTGGGTTTGTTGAGCATGTTGAATGTGCCACATTTTGGCAAAAGTATAGGAAGCACAACTTGTGTGAGACAACTGCTCGTACTGGTGCATGATGGATGAATGTGGATGGGGAAGAAGATCCCTATCGACCCAATACTGATATGGATAATCACAAGACTGTCTTATCAAAGGTTGAACCCCATTGAGGATTTTGTTGGAAAAGATCAAGACAAATCCATAGCGGAAAATATGAATAAAAATTTTGGACTAACAAAAGGGAAGTGAGGTTATGATATCAGCTCGATCAATGACCAGGGAGTTCGCTTCACAAAACATATATTGGCTGGAAAAATCATGAGGAAGTGTCAAGCTAATGAAGTCCCTGCATAGGTGGATTCATTAGCTGTGCAATGCGTTAATGGGGTTTAGTACAACTGGGCCGCATACCTATGCAAAGAGTTTTTAGACGATTGCTGCGAGGCTCAGGAGAAAGGTACTATGTTTCACTATGCATGGTTAATTTTGGTTATTATGATGCTTGCATGGAAAGAGCCAGAAGATTCGCAGTTCCCTCTGGTAGCCTCAGATGTTTTTGAAGCCATGCGGTATGCCTCGATGTGGTATACCACTAAAACAATGCGCGCACATGATAAAAAAATGTTTTTTCGTTATATATCATATGAACTTACACATGTTGGTGAACCAACACCCTCGCCTTTCACTGAGCCTATACAAGTAGTATAAATATTTCGTAAAATTTAAGGCTGAATTCCACAGATTTTACATACAGGATCATAGGGACACAACGAAGACATGGCATCCCCTACCATATTTAGTGACAAAAGATGATTTCCTAGCACTGATACAACAGTGGGCCACAGAGTGGATCATTGTGCTGGAGACAACAATGAAGGATACTTTGATAGAGAAGGACATGATGCATCACGTGGAAGTGAGTGGGAAGGACAAGGACGAGTAAGAGGTAGAACAAGAGGAGCAACACAACGAGGGCCACCATGATCCTCTTGGAGGTGATGAGCATAAAAAATGGTCCAAAAAGATAGATACTTACTCATCTTTCACAAAGAAGAGGAAAGTATACAGAGAAGCTACCAAAAGAAGGAAAAAAAAGAAAAAGACATACAAGACAATGGACATAATGCCATTGGTCCTCACTAATGGGGACTTGGATCAGATTGGGAACAGAATCCAGGAAGAAACGACAGAATCATGGAACAAGTTAGAGGATTACTGCGACACACTTCTAATAGGTGTCAAGGAACTCATTGCAGAATGTAATATATTGGCACAGACGACAAGACAACCAGTGCAGGCAGAGGAGAATCTTGAAGAAGAAATACTAGTAGAGCCTACACTTGCAGTGAAGACACCTACAATTTGGTTGCGTCGAGGTACAACAACATGCAAAATAATGCAAGTATGTGAACATGAAGATCATAGTAGTGAAACTTCAGAGATTACACAAGTTGCATCAAGAGATCAAAGATGAGTTGAAGTAATGCAAACAACTCACTTCAAAGTTGAACATTCAGGTAGAGAGAGAGTGATATTTGCTGCAGCAGAAGCTCGACCTAGAGATCCAGGAGAAATATTAGGTAGTACAACAACAATAGAAGCTGAAGGAGGTGGTTGAAGCAACATGTTGCGAGGTTCCAGACATTGATGTCTGAGAAGAGGAATCAGTGGAGGACACGTAAAGCTCGGCCTTGCAGTAAAAGGATACAAGGATAATATTGCCGACGTGTAATTTACATATTAGATGAATATCAACGAGCTACAAATAAAGCTTAAACCAACCACACTAGAGGAAGTGCGAGAGTAGAGGGAGGTCGACCTAAAGGCTACAGTGGTCGGCATATTCACAACAATGGAAGATTGTGGGAAACTGTTGGATGAGAGATTACATATTTGGACTTTGTTGCATGAAGATCCAAATGCGCAGAGATTACATGAGGATATTTAGCATAAGCAGCAGTAGCTGGAGGATATTCACGGAATTGTGAGAACCTCACCAATCTCACAGAAGCTCGCAATGGTCAATGAGGGAAATTCCCTCCAGAAGAAGATAGAGGATCTAAGGAAGGAAGAGTAGACTCTGACAGAGAGAACTCAACTATGGCAGGATGAGGCTCCCAACTGTCCCAAACAGTGGATGAGAAGCTTCAAGATAGTCGAAAGAGAGAGGAAGTAGTGATGTAAAAGACTACAGGACTGACGAGGAAAGCATCGCTAGAGGAAGTGCGTAGTGAAGAGAAGCAGGTCACAAACATTCTGCAGCAGTTCAACAACACCTACAACAACATTGCAACGAAGATAAAAGGAAAATAGGCTGAGTGACTTGGGACGAATCACATGTGAGTGTTGGGGGCTTATTGGGCGGAGACCAACATGGCCTAGATTTTGGCAAAGACTCCGCAGTAGATTATGGAGTGTATTTTGAGGAAGTAAATATACCTTGCGGTGTTGTAAGATAAAAGTGAGGTTATCCTTTAAGAGTTAGAGAACTTGTTGTTGATGCTTGATGTTATCTTCCACTTATTGAACCTTATAATTTTCTCTTAAAGATGATGTGATGGACCGTGAAGGATATCCATAAACTGCCATAAATGGGGCCATTTTTATTGTAGTTTGGAAGGAAGTGTTATACAACCTTTCAACAAGAGGTAACTTCTTGACCCATTATGTTTTTTTATCAAATACAAAGAAATGAAGATATCAAACTTCCAAACATTTGTTCACTATTTCAGTTTTCCCATCAGATTGAGGTTGACAAGATGAGCGATGAGCTAATTGAGTACCAAGACAAGAAAATAACTCCGTCCAAAATTTCTAGTGAAAATGGGATCTTTTTCACTTACTATAATCTTTGGGTTTCGATTTAGATTTTGAATTGTTTTCGTAAATGCAGTAGCAATTGTACTCTCTTTAAAAATATGGGATAATGCAAAAAAATGTGCATACTTGGGAAATCTATAAACTACCACCACGATGACACTATTTCCTTCAGACTTGGGTAAACCTGCGATAAAATCCATTGGGACCTCCTCCCAATGTTGACTTGGAATGGCTAAATGCTATAACAGACTAGGGGTCTTAATTGTTTTAACTTTATCTTGTTGGAAAACCAAACATTCTGCCACAAAATTTCGAATATCAGATTTAAGGCTATCCCAAAAAAAATCCTTCTTGACCCTGTGGTATATTTTAAAAATTCCTGAGTGCTCTCCTAAAGGAGAGGTGTGCAATTCCAAAAGAATATTTTGTTTGAGTTGGGAATTGTTACATAGATATAAGCGATCTTTGTACCATAATGAGTCATTTTTCTAGACAAATGTATCAGATGTATTGGGATCTTGTTGCAACTTTTGAATGAGTGTCCACAATTCTTCGTCATTCTTCCATTCCTCCCTTGCTTCCGTTATCTTGTAAGGTTGGATAGTCAAAATGGCATAGAGAAAATTTTCCACATGCTCAACCCTTCTTGAGAGTGCATCTGCAATGGCGTTTTGCTTCCATTTTTTGTAGATTATTTCAAAGTCATAACCCGACATCTTAGTGACCCATTTTTTTCTGCTCTTCTAAATATAATCTTTGTTCCAAAAATTATTTAATACTATCATGATTTTTTTTACCTTGAAGTGTATTCATTATCTGCATGAGATCTTAATGTAAATGTGCTTGAGGTAGTATAAATTTCAAGTGTTAAAAATTGGGTTTTTGTGAGATTTCATGTTAAATTTGTATACACATAAAGCATGAATTAAAACTCTGAACAACAGATAACAACAGAAAAATACACCATAAAATTAATCACAACGCAGCAAGTGATGAAGGAGTTCACCCCTCTTGGGCTATGTCTCTTGGTCCAGCTTTCGATGGCTTGGCCCTATATCATTATGCTAAAAAATGGTGATTACATGAGTTTACAATGCTCCAATGGCTCCAAAACTTGTTCCATTAGCTTCAGAACTGTCAAAAATTCCTGTCTAGCCCCTTTCTGCTTCGAAATTGGTCAAAAACTGAAGAAGCTATGAGTTTCCCTAGATTTGTTGCTACTCGCTCAACAAATTCCCCCAAATACGGAACCGACCTACAAATTCACCCTGAATTTCGCTAATGGAGTGCCATTTTGGCAGAATTTCGACGAAATTCGTGGGACAATTAAAATGCGTGCCAAGGCCTAAAGGCTAAATTTTTAATTAATTTAAAAAAAGAAATAATTGGGGTCATGCCCATGGTTTCCGCCGCAAAGTCATATGGTGTATATATGGGGCGTTGGGGTTAATCCCTGGCCCCTTACCTTAACCTCCTCCACATTTAACATTTAAATAATATATTGGTCGCATAGTTTAATAAGAACTATGGTAGTTTGAGTGGTTAAGGCTCGGCGCTGTTTGGGAAGAGGTTCAACGTTCAACTCCTGTGGAAGTTAATTCATACTTAAACGAATTTTCGGTGGCCCCCATGCTACCACGTGGCAGCCTCTGGTTGGGCCATGTGGAAGCATGTGGTTGGACACCATCAAACCAATAGAATTCGCCCACACCAGCACCAGTAGAATTTGGTGAAATTGCGAGACTGGATTGGTACAATGAGCCCAATCAACCATGCCTAGTGAGAATGCCCAGTCAGCTGTATGGAATATTGACTGGGAAGCCTACACAACTTTTGCCAAAAATTTTCCTGTTTGGGAAAATGAACAAATCATATTTCTGGGAGCATATGGTGTCAATTTTCCATGAAACAATTTTCTTCGATTCAGAATGACGAGATCTATGCGGTCATTCAGGTTCCACACCATTCCGACAACTTTTATTTTTTAGCATATTTTTGAGCACCTGATCACTCCTCCCCATTGGAAGCTTTTGGACCCCAAAATATCACTTTCAGTTGTTTAGCAAATGAGGGTATAGTTCCCTTACCTTTCCAATCTCGATCCATTTGGCCTTACTTGGATTTGATCCTTTGAGCCCCACACGAAGGTACTCCACATTCCTTTGTTTTGAAGACCTTGTTCTTCTATCCATAATGGTGTCTTGTTGTAGTTCATCAAGTTATTTAGGAGAGAAATCCTCAATAGAAGGAATATGAACATTCTCTCATTGATCTTCAATCAAAGGAGGCTCATACAACCTTAAGTTATCAACATTAACAATAACATAAATTTGCATATATGAAGCCAAATCCAACCTGAAGGTGTTATCATGAATCTTTCTAAAATTTTGAATGGACCATATCGAATTGGTTTCAAGTTTTTTACTTCTCCTTGAATCCTTTATTTGTTGATGTGAAGCCAAACTTCATCACCGACTTGGAAATTGTGATCTACATGATGCTTATCGTGCCTCATTTTGTAATTGATTTGGCTCTTTTCCAGCTATTCTTGAACTTCTTGATGTACCAATTGGATTTGTTCAATGAAACTTTTGCCTTTGTCTATGTCGCTATGACCATCAATAGCAACATCCTTTCCAAAAATTAAATCCAAAGGAGACTTGGGAAAGTATCCCAAACGTGCCTCAAATGGTGATGTTTGAGTTGAAGAGTGCTTGGCTCGGTTGTAAGCATGATGAATATAGTGCAAATGCTCATCCCACAACTTAGGATGCTTTCTGCAATAACCACGAAGAAGATGTATCACCGTCTTGTTCACCATCTCTGTTTGACCATATGTTTACGGATGGAATGTTGTACTCTTTTTCAATTTGGTGTCTATGAATCCCCACAATCTTTACCAAAAATTCCCAACAAATAGAGAATCTTGATCACTAACAATGGATGTGGGCAATCCATAATGCACCCATACATTCTGAAAGAATAACTGAGCAGTTTGTTTAGCCATAATTTGATTTTTACATGGCATCAAAATACACATTTTATTAACATATCCACAACTACAAAATGATAATCATGATTCCTTTTTGACAATGGAATACCTCCAACAAAATCCATAGAAACACTTTCCCATGGACGAGAAGGTACTGGAACTGGTATATGCAATCCTTAATTTCTATTGCTAGTCTTATTGATAGCGCATAATGAACTACCTTTAATAAAATGTGAAATGCTTTCAAGCATACGAGGCCAATAATAATACCTCTGTAGATGTGCCAAAGTCTTACTTACACTAAATGACCAACAATAAGATAAGTATGTGCCTCTCTTATGATGTTGACTCTTTCTCCCTATGGAATGCAAAGCTTACCAAGATGGTACAAAAAATTATCATGCATTTGATAATCCAATTCCTCTACTTGGTTCCCTTGACTCAAAGTTGCATATACATATTTAAAATTATTATCTAAAGCATATTGTTCAAAATAGCTCTCATACAAAACATAATTATTTTTAAGAATTGTAGCAGCACTAACAATAGGTCTAGAAAGCATGCTAACAACTTTATTGTAGATACCTTTATTATACCTTATCACTAAGTCAAATTGTTAAAGAAAACCCATCCATTGAAAGTGCCTTGATTGCTGCAACTTTGTTTGTGATTGCAAGTATTGCAATGGTTGATGATGAGTGTGAATGATTGTTTCCTTACCCATCAAGTGGTGTTTCCACTTTTTCACACTTTTCACCAATTCATACAATTCCTTGTCATATGTAGGATAATTAATCACTGCACCATTAAAAGTTTTTGAATGAAAACAAATGGGCTTACCGTGTTGCATGAGGATTGCACCCATGGCATACTCACTAATATCAGTCTAAATCTCAAATGATTGTCTCAAGTCTGGAAGTTGAAGTACTAGAGATAAACTGATATTTTCCTTCAATGCATCAAATGCCTTTTGTTGTTTACCTCCCCATTGAAAGACTTGCTTCACACTTGCCAACGCATGCAATGGAGTTGCGATAGAATAGAAGTTAGCAATAAACTTCCTCCAATATTGGACTGCTCCCAAAAATATTCTTACCTCCGTAACTGTTTTTGGCTTTGGCCAATTCAAAATGACATTAACCTTGGAGGGACCTATATTCAATTCACCTCCTCCAACAATATGACCCAAATACACTAAAGAAGTTTTTCCAAACTCACACTTTGACATCTTTAAAAAATATTGTTATTTCTTCAAGACATCAAGTACATTTTTGACATGCATGACAGGTTCTTCACGAGATTTACTGAAAGTAAAGATGTCATCTAAGTAGACTATCACAAAATCATCTAGAAATGGCCTCAATACATCATTCATCACACACATGGAGGTAGCAGGAGCATTGCAAAGACCAAAAGGCATAACTAGCCATTCAAACAAACCTTGTTATGTTTTGAATGTTGTCTTCCTTATGCCACGTTCAACAATTCTAATTTGATGATAGCCACTCCTTCAGTCTAACTTAGTAATGTATTTTGCATCTTTAAATTTATCAAGTAAATCACCTATTCTAGGAAGTGGGTAACTGTTATTTATCGTAATTTTGTTCAATGCACGATATTCCACACACATGCACCATGTTCCATCCTTCTTTGGCACCAAAACAATAAGTGACCCACATGGAGAAGTACTTGGTCTGATGATACCTTTGTCCAACAAATTTTGAATTTGATTTTAATTTTTTGCACTTTCCATCACTGACATCCTGTACATGCCAATGTTGGGAAGAGGACAATCTCGTTGTAGTTGTATTTCACATTGGATTACCCTCTTGGGAGGCGATCCTTTTGGCTCCCGAAACATCTCATAATATTGGTTAATAAACTCAACCAAAATAGATTTCAATCTTGAGTCACAACCTTGAAAAGATTCATTCTCAACATCATTCTTTTGTTTGACCATTAAAAGCACAAAATTATTGCTAGAGTTAATGAGTCTCTTCATTTGTTCGACATTTACAAGTGAAAGATTTAGTTTTTGTTGATGTTCTCTAACAATGTACCCAATACCATCTTTGAACAAGTGATACTTGTTTTCATGGCGATGAAAGATATCTTTCCTATCATACAAATATGGGTTTCCCAAAAAAACTCCAGAAATATCAAGTGGAACTACATCAAGTTCAACTTCATCAAGAAAGTTTGTTGTAATTGTAAATATAAGTATGCATTTCCTCATCACTTGTAAGTTTGCATTCTTGCATACCCAACCCAAAGGATAAGGTCTTGGATGAGGAATAGTCTCTAAATTTAAATTCTTGACTAAGTCTTCAGAAATAAAGTTTGTTTGTGAACCACTATCAAAGAGTGTATCAATTTTGGTATGCTTTGAAATAACCGGAATATGGAAAAGTTAAATTCTTGTTTTCTCACCTTGAGTATCATTAGGAAAACGTGAAGATCTAGTGCTTTATATTTCCTTACCTTTCATTCCCATTGTTGTCATATTTGTTTCATCTCCTGAATGAGAGCCCAAGTCATGTTGTGTAGTTGCAGCTGTCTTTTGCTTCCCTTTGTTGTTAAAATTCTTTGGTTTCATATAAGGATGGAGCTTCCAACAATGAGCTTCATCATGACCCTCTTTGGAACAATCTTTTCATGTTAATTTTTCTCCTTCCTTCTTGATGGATGCATTCTTCTTTCCTTTCCCTTTGAACTTACTCTTACCCTTGTCTCCACTTGTGAATGGATTCTTGATACCCTCTTGTGAAATGTTTTCCCTCTTGCTTCAAGATGTGTTTCCTGAACACAAACCTCATCTAAACTTGTAGGATTAAACATAAGGATACTATTCCTCAAATAACTGTGTAAAACCACAATATATTTCAACAAAGTGTCTTGTGATTGCAATTCTACACCTAGTATCAAAGACCTTCTTCTAAACTCTCGAGTGTAAATTTGCACACTGCATATAAGCTAATGGATAAAATTATCTTCTAAGTTCAACAATAAAATTTATCCAATAGGTTGAGCCTTTACCATGTTTTTTCATATCCTCTTGTGTTTTGGCTTCCCACCAAATCAAAGCAACGATTTCCAACCTTAATGAAGCGAGTTGAACCTTTGTTTCATCATCTTTGATGTTTTAAATCCTACAATAAACTTCAAGTTGACGAATCCAATTATCAAGTCTTTCAGCATTCACTTCACCATTATAAATAGGAAGTTCAAATTTGATATCAATTTTTAATAAGGGAGTTTTACCATGAACCCTTGGGGTATGTGGATGTGTTTGAGTAACTATTGTTGTGGAAGAGGAAGAAGATGAAGGTGAGGATGGAGGTGAAGATGATGATGGAGAAGAGGGTGGTTTGTCACCATTTCCTTTTGAATGCTTGCCATCATCTTTTCCTTTTCCTCCAATAGAACCCTCTCCTTTTGAAGTCTTGGAACTTTCACCATGCATTCTTGAATTTCTCTCTTCATAGAGAACCTTCACCATTTCAGTCATGTCAAAGAAATATTTTTTGAAAGTCTTCTCATCCTCTAACATATTATCATCTCCTCCTTCATGAGACATGCTTACTAAAGGTTTAGGTGCAACTTGAGGTGAAACGTGTGGTGGAAATTGAGACAAATGGGCTCTCCTTGTCCTTGTTCCAAATTGAGAACCTGCACATACAATATTTCCTTCTCCTCTCTTGAGCTTCAACCTTGTAAGCATCAGAAACACTTGTGAACAATTAAATCCTAAAAACAACAAATAAAACCTATGCTTTGATACCAAACTTGATCTGTATGATATCTTAATGTAAATTTGCTTGAGGTAATATAAATTGCAAGTGTTAAAAATTTGAGTTATTGTGAGCTTTTATGCTAAATTTTTACACACATAAAGCGTGAATTAAAAATTTGAACAATAGAAAACAACAAACAAATACACCATAAAAATAACCATAACATAGAAAGTGATGAAGGAGTTCACACCTCGTGGGCTACGTCTCCTGGTCCAACTTCCAATGGCTTGTATGTATATCATTATGCTAAAAAAAGGTGATTACATCAGTTTACAGTGCTCCAATGGCTTTAAAACCTATTCCCTTAGCTTTAGAACTATCAAAAATGCCTGTCTAGCTTTGCTGCTAGTTTCTCTACAAATTCCCCAAGATCTGGAACCATCCTACAAATTCACCTTGAATTCCGCTAACGGAGCACCATTTTGGCAGAATTGCAGGACAATTAAAATGTGCAACAAGGCCTAATGGCCGAATTTTTAATTAATAAAAAAAACAATAATTGGGGTCCCGCCCATTGTTCCCGCCACGAAGTCATATGGTGTATATATGGGGGGTCGACGCTAAGCCCTAGCCCCTTACCTTAACCTCCACTGCATTTGACTTTTAAATAATATATTGGACGCATAGTTTAATAAGAAATATGGTAGCAAGAGTGGTTAAGGCTCGACGCTATTTGTCAAGAGGTTCGGTGTTCAACTCCTGCAGAGGTTAATTCAGAGTTAAATTTTTTTTTTGGTTGCCCCTGTGCTACCACGTGGCAGCCTCCAATTGGGCCACGTGGCAGGATGTGGTTGGCCACCATCCAACCAATATAATTCACCCACACCAGCACTAGTAGAATTCATCCAAGTGGCGAGACCTGATTAGTCCAACGTGATGAACCCTTAGCTAAATTGAGAGGGGGGGGGTGAATCAGTTTAGTACATTCTTGGTCATTAATACTCTTTTTCATTCAACTCATTAACTACTTCATTTTATAAGCAACTTAATACATAATGAATCAGCAAACTAAATGCATGGACAACAAGTAATTAAGTAGAATAATACATCACATCAACACATAATCATCAAGCACATAGACATCAGGTATAAGTGGAAACCCATAAGGGAGAAAACCAAATCTTATTATTGTTGTGATTAAAAGGAAAGCTCCAACTCCCTCTCACCACTAATTTTTTGTAGGCTCCAACCTACAGGAGGCTACTACATCAATTTCTGCAAGCTACAACTTGTAAGGAATCTCCAACCCCCATCTATTTTCTGTAGTCTACAACCCATAGGAGGCTCCTACCTTAACCAGCTCCACCTGGACATCTATCAAGCTACAACTTGAAACAGAAGCACCAACTCCCATGTATTTTCTGCAGGCTACAACTCACAGGAGGCGCCTACCTCAAATTCTGCAAGCTATGATTTGCAAGGAAGCTCCAACCCCCATCTATTTTCCACAAGCTACAACCCACAAGAGGCTCCTACCTCACCCAGCTCCAAATGGAAATTTATCAAGCTACAACTTGAAAGGAGACTACAATCCCCTCACTCAACATGAAACTAAAATCCTGATTTACCTGGATATCAGCTCTGTTAAACTCCTTCTCCACTGCTGCCTCTTCAACCTTCATATCTACTTCATATTAGCTCCTGATATGCACATCATATCTATTAGCTCTCTCTTATTCTTCCGCTTTCTAACCTTTTGCAACTCTCTTACATTCTTTCGCTCTCTTCCATTCTGCAGCTATCTAACCTCTCTATCCACACTGATATTACATCTCTTATACAGATAACTCCCTGACTGTTTGCATTCTACAGGGAATACGAAGTGAACAGGCTTGACCCTATGCCTTCCACCCATTCGATTCCTCATTCTTCAGTTTAGGTTATTACATCATAAATAATTATTACAACACTCATGGATTTTTTCCTATGCCTACGAATACTTTCCTTTGTATCACAAAGAATAAAAAATTAATTAATACATTTACATTTAAAACAATATTGACTCATCTTTTAGCTCTTTGCTCGTCATGCATTTGTCTTTTCTGCTGCTGTCAGAGTATTTTATGTTTCTGTAGTTACATTCAACACAGTTCCGAATAACTGTCTTTTTGGCCCGACTTGACTTAGATATTACGTTTCCAATAGTGCCACCATATATCCTTGTGCCCAACTCTGCCTCTTCTGCTCATGCCCACAACGTTCATCCTTCACCTTTGTCTCAACACTCGACTCTGCCTGGAGTGTTGTTGAGCCCGAATCGACCCATGGTGTTTATCTCCTCTTTAGTGCGACGTTTAGCTTACTCTTCCCTTTGCTCTGTGTCAGGTTCCTTACCCGAGCCTTCCTGCTCGCGTTGAGACTTTCTTCTATTATCAAGGCGTAACTACTTTACTCTTTGCACGTAGTGTCAGGTATTATTCTACCCGGGTCCTTCTGCCGGGTTCAGTCTTTTCTTCATAAACCGCCGCTATCACATCAACCACTGTTCTACACGAGTGTCCGATCTTACCCAAATCTACTGCTTACGTTCACTTTTCTTCATAAAACAACATAACTACAAATAACCCTGGACCTTAAATAAATTCCAATTAACCTTTGAACAACCTCACGTCTGGTTCCTTTATCGCATTTCGACAATCCAATCGTTCTACATTATAAGCCTCCTCTATTCTCTGATGCGATTTAAGAAAGGAAAACCTCATACACTCGGACTTGAAATCCTTTAGGCTTCAACGTTGACCCGCATCATGTTCGCTTCATTATCGCACATCGACGTTCTTATGTGTTTCTTGTTATGCATAGATCTTCCAAACCCTCGATGCGATTTATCAAAGGGAAACATTATACCTCCTGATTTGAAATCCTTTAGACTTTTACATTGAAACTACATCGCATCTGGTACTCTTATTACATTTCACACTTCGACATTTAACATGATTCTTGAGCGCCTAAGCTTACGATGTGCGATATGTGGGCCAGGTCCATATCATCGTGCCACATCACCTTGCCACATCACTTCCACATCATCGCCACATCACAACCATGTCATCACCACTTCACCACCATGTCATCTCAAATCGGCCCATCGAAATATCGTAGTTTTAACCATATCACAATGTTTGTGATTTTGCGATTTCACAAATCGCTGCGAATACCTTATCGCATGTCGCAAGATTTAGGTCATAGAAATAACAAGGTTCCTCTTATCATATGCGATATGCGATTGCATCGCATTGCAAACCCCACTTCTTATCGCATCGCAAATTAAAAAAATTAACTTGCGATAACTTAACATATAAATATTAAAATCGCCGATAGCGATGTGTGCTAACAATATTATGGCCAAATAGGATAAAATCTGGATCGTCCGTTCTCCTACTTTATGTTCGCGATATGATCTTGACCGTCAATCTCCACTTCACTCTGCGGCACGATCTTGTCCGTCCATCCTCCACTTGAATACTATGATTTGATCTTAACCATCCATCGCTCAACCTTCAACTCGGTTTACCGACTTGACCCACGTATTCACGACTTTCTCAATTTTCTGAACGCGTTCATCACTTGTCTTGGCCCGTTCACGACTCTGCCCACTCATGCATGACTCGACCCGGCACATTCACGACTTGATCCAAGCTTGCTGCCTTTGCTGCCTTTGCTCCTTGATAAATATTCTAATGGTGCTCCTTTCCTTTTTACTGCTCCTCTCTATTCCTTTTCCTTAATGATAATTCTGGTGTTGATCCATGCCTCTTTGCTGCTCCTTTGCCTTGCTCCTTTTCCTCTCTTTTACTCTTTGCTGCTCCTCTGCCTATCTTTTATGCTTATCCACTTAACTCTTGCTTTCTTTTCCTTATTGCTCCTTTATACTCCAGTTGATCTTGATCTTCTCCTTTGTTCTCAATGATAATTCTGGTGCAGCTCCTTTCTTCTCCTTTGCCATCAATGACAATATTTCCTACACAACGAGCCTAGTCAACAATGCCCAGTCAGCAGGCCCAGTTAGCTATATGGACTGCTGACTGGGCAGCCTGCATAACTTTTGCCAAAATTTTTCCTGTTTGGGAAAATGAACATAACTCATTTCTCTCAGCATACGATGTTAATGTTTTGTGAATCAAGTTGTGCCAGATTCATAACGACGAGATATACGCGGTCTTTCAGGTTCCACACCATTCTAACAACTTTCACTTTTCAGCATATTTTTGAGCACCTGATCAATTCCCATTAGATAAGGGCACCATTGCTTCAGGGCATGTAGTATTTCCAACATTTCCTTCTGATAAATAGGTTTTTGTAAATACTTTCCCTTGATTGCATGAATTTCAAAAGCAATGGGTCTTCCTTCTTGCATTAAAACAATGCCAATTCCGATTCCCGAGGCATCATTACACCATAAAGGATTTTTTGAAGTCTAGAGTAGCTAAAACTAGATCTTGGCACATTGCCTCTTTAGGATGTTCAAAGGACTTATTTTCTTCCCGAGTAAAAAAAATGCATCTATCTTCAGTAATTTTGTTAGAGGTGTTGTTATTTTCCCATGATTCTCAACAAACTTACGATAATACCATGTCAACCTGATAAATCCTCGAATATGCTTTAGGGTTGTGGGATTTTTACATTCCTTGATGGCTTTAATTTTGTTAGGTTATACCTTAACACCCTCATGAGATACAATATGACCCAAATATTTCACCTCATGGACCCCAAATAAACATTTGGAGGTTTTTGCATATAATTGTTTCTCCGCCAATAGTTTGAGCACCTTGTCAACATGTTGAACATGATGCTTCCAATACTTGTTGTAGATTAGTATATCCTAAAAAAACACTAACACAAATTTTCTAAGGAATGGTTTGAAAATGGAATTCATCAAACCTTGAAATGTGGAAGGTGCATTAGTAAGGCCAAATGGCATGACCAAAAATTCATAATGACCTTCATGAGTTCTAAATGTTGTTTTCAGAATATCTTCAGTCTTCATTCTAATTTGATGATACCTTGAATGAAGATCCAAGTTGGTGAAGTAAATTGCTCCATGTAATTCATCCAACAATTCAACAATGAGAAGAATGGGAAATTTATCTTTAATAGTGAGCTTTTTGAGCTCCCTATAATATGGAAACATACGCCATGATCCATCCTTCTTGTGTACCAATACTATTGGAGTAGAGAAAGAACTTTGGCTAGGTTGAATTATACCTGCCTCTAGCATTTTTGCAGCCATACTTTCAATTTAACTATTTTGGATATAGGTATATCTGTAAGGTCTAATGTTTGGAGGAATGCTTCCTGGAATCAAGTGAATAACATGATGATGATCATGAATAGGTGGTACGAATTTGGAAGTCTCAAATACTTTGGAATGATTGTCCAATATTCTTTGGAGATCTCGAGAAACGAATGATCTTGAAGTTTGAACATCGAGTGAGCATAATTGTGAAATTATGCCACGTTGTTCTTTATTCAAAATATTTGTTATGACATTAGAGCTGATTATATTTCTTGGCTTCCTTGTGATTCCCATTAATTCAATTTTCTTTCCTTCCCATGAAAATTTCAAGAAAAGTTCTTAAAAATTAAAATTTATAATCCCCAAATATTGTAACCATTGGACTCCTTATACAACATCAGCATCGCCCATTGGAATGGGAAGCATTGGACTATTTAATACAGATTCCCCCATGGTTAATTTGATATTATGATACTTCCTTGAGAAATTTATAGTTCCTCCATTTGCAACAATCACTTTATACTTTGGTGCTAGATACAAAAAGCATTTCAATTCCTTGGTTATCTTACAATGAATAAAATTTTGGGTACTACTATAATCGATCAACACTATCACCTTTTTATTCTTGATAAATCCTCCTAGATTAAGAGTTTGAGGAGTGGTAATTCTTGCTAATGCATTACAAGATATGGTCAGATTTATTACTTCTTTCTCTGGGGTTTGTTCCCAGTGTATATCCTCTTGTTTTGATGTTTCTAGTTCCCTTTCTTCCTCCTCTCCACAATCTATGAAAAACAATTTATTCTCGACACACTTATGACCCTTAGTGTATTTGCTATCACAACCGTAACAAATACCTTTTTCTATTTTCTCCTCTAGTTGTTGTAGTGTCAACCTTGTAGGTTGTGGGAGGCTAGGAGCAACAACACTTCCATCTTTATAGTTGTGAGTGGCATACTCCTTGTTTCCATAATTTTACTTTCAACTTTTCTTGCCACCTTACATTCCTTCTCCAATGAATCAGGTTCCCAAAGGTGAACCTCATCTTGGATGTTATGCTTTAAACTCCCTATGAAAACATCGATTATATGCTCCTTTGGAATATCATTTCCCTTGATATTCACTATTTGGAAGTCATCAATATGCTCCGCCATTGAACCCTTTTGTTTGATATTTATAAATTGGCTAAAGAAGGTATTTCTCTTTGTATCTTCATAATGTGATACCATATCTTCTACAAAAAATTTCCAAGTGACAATTTATTTACGATAAAAAATCCATCTATAACACACAAACTGATTTTGATCTAAATACAAACATGCAATGTGTAGTTTTTGTGTGTGTGGTACATCATGTAGATCAAAGAATTGCTCCATTTGTCGTATCCATGTTACTAGATTCTTGCCATAAAAATTCCTCATATCAATATTTGGAATGTGGTTGGCATTCAATCCAAAGTTAGAGTCTCTAAAATTATGATTAACATTCCCTTTGTTCTCATCATACATGGAATACCTTTTTGCCATTAGGAATCATTTCTTGTAGAAACTTTGTAAAACCTTCCATGTCTGCTTTTAAACCATTCTTAAAACCATCCAACTTAGCTTCAATGTTTGCTTTTAATCTATCCTTTGAAACCTTCAATCTTAGCTTCCAGTTCGTTTTTGGTTACCCTTTGCGAGAGTGAAACTTGTTTCAATTGGTCTCATAATTTTGATATATCATGTTGCATTTCTTCCTCTTCTTCATGTGTCATAGAAGAAATCTATGGTTGCTTACTAGGTGTGTCCATTTTTTTTTTGAGGAATTTTGGAATCAAACAACGATATCTTTGCTTCATTATTCCCTTTGAATCACTTCAAATTGATTTTTCAAACAAAAGTTATGCAAAATTTAAAAAAAATACACACATTGTTTCTTGTTTTTTAGGAGCTTGATATTGAAATTGTTCTATCTATGTAATTTAAGATCTCCAAGGTATGAAATTTTGTCTTGTGGCAGCCTTATGAGTCTTCTTCGTAACACCACAATTCTGTTGGAAATATTGTACAGGGGGGGGGGGGGGGCGAATCAATATTCCTTTCAACTAGTATTATTATTAATCTTTCAGAGCATTAGTTAATCTTCAATTATTATCAGTGTTTGTACAATAATAGTAGTAAACAAAAGGAACACAAATCCACATAGTTTTTAAGGTGGAAACCCCCTTTGGGACGAAAACCACCTGAATTCTTTTCTAATAATTCTTTATATTCAACTCCAATTGAAAATAAAGCTCCAACTTCCTAGAATCTAGAAAATCATTCTTCTCAAGCTCCCACTGGATGGACGCTCCAACGCCCAATATTATTCAGTAGTCAACTGAATGGATCCCCAAACACCCAATGAGATACAACTCACCCTAGCACCACCCTACCACCCTGAAGTTTTCACAGGATTGAACCTGTTGGTGACTTCATGCACCATCCTAGCACCACCCTACCACCCTATAGAAGAATGAAAGAAGAATGGACTTTCATACCAGGGAAAATGGTCCACTTTACAATGATATAGAATGATGTAGAAGAAGAATACACACTAGACCATAACCCCAACTATGACACAAATACCCAATGATGATCCTAGACCTCCTGAAACTGCCTCTTAAATTCTTGGAAGATAGACACTTGTAAAATTTTTACAATGACTCAGTACAATGATACCTTTATAATGACTGTATGTAGTGCTGCCCTCGTGAAGACTTCATGTGGTGAACTTCTTGCTGCTGTTTTGCACCTTGATTGCTGCTCTTGTCATGCTACCCTTTCTCAATCTTCAAAACATTAGATCATGCATTGAGTCTTGTGTTGATGAATATATAATACCTGCAAAAATTCTTCAAGGAAATACCCATGACATGATAATAGCAAAACTTACCTCATCCTGCAGAGCATATGTCAGTGCTAAAAAACAAAAAAAAATTATAATATAAAGAAGCTAATGCAATTAAGAGATAAACATGCATATACAAAATATGCTTACCTGGAGCTTACCTCTGATGCACCTTGCTTTGCTTTTTTTCCTAGAAAGTCTGGTCCTTTGCAGCCCTTGACAACACATGATCTAGCTTTTTCGTTCCTTCTAGGAGTTCGATATTGAATTTGGTGTATCTATGTTATTTCAGATCCCCAATATGTGATTTTGGGTCCTGTAGTAGTCCTTTGATTCTTATTTCCAATTCCATAGGTCTGACCCAATTTAGATTCTTCAAGGCAAAGTTATGCCCAATCTCTCATAATGACCTAATTATGGACTAATTCAGTAGAGCGAACTTGTACGACGTGCCACATGTCACTTTTTCCTCATTCAAATTTGAAATTGATCTACTGAAAGCTACAATCTGTGCACTATCCACTACTTTTTACAGAATTCCAATACGATACTCAGAGAGAGAGTTATGAAGCTATGATCTGTGGAAGTTAGGGAGGGATTTTAGGAGCTTAAAAATGATTAATTATTGACTTTTCAATGACCCATGCCACAACCCCATGGGGTTTTAGTCCACTAACAGGGGTTACTAACTTTAAACATGAATATCTCTCAACCATTAAGAATTACGCGGCATGCCATTTATCAACGGAAACATCTCGACAAGTGGAAACCATGAAAAATATCCTTGACTTAGAATATAGTAATTTGGTAGGTAAAAATTCCCATGCAAGATCGGGGTAGCCCTTGGTGCTGCATGGGTTGACATCAATGACAACCACTGATCAACAATCTCCCCCTTTGACATTGATGGAAACACAAGTACTCCCCCTGCGATCATGACACCTCTTCCTAAAATATTCTCTCCCCCTTTAACATCAATGGAAAAGGGTAACTCCCACTGACACACAACTATCCTGCAGACCTATACACACTTCCACTCCCCCTTTATTTTTCTAAATAAGGAAAATCTAATGAGAACTTGGGAAAATCCCAAGCGTTTGGCGAAGATATTCAAATGCTTCACAAGGTAAAGGTTTAGTGAAGATATCAATGATTTGTTCTTTTGTACCAACATATTAAAGTTTGATATTATTTTTAGCAACTTGTTCTTAAAAAAAATGATATTTGATTTGAATGTGTTTTGTTTTTGAATGCATGACAAGATTCTTGGAGATGTTGATGGCACTAGTGTTATCACAGAATATGGGAATAGGCTCACTTAATTGTACTTCAAGATCTTGCAAAGTTTGTTTCATCCAAAGGACTCTTGTACAACAAGTTGCCGCTGCAATGCATTCTCCTTCCACTGTAGATAATGAGATTGAGGTTTGATTTTTTCTCAACCATGATACGAGACAACCACCTAGATAGAATGCAGCTCCACTAGTACTCTTACGATCTTCAATGCTTCCTGCCCAATCTGCATCTGTAAAGGCTTTAATAATGATATTGTTACCCTTGGGATACCACAAGCCATATTTTGTTGTGCCCTTTAGGTATCAAATAATTCTTTTGATGGCAATAACATATGATTCTTTTGGTGTTCCTTGGAATCTTGCTACTTGTCCAACTGCTTGCATAACATCTGGCTGGGAGGCTGTTACATATAGAAGACTATCAATCATAGATCTATACAACCTTTGATCCACATCCTTGGATAAGTCGTCTATGCTTAATTTGCAACCTGTTACCATCAGAGTAAGGACAAGTTTGCAATATTTCATTTTGAATTTCTTGAGCATTTCCTTGATGTACTTGGCTTGATATATAAATATTCCTTTCTCTTGTTGAGATATTTGAAGCCCTAAGAAATATGTCAGCTCACCAAGTAAAGACATCTCGAACTCACTTTGCATATTTGTAGCAAAGTTCTTACTTAGTCGATCATCATTGCTACCAAATATTATATCATGCACATATACCTTAACGATTGTTAAATTATCTTTATATATTTGTAAATAAAGATTGCTATCAACAATACCTTTCTTGAACCCTTGTTGATGTAGATATCCATCAAGATGAGCATACCATGTTCTGGGAGCCTGCTTGAGACCATATAGAGCCTTCTTTAACCTGCAAACATAGTCTTTTTTTTCTTATAGTAGAAAACCTTCAGGTTGTTCGATGTAAACTTATTCTTCTAATTCTCCATTGCAAAATGTTGACTTAACATCCATTTGGTAGACTTTGATTTTTCCTGACCATGCATAGGCGAAAAACATTTAGATGGCTTCAATTCTGGAAACTTGTGCAAATTTTTTGTCGAAATGAATTCCTTCGACTTATGCATAGCCTTTGAAAACCAATCTTGTTTTGTTTCTGGTAACCTGTCCATCTTCATTTAATTTGTTACTGAACACCCATTTAGTCCCAAGGACATTTTTATCTTTTGGTTGTGGAACTAATTCTCAGGTGCTATTCTTCTCGATTTGATCCAATTCTTCATTCATAGCTGCTACCCAATGTTCATTCTGGTTGGCTTCCTCAAAACTACTAGGCTCAAAGGTTGCTAGAAAAGCAATGTGAGCTTGTTGTGATGAATGAAGATGTCGACCTTCACTTATGTCACCAATGATTTCATTTGATGGATGGTTCTTTTGAATCCATTCTTTTGTTCTCTTTGGAGGAGCTTCTTGTTGTTGTTCCAGTATATCTCGATGATCATTATTTACTTCTTCCTGGTTGATAGTTACTTCTTGATCTAGAATTTTCTCTGTGTCTTTTTCAGCCTTTGTCTCAAGTTTCAAAGATTTTAGATCCTGATAATTATTCGTTAGAACACCATCTTCATCAAATGTAACATTTATGCTCTCCACTATCTGTTTTCGTCTTAGATTATAACATTTATAGCCCTTTCTTTTGCGTGAATAACCAACAAATATACCTTCATCAACACATGATTCAAACTTACCCAAATTTTGATCTTCTCTTTTGATATAACATTTGCTTCCGAAGATTCTAAAATATTTTACCTTAGTCGGTTTTCCTTTCCATAATTCATATGGGGTCTTGTTGCAATTATTTCTGAGAAGACTTCGATTGATAATGAAGACGGTCGTATCAATTGCTTGAACCCAGATTTTGTCATCCAATTTTGAGTCCTTCAACATTGTTCTACCCATTTCCTATACGGTTTTGTTCTTTCTTTCAGTAGCTCCATTTTGCTGAGGTGTTCATGCTGTTGAAAATTGTCTTTTTATTCCATTTTTGTCACAGTATTGCTGAAATAATTTGGAAGTGAATTCTCTGCCATTATCTGATCTTAGACACTTTATTTTCAAATCAGTTTCATTTTCGACCAACTCCTTGTCGATCTTAAAGCACTCAAATGATTCAGATTTTTTCATTAGGAAACTGACGGTTGTCATCCTGGTATAGTCATCTATCATTAACATGAAATATAATTCTCCATATAAGCCTTTTGTTCTCATAGGACCACATAGATTAGTATGTATCGATTCCAATGGATGTGATGCAAAGTGTTTTTTGTTTTTGTTTTTGTTTTTGTTTTTTGTTTTTTTTTTTGTTTTGTTTTTTTTTTTTTTTTTTTAATTCGAATTTTGTCTGCTTGCTGTATCGACAGGCCTCACATAGTGTGTTGGAAGGTTTTGAGATTTTCAACATTCTTCATACGACTTCCTTTTTGCTTATCCTGATAAGATTGTCAAAGTTTATGTGACCCATTCGTTTGTGCCATAACCAACTTTCATCTTCTTTAGCTAGTATACATGCTTTAGTTGCTTCATCTAGAACATATATGTCGTTTGTAGCTCGACTTGTTGTAGCCACAATTTTACCATACCTGCCTTTTCCAATTTCACATTTTGTGGAATTGAATAGCATTGTGTGTCCTTGATCACACAATTGTACAACATTGAGCAGATTTTGATTCATGTTTTCAACAAATAGAACATTCTTGGCTAGAACATCTTTGCTTCCGAGAGTGACAGTACCTGATCCTATAACATTTGAAGATCCATTATTTCCAAAGGATATGGTTCCATCCTTCTTCTGTTTCAGAGATACAAATTTCTTTCTATCTCCAGTCATATGCGTTGAGCAACCGCTATCAACATACAACACATGTTTGTTGTTTTGAGCCTTGAGAGCCGGAGCACATTTATCAGTCTTCTTCTTCTTCCATGTTTGTTCGTTTTGTGGCTTCAAATATTCTTCTGGAGAATTTTCAAGTCTTCAGTCTCTGGCTATGTGTCCAAATTTTGACATTTGTAACATTCCATATTATTTCTTAAATGTTCAAATCTATTGATGTTTCGTTGAGCCCTGAGAGGTTCATATTTGACATATCTCTTGGAATTGTATTGGTTCCTAGGGTATGTGTAACATTATATAGCTTTATGACCAAATTTTCCACATGAATAACAATAGCCACCAAAAATATTTTGGTACCTGGATGGAAATCTTCGTCGAGGAATTGTCTTCCAAGGTTGTTCTTACGAATCTTATCCAATGAAGTCTACATGCATGTTAGATCTCATAGGTTCATTGTATTTTGTTGTAGAAGGCCCTTATTCTTCTTCTTTGTAATCAAGGCTAGTTCTTTCGTTGTAAGATCGTTGATTGTTGATGAGTTCTTCCAATGTCCTTAAGTTGTTGAAATAGTTTTGGACAATTTTCCCCTTCTTCACTTCCTTACGCAACAAGACTACTTCAGCTTCTAATGCTTCCCTTTCTTAGTTGCTTTCTTCCAACTTATTTTTAAGTGACTCTTAAATACATTTGTGTTCTTCAACTTCAATTTTGAGACCTTGAACTTGTTATTCAAGAGTATTGGAACAAACCTTCACAGCCTTGAGCTCTTTATAAGCCTGATTGCCTCCTTAGAAAATTATTCTATGATCAACCCTTCTTCTTCGTTGTTTGATACCTCTTGTTTATTGTGCTTGGCCATAAACAATACTCTCTCATCGGCTTCTTCTTTGTTGTCACTGTCTTCATCGGATGATGAGCTATATTCTTTAGAGAGAAAGTTCCCTTTGAATCCTTTCTTTTTGCCTTTCTTGTTGAATTTCTTGAAGCCTTTATTTCCTTTTGAGTTGCCATCACTTCTCTTTGGAAATTTTTCTACGAAATTCCCAACCTCACCACAGCCGGAACATATCAATGGAAGTTTACCTTTGAGTTTTCCCTTACCAATTTTTAGTTTTCTTGTAAAGTAAGCATATTCTTCATCTAAAATACCTTCTTCATCATCTCCCTTTTCTTCACACTTGCAGGTGCAAGCCTTTTCCTTTGAAGGTTGTTTGTCCTTATTGTTTTTCTTAGATTCAACAAATGCAGTTTCTAGATGTGAAGTACCCTCTTCTTCATCAAGTCTCATTTCATATGCTATGAGAACTCCATGTAATTCCTCTTTGTCGAGTTTGTCCAGATTTGCACTGTATTCTAAGACCGATACCTTTGGGTTGAATCTCCCTGGTAACGTTCTAAGAATATTTCATATAATAGTCTTCTCGTCAACTGACTCTCCCAATCCTTCCAGAGTGTTGGTTATTTCATCAATGTGTTGGAAGAATGCAACAATGTTGCCATATTCTTTCATTATGAGTTGCTCAAATTTTGCTCTATATATTTGAAGCTTTTCTTCTTTGACATTCGAGTCACCTACATATATATTATCAAGCTTGTCCCATACATTTTTGGCAATTTTACAACCCAACACCTTATGATAAGGAGATTCAATAAGTCCACTGACAATAATATTCTTTGCTTTTGCATCATTTACCAAATTATTCTTACCTTGTTCATCCGCGGTTGGTGTAAAGCCATTTTGAACAATGTCCCATACTTCGTAACCTTGCGCCAAGAGACAGACCTTCATTATTCCTTTCCAGAGTGCATAGTTATTTCCATTGGACAGAGGTACACCATTCATGGTATGCTCCATGACCTCCTTCCAGCTGTTAAACTGCTATTGAAGGAACCAAGCTCTGAAACCAATTGTTGGAAATACTGAGAGAGAGGGGGGGGGGGAGGGGTGAACCAATATTCCTTTTAATTAGTATTATTATTAATATTTCAGAGCATTAGTTAACCTTCAATTATTATTAGTTTTTGTACAATGATATAAGTAAAAAAAAGGAACACAAATGCACACAGTTTTTAAGGTGGAAACCCCCTTTGGGACGAAAACCACTTGAATAATTTTTTTAATAATTTTTTAATATTCAACTCCAATTGAAAATAAAGCTCAAACTTCCTAGAACATAGAAAAACATTATTCTCCAGCTCCCACTGGATGGACGCTCCAACGCCTGAGATTATTTAGTAGTCAACTGAATGGATGCCCCAACATCCAATGAGCTACAAGTTACCTTAGCACCACCCCACCACCCTGAAATTTTCATAGGCTTGAACCTGTTGGTGACTTTATGCACCAGCCTAGCACCACCCTACCACGCTATAGAAGAATGAAAGAAGAATGGACTCTCGTACCAGGGAAAATGGTCCACTTTACAATGATATAGAATGATGTAGAAGAAGAAGACACACTAGACCATAACCCCAACTATGACACAAATACCTAATGATGATCATAGACCTCCCGACACTGCCTCTTCAATTCTTGGCAGATAAACACTTGTAAAAATTTAAGATGATGCTTTTACAATGACTCAGTACAATGATACCTTTGAAATGATTGTATGCAGTGCTGCCCTCGTGAAGACCTCATGTGGTGAAATTCTTGTTGTTGTTCTGCAACTTGATTGCTTCTCTTGTCATGCTACCCTTTCTCACTCTTTAGAACATTAGATCATGCATTGAGTCTTATGTTGATGAATATATAATACCTGCAAAAATTATTCAAGGAAATACCCATGACATGATAATAGCAATACTTACCTCATTCTGCAGAGCATATGTCAGTTCTAGAAAAAAAAAAAAAAAAAAAAAAAAAAAAAAAAAAAAAAAAAAAAAAACAAATTAGAATACAAAGAACCTAATGCAATTAAGAGATGAACATGCATATATAGAATATACTTACCTGGAGATTACCTTTGCTGCACCTTGCTTTGCTTTGTTTTCCTAGAAATTTTGGTCCTTTGCAGCCCTTGACAACACATGATCTAGATTTTTCTTGCCTTCTAGGAGCTCGATATTGAATCTAGTGTATCTCTGTTATTTCAGATCCCCAATGTGCGATTTTCGGTCCTCTATTAGTCCTCTGAGTCTTATTTCCAATGCCATAGGTCTGACCCAATTTGGATTCTTCAAGTCAAATTTATGCCCAACCTCTCATAATGACCTAATTAAGGACTGATTCAGTAGAGCGAACTTGTACGGCATGCCACGTGTCACTGTTTTCTCATTTAGCTCTGAAATTGATACACCGAAAGCTATAGTCCGTGCACTATCCACCACTTTTATAGAATTCTGATCAGATACTTAGAGAGATAGTTATGAATATTTTCCCAAGGTCGCCTCTTTGAGATGAATTTCAGGAGCCTGCAAAAACCCTAACTTCCACATATCATATCTCCAAAAATAATGTGCACCATGATCTGAAATTTTTACACGATATTCCTCCAGATTTCAGGTTTGCCTCATAAAAATTTCAGCTTCTGAACCTTTGTAGAAAAAAAAATTATAGCAAAAATTCCACGATGACCTGTTTCAAGTAGCAAAATCCCTACATGAGGAGGATATGAGGATCACAATTTATATAAATGCTTAGGTTGAGAGAGACTTCAACAAGTGAACATGGGAGGGATTTTAGGAGCTTAAAAATTATTAATTATTTACTTTTCAATGACCCATGCCACAACCCCATGGGGTTTTAGCCCACTAACATGGGTTACTAACTTCAAACATGAATATCTCTCAAACCGTGAAGAATTACGTGGCGTGCCATATATCAACGGAAACATCTCGACAAGTAGAAACCATGAAAAATATCCTTGACTCAGAATATAGTAATTTGGTAGGTAAAAATTTCCATGCAAAATCCAGGTAGCCCTTGGTGCTACTTGGGTTGACATCAATGACAACCACTGATCAACAAAGTCAGACAAAAATTATATTTTTCAAGATAATGTTATGCCCAATCTCCGACAATGACTTGATTATGGTCTCGTTCAATAGATAGAACTTGTAAGGAATGCTATGTGTCACTATTTCAACATTCAACCTTAAAAATGATACAAGAAAAATAAAGTTTGTTCACTTTAAGTCACTTTTTGCAAAATTCAAATCCGATGTTCGTAGAGGAAGTTATGGCGATTTTCCCAAGGTCACATGTTTGAGACTGAATTATGGAGCATGAAAAAAACCACAACTTCTTCGGGCCATATCTCCAAAAATTTAGAGAACCAAGCTCTAAATTTTTTACAAGAAGTTCATCAAGATTTCAAAATTTTTTGCTTCTGAACCTTGGTAGAAAAAAATTATAGGGAAATTACTAAGATGAATTGTTTATAGTAGCGAAACCCTAGAATCCAAAGCTCTGATGCCAAATGCTATGCAACCAAATTACAAAACAGAAGAAAAGAAAGATCAATGACTTAAAAATTATTCTCTTCGAGGGGGAAACCACCTTTACATTACATAAATGAACAATTATTGGATGATGCAAATGAAAATACCTTCTTTCTATATATAGGAGTCTAAGGGATCACAATATAATCAGTGCCTACATAGCAACAATAATGTAAGGGCACAACAATAACAATAGTGGGCTATGGGGCACAATAATAACTATATGGGGGCTACATGGGCACAACAATAAAAATAAGGGGGCTACACTAACAATAATAATAAGGGGCTACACTAGTACTATAGGGACCTAACCATTTTCTTATTTGTTCTATTTTATTTTTTAGTACGTACTCATTATTAATTTTACAAACACACTAAGAAAAGAGCAAGGTGAAGTTTATTTTTCCCTCATTTTCATAGTTTTGGAAAAAGCAATTTATATTGCTACCATTTACACACTTGAAAAATGTGCATACCTTGTGCCAATTGGAAATTGTCCAAAGTCACAAAGGAATGAAGAGAGCTCAACCAGTTAGACTTCAGATGTAGATAATGTACTCCCTTGCAAGTCAACACATAATCTTATTATTGTAACCAATTATTTTAATGTTTCAATAAGTTTATAATCTAAATATTATCTATCTTTGGAGAATGGATAATCATTATGACCTCCCTAGGTTGCATTTATGAACAACAAAAAAATAATGGAATATTAACATGTACATGAATATCAACATTGTAAACTTGTATATTGTTACAAACACACTTATGTTTGCTAGTATCTGATTACACTAAGAGTACTAGTAAAGTATACTAGCATATGCATTTATAATATTGGATAAACGTGATACATATTATATTTTCTTAATTTTACCACTTAAACATGTTTTTCATTGAATTTGAATAAAAGTTTCCTCAAAGTGAACCAATAAATTGCATATCCATAGTAAGAAACATAAATTCATTACGCTTACACACATACATATAGGGTTGCTGTAACACTAACATATTAAGTATCCATAGATTTAGATTAATATTTCCATGAGACATGTAGTTGTAAAAAGGGCTAAAAATTAAAAAAAAAAAAAACGATATGTAATGTGTTGATTATAATAAAAACATTACAAAAGTTAAAGAAGAGGAAGAGGCTATACAGATTGCAATTCATTAGAGTAAATTTTTAACAATAGAATATAGGGGGTATTCCTATGCATCTGAATTAGTTAGTGAGATCTTTAACCTGAAAAATAAATCACCAAAATTTTCCAAGAACCTTGAATTCTCATGTTGAGGTGTGTGTGAGTGGAGGGGTGACAATAAATAAAACTAAAAAGAGAGAGGGGTAGAAAGAGAGAAGAGAGGCAATATAAAGAGGAGAGTTTGGTAAGAGTTTTAGAGTACTTGTAGATGAGAAAATCATGAGAATGCACAATAGAAAATCGAGAGTGGATTAATAGAGAAATGTTGAATAACACGAAACTAGAGAGGGAACCCTCTGAGATAGAACAATTAGTGTGAAGTGTAGAATTGGTTCCTTAACTAATGTCCACCTCATGTAGTAGGGATTGACAATGCTTGATATTATAAGCAATTCATGACATAAAGACTACAAGATCTTAGAGTGTCTTAGACTAGAAGTCTGATTTTGTGCTAGTCCTTGGGAATATGCAAAGAAGGTTGAATTGTTCATTGTAGCTCAGAATGCCATTGCGAAATTAAGGAATTCTGTCAAATTTCAATTCCTTGTGCAATAATAACAACCTTACTCATTAGATTCAAGGAGTATTAGGGTGCCCTTTTGGTTTCTTGGAAAAGAAGCTAGTTTTGATTGAGGGCTCAAGGAGCTTGCAAGCCTTACTAATTGTCATGGACACTTTGAATTTTAGGAATTAAACTTTGGAAATTTGGGGATGGACCCTTAGAATTTCAAGGATTTATCATTTGATTATTGAAATCATACCAACACAATACAAGAAATCGTTTGCATAACTTCCAATTTTACTGCAAAAAATGTAATAATGTTGGAACTACTCTACTGCTTGTTGGCACTTGTAGAATAGTTCCTAAGCATATACTTGCATGATGCTAGAATATGAGTTATTCCTAAAAAAGGTTATAATCATCCTCATCACCTTTTTGTTTTGCAGATATGTAGATAGAAACTAGTGTGTTGGCTCATTAAATTGACGAAGGTGGATTAGTTCATTATTGGAATTTCAAATTCATCTGATTGAAAAGAGACTCGATTAAAAAAAAGGGCTTATATATATTACTAGAAGACTTATAATATGCAGCTTGAATGAGGTGAAAAGTTTTTAATCATGAGAAATTAATATATGCACTTGAATTCATAGTAAATGCAAGCTTGAAAAATCATGGTCATCGAGAATAGAGTAATGTATTGCCACCTATCTGTGAGATGGATAATGGATCAATTTTGTTAGAAACATTCATTTGCATGAGGAAATTCAAAGCTATTAGTGTGGGGAAATGTTGGGTCACTGATCTACTACTATTTTACCATCATTTATAGTAATCCATTTAGCCATCTATGCGATTGCTTCACCCATTGATCACTCCATTTACCAAAATCTCCCATAAGAACACCATGATAGATCTCTAATGCTCAAGTGGTTAATTAACATGTTATTCCTTTATTTTTTATGAATTAATTAGTATTATAATTTGATTTTTCTAATGACAGTTTGTCATTTCATTTTCAATAGCCACCTCCTTGTTCAAGATATCAACATAGTTCTAGAAGAAATTTGGGAACATGGATTTTGTTAATAGGACCACCATTATGGATTTATGTTGCTCAAAACTCACCTAGGTTCCACATGTGAGCCTCTAGCATTTGATCAAGTTTTTGGTTAAAAATTTCCATCAATTTTCAAGAAGCGAGTTTGCAATGCGATTTATGAGCAAATGAAGAAGATCTCGAAAACCTAAAACATGGGTTTTTTGCAGAACAAACCCATTTAGGTTACAAGTGAGTGGTTTCCTCAAAATGTGAAGGATATGGGAGATTTTCTTGATTATTTGAACCATATTTTACCAAACTTCATGTTGTGGCCAACAAAAATAGCAACATAAGTAGGGATTTGAAATGGTCATCAAATCATGGAAGAGATCACTCATTTTGAGCCCAAATCAATCTAGTGTGTAGAGTAATAAATCTTTGGGAAATATTTGAGCCTAAGAATTTGTATTTCATTTTGTATAAATGCTAAAAGAAAGACTGTAATGAGATCAGAAGTTGGATGCATTACAACACTGTGCAACTAATATAACTTTGCTAGTATCTTGTTGCTTATGATGCATTGTTCATAGTTGGATGCATTACAACATTTTGCAGCTAATATAAATTTGCTAGTATCTTGTTGCTTATGATGAATTGTTCATGATATGGTTCAGAGTTATAGTCATAACATTTTAGTTGCTCTGAGTTCTATATAAGCAACACACGACGAAGTAGGAAGGCCCCCATACGAGAACACATGTTAACATCCTTTTATTTTATATGGTTAATTTATTTATATTTCATTTTCGTGAACAAAGTAGAATAGATTGAAATTTGATTTGTCATTTCTGCAATTGCTTAGTTTGCAATGGTTATTTCTTTGTTTTCAATTAGAATATATGTTATTAAATTAGTTATGAATTGATTATTTAATTGAACACAAATACAAAACCTTGTATTGCTCGTGAAAAATCCTGAGAACCCTATGGCATTTGCCTCATTTTTTTATCAATCTCTTCACAAAGTAGATTAGCTTAGTTGAATCACAGAGACATAAGCCCTGTGCTACTAGCTTTAGGAAAACCTTGTGCAATTTTTTCAAAGGTTACAATGTTAGAAATTGAGTCTTAGAATATATTGTTCCTACACTTCACAAGCTCACCAACCCAGATTGATGAATTAAATGTAAAGGAATTCTACTGCAATTGAGTTTATTTACATTTTTAGCACCGTTTCCAGGGAACTGTACACAAGATTTTGTTTTTAATTTGGGTTTCCTTTAATTACACGTCTTAGGGGAGGAGGAATGGTAATATGAGAAGTAAGATCATGTGCATCACCATAGTGATGTTTCTCCAAACCCTTGATTGTTCCTTTCATGCAAGAATGCTTTCTTTATTTTTGAACTAACTTGTGCCAATAGATAAGCTGGTGACAAAAAGGTCTCAATAGCACGAGGTGTTCAAAATGTGGTTTGCTTTAATTTTACAATTGATTTCATTTCAATAATGAAATCTCTATTTTCAATTAGAATAAATGTTATTAAATTGGTTTTTATTATTTAATTGAACAAAAATACAAAACCTTGTGTTGCTTGTGCAGAACCTTGGGTACCCTATGGCATTTGTCTCAATGTTTTTATCAATCTCTTCAAAAAATAGATTAGTTTAGTTGAATCACAAGGACATAAGCCCTATGTTATTGGCTTGAGAAAAACCTTTTGCTATTTGTGGCACTTATCTCAACTTTTCCTTCTATCAATTTTTGCATAGATAACAATGTTAGAAACTAAGTCCTACATTATATTGTTCCTTAAACTTTACAAGCTTACCAACCGAGATTTATGAATTAAATGTAAAGGAATTCTAATGCAATTGAATTGAGTGACATTTTTAGCACAGTTTTTATTGAAGCGTACATACGATTTAATTTTTAATTTAGGTTTTCTTTAAATTACACATCTTGGGGGAGGAGGAATGGTAATATGAGAGGTAAGAACATGTGCATCACCATAGTGATGTTTCTCCAAAACATTGATTAGTACTTCCATGCAAGTGTGTTTTCTTTATTTATGAACTAGTGTCAACATATAACTTGGTGAGAACAAGGTCTCAGTAGCATGAGGAGTTCAAAGTTTATTTTTCTTTAGTTTTACAATTGATTTCATTTCAACATGAAATCTCTATTTTCAATTAGAAACGATGTTATTCAATTAGTTATGAATTGATTATTTAATTGAACACAAATACAAAAACTTGTGTTCCTTGTGTAGAACCCTAAGTACCCTATGGCACTTGTATCAATTTTTTGATTAATCTCTTCGCAAAATAGATTAGTTTAGTTGAATCACAAGGACATAAGCCCTCTATTATTGGCTTGAGCTGAACATTGTGCTATTTGTGGCACTTCTCTCAACTTTTCCTTCTATCAATTTTTGCATAGATTACAATGATAGAAAATAATTGCTAGCATATATTTTTCATTACACTTCAAAATATTACCAACCTGGACTGATGAATTAAATGTAAAGGAATTCTAGTGCAATTGAGTCGATTGAAAATTTTGGCACCATTTCTAGGGAAGTGTACATAGGATTTAGTTTTTAATTTAGGTTTCCTTTAAATTACACATATTTTGGGAGGAGGAATAGTAATATGAGAGGTAAGAACATGTGCATCACCATAGTAATGTTTCTCCAAAGCCTTGATTGTTCCTTTCAAGCAAGTGTGTTTTCTTTATTTATGAACTAACTTGTGTCAACATATAACTTGGTGGCAATAATGTCTCAGTAGCACGAGGAGTTCAAAGTGTGGTTTTCTTAAATTTAACAATTGATTTCATTTCATTTTTTTCAAAAGCTTGTTTTTAAGGTGTTGTAAGAACCCTCCATCTACTAATCCATGTGCTAGAAAGGGGTTATCAACCAACAATTCAAGCGTGTTCAAGAATTAGTTGAGTAAAGAAGAATGTTACTCCAAAAAATATTTCAAAACCTATTATTAATTGGAAACATCTTTGCATCTTATGAGGAATAAATCCTAACCGCCATTAGGAGCATAACAATCGAGGAAGTAATAAAAGCACAAAAAAGTTCATGAACAACATTCAGAATAAGATCTAGAGGAGACCAAAGAAGCATGGACAAAATCTGATGGAGAGCAGACATTAGAACCTAAGATCAATAAGTCCTTGACATACCTATATTCACATATTTATGCATCCAAGATATTGATCATTCGATAATAGAAGATTTGATTGGCATGTTAGAAGAGGAGATACAAAGTTGTCCAAATGAGTAAGTAAACCAAGACATCACAACTATATTGAAGTTTGGTTCCAAACAGTCATTACACTAGAGCACCACTATCTTCTTCAAGAATTATCGACATCATCTCAATCAAAGCACCTGGTCTCTTTTGGTATACATCAAAGAAAATATTTCAAATATTCATACTTGAATATGAGTGTATTTGTTATCTTGTTATGAACATGGCTTCACTAAAAATACTGCTACACTTGAGAAAAGGCTTGCTTTCTTCAATTAGGGTAGGATATCGTAATGAATAAGTAACAAAAATAACAAAGAGAAAAATAAGTCTTGTTGTGAAAACCAATTTTACTGGTGCAACTAGATACAAAATTTACTTGAAAATGAAGAAAATAATAAGAAAACTTCACAATAAGTTTTGTAAGTTCATGTTGGTTCCAATATTTTATGATGGTTCTTTAAAAAAATTTTGGTTCTATGCTTGATTTGTTTTATGTGGGATTCCTTAAGGCCCACCTTCAAATAGATCTTGTCCCATCAACTTCAACATCTTATCTCTGACCACGATTAGAGGTTCTTTTAAGTACCTTGGAGCTTTCCTATATAAATGGCAAGTCTCCTCACTCATAATAAAGGGAATACAACAATCTATCTTGATTTTCAAGATCATTCATGTTACTCGAGTTCAACACATTCATTCGCACCTGTTAAGATGCACTCTTATACCTTGACACTCATTTACATTATTGGTGAGTTGTGTCCCATTATTTAATGATTTTCATCAATGGTCGATAATACAATGAATTATTTCTATGTTCAACTTCAACTAAATCCATTCACATAGATTTAATTATACTAATCAAGGTTATATGTGAAGTTTATACTGTTTATGGTATCAAAAACATATTTTAGTAATTTTCTTGTTTCAAAGTTTCTTTCAAGAACATATTGTTCCAATAAAAATGGTCATTCAACAACAACAAGATAACAGTTGCTGCATATCCTCTTCATTCATTTCCTTTTCCAAAAAATCAATAAATTTAGATTAGTCTTCGGTCACATACATCATTTTTCATTGTTTCTACTACAACATATAATACCCCTCAAAGACTTCTTAGAGCAGTAGGTAATCAAATACTCGGGTTGAGGCTAGCACTATTTCATCAAGAGGAAGACAACCATTTTTGTAGCTACAAAAATTTGTTGTAGAAACATGTTTGATAGTTGTAGCAACTTGTTTTTGGGCACTTTTTTCACAGAAACTGCAAACAAATGGGGTTGAAATAAAAAAATTTAGAGACATGGGATTTTTCTAGAATATGATAAATTGCGTAATGTGTGGGTCAAATTTCAAAAAATGCACAATAAGGGATGCATAGGCATGTTTAAAAAGTGATTTAATAAATTGTTGCAAAAGTCACAATTATTTTGCGTAATATACTTGTAGTCTTATATGGTTATGTGTGTCTCAAGATTGGATCTTGACTTAGAGATGGTTTCAAATCATAAACATATGGCTATTCGCCTCTTAGCGAATATTTCCAACATTTTTGGAATTGGCACAAGTTTCAATCATGGATAAAAGATCAAACTTTTATTAGTAAAAGTTGTTCAAAATTGATTCTAAATAAATAGAGTTTAAGAATTAGAAGATGCCTATAGCTCCTACTTCAACAAAATACCATTCTGAGCTCCATAGAAAGGTAAATTTGAGATAAAAATAATATATATTTTTGTATTTTTTGAAAATTTTCGAAATATGATGAGCAACCATTACAAGTGTAACAATATTTTGCCATAATTTCATTCTTCCGCCATCTCTTTTATTTTGCAAGCAAACATCCATTTATCCTTCCAATTCTGTTTTAATGTATTTAGCTCTCATGATGACGTTATTGTTAGAAATCTATTTATGGACTCTCTTATTCACCAGGCGTTTTACAACATAATACTTTATCAATGCCCCCTGTAAAAATTTCACAAATAAATATGGTTATACAAAAAAAAAATCAGAGTATGTCTCCAAAGCATAAGCAAACAAAAGCATGCAATGTTAAAGTACAATAAAATTTGAGATATGTTTGCCTATATTTTTCATGAAAGGAGTGTGAGATCCAAACACTATCAAAGACAAGGTATAGAAAAGCTAGTCATAAGTTAAGCTAATGCCCATCATTTCTCTTGTAGCAATATTTGGAAAGGAGGAGGAGTTGCTATAATGAACTATTTTAAGTTGCATTTTGTGAGAAAGGAGTCCCACGCAATGAAGTCAATTGAAATTTCATTAAAGAGAATTTATTACTAAAGTGAAAATGATCCTAAGCAAAAAGAGAAAGAGCCAACTAAGAAGTGATCATGTCTCTGGTGAGGGTGTAGAAAATTTGGTGTTTGCTATGAAATAAGGCTCAATCATCTAGAGATTATGATGCCCTTCATCAAATTTCTCAAGTAATGATTGCAAAATATTTGAAATTCTATCTCTCATTGATGTAATTTTTATGGGCACTAAGATTGATTGAATGTTACAGTCTAAAAGGTTCTTCAGATAGTTTATTAGTGTGAAATTTATTTTAGTGGATATATGAGTCTAGGAAGGATGAGTTGCTCATTATGGGTTAACAAAGTCAAATTACCAAATTTCACATTTGAATATAAAGGTGTTGGGGGAATCACTATGAATTGCATTGAAATATTGATATGCATGTCACAATGTCACATCTCCAACTATGATACAAATTATTATGATGGTGCTGAAATAATTGTTGCTCTTCCTTAAGATTCCTTGATTGAGACCCTAAAATATGCTGGATTTGAAATGGATTTGCTTGATTCTTTTAAGTTTATCAACACAAGACAAGAAATATTTTGCACAACTTCCAATTTTACTGCAAACAATGTAATAATGTTGTAATTACTCTATTACTTGTTGGCACCTGTAGAATGGTTCCTAAGCATAGACTCAGGTGGTGGTAGAATATGAGTTGTTCTTAACAAAGGTTATGTGCATCCTCATGACCTTTTGGTTTTGCAACTATGTGGATAGAAACTAGAGTGTTGGCTCATTGAATTGACATAAGGTGGGTGAGTTCATTATCGGAATTTTGAAGTCATCTAATGGAAAATATACTCCATGAATAAAAAAAGGGGTTAGAGATATCAGTAGAAGACTTGCAATACACAGTTGGAAGGAGATGAATTTTTTTTAATTATGAGACATTAACATGTGCACTTAACTTCGTAATGACTACATGCTTAAAAAAGTGTGGTCATCGAGAATAGAGTAATGAATTGCTACCTATCTTTGAGATGGTTAATCAATTAGTTTTTCTAGCTCCATTACTTCATTTGCATGAGGAATTGAAAATATATTAGTGTGGGGGAGATGTTGGGTCACTGATATGTTTCCATTTTACCATAATTTACAGTCATCCATTTAACCATTTGTGTCATTCCTTCACCCATTGATCACTCCATTTGCCACAATTTCCCATAAAAAGACCACGATACATCTTTATTGCTTAAGTGGTTAATTAAAATGTATTTCATTTATTTTTGATGAATTAATAGGACTATACTTTGATTTTACTAATGAAAAATTGCTAGTTCAGTTTCGATAGCCACCTTCGTGATCGAGATATCACCATAGTTTTAGAAGAAAATTGGGCACATCAATTTTGTTACTAGGACCTTCCATATAGATTTATATTATTCAAAGCTTACCCAAGTCACATGTGTGAGCCTCCAACACTTGATCAAGTTTTTGGTCAAATATTTCCATAAATTTGAAGAAAATAATTTTACAACACAATTTCAAAGCAAATGAAAATAGATCTCAAAAAAATAAAGCATGAGTTTTTTGTAGAAAGAGACAAATTATGTTACATGTGAATGGTTTCCTAAAAAAGTGAAGGATATGAGGTAGTTTCTTCATTATTTGAACCCTATTTCACCAAATTTCATGTTGCATCCAACAAATATAACAATAAGAGAAAGGATTCAAACTACTCATCAAATCATGGAAGAGATCACTCATTTTGAGCCCAAAAAAATAAAGTTTGTTTAGTCATCAATGTCCATAAGAGATTTGATCCTAACAAGTTGTATTAAATTTTGTATAAATGCCCAAAGAAAAATTGTAATGGGATCATAAGTTGGATGTATTTGAACACTTTGCACTTAATATAACTTTGTTAGTCTCTTATTTATTTCGATGTGTTTCTCATGATATATTTCAAAGTTGTAGTTACAACATTTTAGTTGCTCTGAGTTTTATTTAATTAACACGCTAACCAACCAAGAAGGGCCCTCCGCGAGGATGCATGTTACCATCATTTTCTTTTGTATGGTTAATTTCTTTATACTTCTTTTTCCTGAACATAATATAATATATTACAATTTGATTATTCATTTCTACAATTGTTTAGTTTGCAAAGATTACATCTCTTTTTTTAATTAGAATACATGTTATTCAATTAGTTATGATTTTACTATTAATTGAACATAAAAACATAACCTTGTGTTACTTGCTTGTTGTTGTCATTACTAGAACACACTCCAATTTTGCTATATTCGAATTTTGGAGCCTACCGTTTATCATATTAAGTGTCACTTTTGGTCACCAAGTGTCATTTCATGTTATTTCATATGTTTCAACCGTGCTTGTTCTTTCTTGAGTGTTATCGCATCATCAGGAACATCCACAATGTACTCCACGCTCTTACGACACTCTTTGGTCGTAATTTCACATACTTGGTCAATTACACTTGGAGAGTGTTTGTAAACTAGAATTTTGATGTATACTTTTCAGTATTAGATTATGTCTAAGTTTTACTAATGAAATGACATGTGTCACATTTTTTTTACTCTAAATTCATTGTGTTTTCCCGCGATTTACCCTCCAGATGTAAATAAATTTGAATTTCTCAATCCTGCTCACTAGGAAAGAAAGAGCTCACACTGCACTCCCAATCGTCATTTGGATCCCCTTTGTTTCTTCAATATGTTCCCTACACCCAGGTTCAGCCCTCCCACCCCCCTCTTAGGCGCACAACGCTCCCTCAAGCCTCAAGCTCTCCATGTTCTTCTGAATTGTGCCCTTCTTGAAGCCTCTCACCTAGCTAAGCGCATAAGACAAAGAAACAAGTCATTAGGCCTTACTCAAGCCTTGAGACTATTCCTTGCACCCTCAACTCAGCACTTGGTGCACCAACAAGGAATATTAAAACTCCCTTGAGCCCTGACTCTACGCCATGCACCTTCGTTGTGACTCAGGCCTCCTCAGTTGAGTGCATGGCACATCAACAAGCCTTCATCAAGCTTACTAGCACCTTGTGATTGCACCTTACGACCTCCATCAATCATCCTCTTCCCATTGAAGTGAAAAGTGAACTCTTAATATTCAACCCACAACCCTTGTCTCTTGACAGTGCGTCTTATGCCAAAAATCTTTACCCTCCTATCTTGAACACACTATTAACTCACAATTGGAAATTTTACATGAAACATGATAGAATATAAAAATTTTCAGGTTGATGTTTTCTTTCCATAAGTGATATTACTTCCAGGTGTTACTAGAACAACATGGCAAGGAGGCATGCAAAGATCTATCAAAAGAAGCAACACAAAGAGCATTCAAAGTCAAAGGATACATTATTGTGACAAGTGAAATAACACCATATTCTGATGACAAAAAGTGGTTCATGTAGATTCCATACATCTCAAGACCATTTTGAGGGTAAACGATAACAACAATGAGGTATATGTATCAAGAACTATAGACATAGGTGGTAGTATTGTCAGCCCCAATCATCAAGGATCCAAGTTATCAATGATAATGATATGTATTGTTGTCACCGCATCATCATGTGGAAATAATGATGTAATTATTGTAAATATAAATATGTGGAAGTATAAGAGTCATGTATGAACAAAAGAGCCACATGTAGAAGTCTAAATGTCACATCTAGAATTCCAAAAGACACAAAGGAGTCCAAATGTCATGTTGAAGTTTAAAAGTCATTTGGAATACTAAGGGTCATTTAGAAGTCCAAAGGTCATTAGAATTTGAAAAATTATATTAGAAGCACAAGAGTGATGAGGATATGAAGAGTCGTATCCCTAACTATAAAATTGGCCTCATTGCTCAAAGAGGGGACTTTTAACCTTAGCTTCTCCTCACAAGGATTTAGATATATAGAGATAGTTCTTTTGGAGAGCAAGTGGTGGATCTAATGCTCCACTATTTGGAGCAAGTGGTGTTCATTGTACTCATGTATCTTGATACTTTTTCTTAATACTTGAACTCCATTGGGCCAACACATTTCCGTGCATAGATCATGTCTGTTTTGAGACTATTATTCAAATCATGTTTGCAGTTTATGTTGGCATTCGTGTGTACTGAAGGAATTGAACTATTTTGGTAGATTTTTTGCTTACCTTATTGAAAGTGTTTTGTGGTGTTTATAATGATCGTTGCATTTATGTTAGCTATTTCGCTTGATGTCTAACGATTCTTTCAGGTATATGTTCATGTTTCTTCACTAGATCGGTACTAATACTTATCTCTTGAAGGCTCACTTTTGTTCCTACCAATAAAATAACCTTGATACATTCTACAATTGGACATTACACAAGGCATAATTTCTTGCTCATTCAAAAGTGCATGTGCGCTATTCCCTTATGCTAATTACTCAAGCTAAGGAAAATATTTAACTAAATGGTGGTCAAGCCATATTTTTGGATGGGACTCCTACACCAAACTATGTGAAGTATTATTGGTACTTCATATTAGGGAGATCCCCTATATGTTGGTGGGATCCAACACCATCAACATTATGGCGGTAGAAGGAGGGAAACCACATTTTTATGGCTGAAAACTTACCTCACCCAAACAACGAAGCATCTTTTCAAGGCAGTAATTGTATGAGTTCAACTCCAAATCCTATTCTCGAGATTGGATAATCTTCTCATCTTGGTCCGGAGCAAACTTTTGGAGTTACCTACGATCAACTCTAGACAATTCATTCAATCACTCGTCAGTTCGCAAGAACTCTTGGAATTCTTGCTATTGATCATAATCTCCCACATAATCAAATAAATAAAGAGATTACTTGTATTGATGTATTGGTTTCATCAGTGGAATATTTGGTTATGTCCACCCTTGAAGAGTTAGCAAAACCTTCAGAAGAGATAATTCAACAAGGGGACCTTCCACCTATTTACGAAGTTGACTAGGGAGGTTTTCAATTCTCTGACGAAGAACAATAGAGGTACAAAGAACAACCTAATTATAACGAAGATTTGGAGGGAGAAGGAGAAGAATATTTAGATTCTAAGGGAGAGGAGGAAGGAGGAGAATACATGGTTGATCAAGGTTTGGATTGGATGGTCTAAGGGCCACTTTCTCTTCCCCATATTGTTCACCGCATGCCTAAGCATCCGAAGAAGCTATTATCAAAGTTTGATCCTGAAAAGAAGAAAATGGCTAAAGATCATATTGACGACTTCTACATGCATTTGAAAATGCTTGAGGTACAATTTGATGACGTTGCTTATTTTTCCATACACCTTAGAAGGTAGAGTGTTTGTATGGTATCAAAATATTCCACCCAATTGCATTCATAATTGGAGGGAGTTTAAGAATTTTCTTTTAGAAAAGTTTGCAGATGATAAAACTCCCACCATGGTGTTAAAAGAACTTAGAAACCTCAATATGGGAGGCAAAGAGAGAGTAAAATACTTCAATAAAAATTCACCCGTATATTGAATAAGTTTCCCGCAGATGTACAACCACATGATGACATCACTAAATATTATTATACGGCTACCTTGCCCACCAATATCTATGCTTTTGTCAAGAGAGCTACAAAACAGACATTGGATTTAAATTTTGCAGAAGCCCATGTTGTTGAAAATGATCTGCATCCAATTGGAGTCATTGTAGAATGAGACGATTCTAAAGACTCCAAGGATGCGGTAAGAAAACACAGGCCTCTTCAACCAAAGCTAAGTAAATGGATTCTTTTTACATGAAAAGCTTGGCCAAGTCCTTGAAGATACTTACTAATGAAGTATCTGAATTAAAGAGAAGTTTGAGTGAGGAAACTACTAGTAGCAAGACTTCCAAGTTGTTTTTTCTTAAAATAAATAACAACAATCAAATGACCAAATCTGCTCAGAGCTCTCGTGTTGTGTTCAATGCTGAAATTTTAGGCATGGAAAATTATGGCACCTTCCATCATGAGTGGCATTCAGATAGGGCATGCCCACAATGGAACCACAACATGAATGTTATGACAACCCACATTGCTGATACCTTATTAGGAGATGAGTAGTCTGAGAAAACTGAAGATACAAATTAACCTATCGCGTTCGAGGAAAGTACAAGTGTCGTACACTCATTTAATGCATTTGATTTCATATTCAATGTTGACAAGAAAAATGTTGAAGAACCATGGGTAAGCGAAGCTCCTCTTGAGTCTATAGTTGGTCGATATAATCTGAGGAGTAAAGGGCCAATTTCTAAGAATATGTTAAGGAAGATTTTACCAGCAACTCTACCTACTCAGAATGCACAAAACAAGCTTGAAAGTGTTTCAACTTCTAAGAATGAATCCACAAGTAATAAGAACAAGCTCATCATGTAGAAATTTTAAGAAATTCAGTACTACTAATGAATCAAACTGAAATCAAGAGAAATAATATCTTCTACTCTTCCGCGAAAAGGAAAACACACGATAGAAACACATGCAATAACATGCAACCATCAAATCATAAGGAACACCATGAATTTCCAGGGGAACCCAACTAGGAAAAACCCCTTCGCTACTTTGCATTAATTCAGATGAGAAAAAGAAACCATTACAATGTCTTACTTCAACTCAGAAGCACACCCTGCGCTGCAATACTATTCTCCTTGTTCCTGACCTACACTAGCCAAAAATTGGCTAATTCAAGCCTCAGTCAATTTTGTGCAAGCAATCCTTTGTGCGGACAGAAACGGTCCCTCTAGTCCTATGGGAGGATCTAATAACAAATGAGAAAAATATATGAAACCTTTCCTAACTTATGCTAGAAAAACATGAAGGAAGAAAGATAACCCACCTCTTTCTGATGCTAATGCATGTCTTTAGTGTCAGCCTTGCTTCTTTCACTTCCACGCTCACGATCTCCTCTCCGTTGGTGAAGATGAATGCTTGCAAGAAAAGGCAAGTGCAGACAACAAAGATATACAAAGCATAATACTCTCTAGTATAAGTTATGCAACAGATTATGGAACACTACAATAAATAGACAATTATTGACATATTTATGGAAAGGAAACACATAATTTTTTATTATTAGAGTCAAAAGGGATAAATAAACCAAAAGCATTGAGGTTGGATGCCTCCTTCAGGTGAGACTCCAAGTCCTAGCCTCAACTCTTCAAACAACTTCCTCCTTCACAAATGGGCATCAATTGAGCATGCTTTAACTCATAGGATGGAAACCAACCATTAGTGGATGGTAGCGATTTCATTTATAGGGAAGGGGAGGGAGTTGAGGATCCATAAAGGGTGGGAGGAGTTCCACATATTAAGGGAAATATCCATGGAAAGAGGATCCATGGCCATGAATGGGAGGTCTCATTCCTATCATCAACGAATTAAAACCACGTGGTCGTTCTCGAGCCTTTTAGTAAGGGAAACTTCTCCTCCGTTTGGGAAGAACTACCTTAAGAGGGCCAACATGGATTTTCCTGACAAAAGTTGAGCTGCCAGCGCTAGACACAGGTAACGAAAAATATGACAAGCGTGGGTCATTAGCTATGTAGAACGCATTGGGCTTCTAAAAACAGGTTCTTGAAAAAAATTTCAGAATCTTTCCAAGTCAAGTCTTCTTCCACTTCTTCAAGGATGTTTTAGACATGTTTCCTGGAGAAAATATTTTGCGACACAGGTGGTATGACGACACAAAGTGGAGTGTGACAAACATAATGTATAACAACCAACCTCCTATTTCCTTATGCAATCCTGGAGGAATTAAGCTCCTAAATAATACAGAAATTCCCTATTTCCTTGCACAAATACAAGGGGAATTTATCACTTTCTAAGTGAAAATGCACTGTACACTTAATAGTATATAATTATAAATACAAATATGCCTTTTCTTTCACTCCAACTAGGAAATTCGAATTCCATGGATCACTGGGTTTATTTTTAGTAAATTGATCAATTACTAAGAGATCAATGAGTTAAAAAATGTTATAACTACTCAACTCAACTCCTACTGACTCCAGCAAATATTAGAGATCATTTAACTAAGTTTAACTAAAATAACTCAACTAGATTGCTATATCTTAGCAATCAACTCATACGCAACTCTACTTCTAGCCTACAAACTTGAATTTACTAACTTAACTAGTAGACAAGACCATGTCACTCTAACTAACTACAATCCAAGCCATCTTGTTGATGTGGAAATTCAAATTTTATCCATTTGACTAAGGCACTAGTAAAATGAAATTTTTTCTTGCTACAATTTCAACACTCCCTATTAGCAAGAAAAGGGTTCTGCACAACCCCAATCTTGCTCCTGTAGGAATGTATTATAAAAAAACTCCCTCTCACTGTTGGTGTTGCTACTTTAATAACTGCAGTTGAGAAGTATCTGAAATACTGAATCAAATATGTTTATGAGCTGTAACTGTCTCCTGAGTCTCTCACTGCTCCTATCCTGCAACTGTAACTCAAGATCTCACTGCATCAACTCACATTGATCCTTATGCTATTGAATATTTTTTGGTTCCCATAGCAAGGATACTGATCCATGTGAGAAATTTGCAACAATTGGATCTAATTTGTTGCTCTTCCATGGATCTTGCCCAGTTTCGCACATTGGAGTCTCATACTCCTCCTCCTAGTCTTGTGCCATACTAACTCCTTTTGAGCCCAGTCCTTGGCTGGGATCCTTCTTCTCTCTACAAATCACACTAGAAAACTTGCACTTCCTCCAACACCTCTCTCTAGAAACTAGAAGTCGATCTGCTGCCCAAATCTGCTTTTTTTCCAACCCACAAAGACTGATCTAGAAATCTTGTGCGTCCATCTTTGGAAATTGCAAAATATTTGAAACTCAAATATCTGGAGAATACGAACATAGATTTCTTCTCTTTCCTATGGCCATGCTTTTGTTACCTGCACTCTCTTCTGGAATGTGTAGTCTTTTCTGTTGGTTCTATCTCTACAATTGGGAATTTTGAATTTTTGAAGCTAGAAAACCTCTGAGAGAAATCTCCCTTTGTGTGTGCACTTTCTCTTCCACCCAGGACAAATTCTGCTCTAGTAAACTGCTATAAAACCCTATGTGCCTAGACAATAAATATGATTTGTGGAAATATCGAGCCTATACTTGCTTTGCCTGTACTCATGTTCCTACACTCTCGCATTCCTACACTCGTGCATTCTTGCACTCACATTGCTGAACTTGTGTTCCTACACTTGCGTGTTCTTGCGCTTACATTTATGTACTTGCATTCCTGCACTCATGCGACGTTTGAAAATTTTGGCCTGCTGCTCCCTCTGAACAACTAAAATTTTCTCTTCCACCTCTGAGCTTTTTTTCCATTAACTTGGCTTCGATACCATGCAGAAATTTCAAGAAATATTATACTGCTAATGAAATCAAACTGAAATCAAGAGACCAAAATTTCTTCTACAATTACGCGAAAATGAAAACACACGATAGAAACACATGCAATAACATGCAATCACAAAAACATAAGGGCACAATGATTTCACAGGTGAACCCAACTTGGAAAAACCCCTCCGCTACTTTGCATTACTTCAGATGAGAAAGAGAAAAAATTAAAATATCTTGCTTCAACTCTAAAGCACACCCTGCACTACAATATTATTTTCGTGTTTCTTGACCTTCTCTGGCAAACACTTAGCCAATTTAATCCTCAACCAACCTCCTATTTCCTTACGCAATCTTGGAGGAATTATGCTCCTAAATAATAAGGAAATTTCCTATTTCCTTGCGCAAATCCAAGGGCAATTGATCACCTGCTGAATGAAAAAGCACTATAGACTCAACAATATACAATTATAAATACAAATATGCCTTTTCATCCACTCCAACCAGGAAATTTGAATTCCATGCATGACTGGGTTTATTTTTAGTAAATTGACCATTTAATTGAGAGATCAGTGTGTTAACAACTGTTATAATTACTCAACTAAACTCCAATTGAATCCACTAAATACTATATCTCAGTTAACCGAGTTTAACTAAAATAACTCAACTAGATTGATAGATTTTAGCAATCAACTCATGCAAAACTCTACTTCTAGCCGACAAACTTGGATTTACTGACTTAAATAGTAGACAAGGTCATGTCACTCCAGCTAATTTCAATCCAAGTCATCATGTTGATGTGGAAAATGAAATTTTATCTATTTAACTAAGGCACTAGTCAAATGAAGCCTTTTCTTGCTACAATTTCAACACATCACTTCAGAAGTTTCTGACAAAGTTACACTGTTGGATACCTCAACACAGTCTATTAGAAATGAAAGTATTAATTATAACATCATTGAAGACATGAAGAGAGCCGATGCTAATATTTCAATATTTGAGCTGACTAAGATAATAGGCCAATGTGAGCTAATTTTCCAAGCATTCTAATCACAGCCCCTGTCAGGTGACAAAGTCTCTTATTCTCAATTCGTGTCTGGTTAATCTCTTAGTATTCTTGAATCTGTAGTTAATTATGTAAATTCAAATACTAACACTCTCTTCATTCCTTTTCTCTTAACATTTGAAATCTTTAATTATAATGTCCATAATGGTTTGGTTGATTCTGGTGCATCCACAAATGTAATGCCTCTATCTGTGGCCAAGAAAATCAATGCTAAATGGGGTAAAACCGATGCACAAATAATACAGCTAGACAAATTACTGGTCTAGGCAATTGGTGAACTCAACTATGTTATCATTCATTTGTAATTAGACCATAGAGTACACCAATGCATCAATATCATTATTACTGACATTCCTAAAGCCTATGGTTTAATTTTGAGTAGATATTTGTCTAGTAAGCTACAAGGATATTTCTCAACAGACTGGACACATTTATGGATTCTGTACAAGGGTAGAAACAACCATATTCGAGTAGAAAGCGAGCCTTATATGAGGAAAATTGTGACACTGCTTGATCCAGGTGGATATCGGTGGCCTCCCACCTATTCCAGTTGGACCCGCAGCATCAATTCTTTCAGTTTTCCACTTTCAAAGATACTACTATTTATATGTTGTGCTTCGGTCCTGACACCCGTCGTTTTGGGCATTAATAATCCAGGTGGGTATTGGTGGCCACCCATCGAGTCCATTTGAACCCCCACCATCGCTATTTCGCCAGGTGTTCTCGCACAATTTACTATTTTTAGCAGCTTTTCTAAGTCTTGAACTTCTTGTGAGTCGTTTTGAGGCCCCAACCACGTTTTTGCTGATCTGATAAAATTCGTCCCGACAAACTCGTAGTCCCTGATAGATCTTTCTAATGAGCTATTGAATGCGTCAAACTAGAGATCTGATGCCAAAGTTACGCCGTGAAGTTGAACCTCCACCTACTCCATGGGGACCCACAAATAAGGCTTAACTCCTACTAGGGTTTTGATCGTTTCGGATTCTACATTGTTTCTTCATAATAACAGGCCCTCGAGCCTCATTGTAAGACACCCGGGGGCTGGGAGCCGATACATCTTCTCGCAGATAAGCTACCAGCGACCAGTGCCCTAGCTCGCCACATCTCCATTATGTTTGCATTGTAACACAGTTCAGGGGCTGGTAGCCGCCACATCTCTTCTTAGGGACATGCTGCCAGTACTCGAGCTCATCTATTTCCATTATGTCTGTAATAGGCCTGCGAGCCTCAATGTAACATAGTTTAGAGGCCTGCGTACACTACATCTCTTCTCAGAGATACGCTACCAGCGCCCTAGCTTATTTCCATTATGTTTGTAAGCTTATTGCAGTCATTCTTTTATTAATAAAATGAAACATTATTTCTGCTGCATCTCTGTATTTATGGTTATATCTGTATTCTGTTGCGTTCCTGCCTAAAATCCGGATCAGTGGTATCAGAGCGGGTCTGCTCTTTCTCTGTTTTTCTCTTCATGTCCCCAATGCGGCTAGGGTATAAGGAGTTCAACCTCGCAACCCCGACGACCCCCCATGGCGGAAGGAAAGAAAGACGAGGGAGCAGGAGATCCTGTCAAAATATTGCTCGAGGATGCCCTCGAGAAACAGAGGAACGCGATGATGGAATTTTTTTTTTTTTTCAGATCCTTCAATGGCTGCCCAGCGGTGGCACATCTACATCCAAGACGTACGCTAACATAAGTTCAGCAAAATTCCCCCCCCCCCCCATGGAGGAACTTAACGTAATGGAGACCATTGCTTCCTAAGGAGGGAGGAATGATCCAGGTGGATATCGGTGGCCTCCCACCTATTCCATTTGGACCCGCAGCATTAATTCTTTTAGTTTTTCAGCTTCAGCACAACTTACTATTTATAGCAGGTTTTTGGGTCCTGTACACCCGGAGCCGTTTTGGGGCATTAATAATCTAGGTGGATATTGGTGGCCACCCATCGAGTCCATTTGAACCCCCATCATTGTCTCTTTCAGTTTTTCAGTTTCGGCATAACTTACTATTTTTAGCAGTTTTTCGGGTCCTGAACTTCCGGAGCCGTTTGAGGCCCTAAACGACGTTTTTTGGGTATGATCTTTTGATAAAATTTGTCCCGACACTGTAGGGTCCTGATAGATCTTTCTAACGAGCCATTGAATGCCACAACCGGGAGATCTAGATGCCAAAGCTACGCCCCGGGGAAGTTGACCTCCAATTTACCCAAACGGACCCATGCTTTGGCGTTTCATCTCCTACGGTTAGGGTTTTGGACGTTTCGGATTCTACATTGTTTCTCAACAATAAATAGGCCCTCGAGCCTCATTGTAACACAGTTCAGGGGGCTCGGAGCCGATACATCTCTTCTCAGAGATAAGCGCTACCAGTGCCCTAGCTCGCCACATCTCCATCATGTCTGCATTGTAACACAGTTCAAGGGCTGGTAGCCGCCACATCTCTTCTCAGGGATACGCTGCTAGTACCATAGCTCTTTTGTTTCCATTATGTCTGTAATAGGCCTGCGAGCCTCAATGTAACACAGTTCAGAGGCCTGCGTACGCCACATCTCTTCTCAGAGATACGCTACAACTACGCTGCCCTAGTTTGCTTCATTATGTTTGTTAGCTTATCATAGCCTATTCTTTATTAATAAATGAAGACATTTCCATCGCATCTCTCGTACCTATGGTTATATCTCTATTCTCATATGCTCCCCGCATAAAATCCGATCGCAGTATCAAAGCGGGTTTGCTCTTTCTCGTTTTTCTGTTTCTCTTCATGTCCCCAACGCGGCCAGGGTATAAGCAGTTCAACCTCGCAACCCCGACGACCCCCCATGGCGGAAGGAAAGAAGGACGAGGGAGCAGGAGATCCTATAAAAATCTTGCTCGAGGATGCCCTCGAGAAACAGAGGAACGCGATGATGGACAAATTTTTTTTTCAGATCCTTCAATGGTTGCCCACCGGTGGCACATCTAAATCCAACACCAAGTTCAGCAAAATTCCCCCGCCCCCCCCCCCCCATGGAGGAACTTAATGCAATGGAGACCATTGCTTCCTAAGGAGGGAGGAATGATCCAGGTGGATATCGGTGGCCTCCCACCTATTCCATTTGGACCCGCAGCATCAATTCTTTCAGTTTTCCAGCTTCAGCATAGCTTACTATTTATAGCAGGTTTTCGGGTCCTGCACACCCGGAGCCGTTTTGGGGCATTAATAATCCAGGTGGATATTGGTGGCCACCCATCAAGTCCATTTGAACCCCCACCATCAGTTATTTTAGTTTGTAAGTTTCGGCACAACTTACTATTTTTAGCAGTTTTTCGGGTCTTAAACTTCCAGAGCCGTTTTGAGGCCCTAAACGACGTTTTTTGGGTATGAAAGCGCCAGCGAATTTTCTAATAAAATTCGTCCCGATAGCTGTAGTCCTCGGATAGATCTTTCTAACGAGCTATTGAACGCGTCAAACGGAGATCGGGTGCCAAAGTTATGCCCCCGGGAAGTTGAACCACCAATTTACCCAAACGGACGCCCACAGTTTTGGCGCCTCATCTCCTACGGTTAGGTTTTTGGACGTTTCAAATTCTACATTGTTTCTCAACAATAAATAGGCCCTCGAGCCTTATCAGAAGAGCGTCTCGGGGCTGGGAGCCGATACATCTCTTCTCAGAGATAAGCGCTACCAGTGTCCTAGCTCGCCACATCTCCATTATGTCTGCGTTGTAACACAGTTCAGGGGCTGGTAGCCGCCACATCTCTTCTCAGGGATACGCTGCCAGTACCTTAGCTCATCTATTTCCATTATGTCTGTAATAGGCCTGCGAGCCTCAATGTAACACAGTTCAGAGGCCTGCGTACGCCACATCTCTTCTCAGAGATACGCTACCAGCGCCCTAGCTTGTTTCCATTATGTTTGTAAGCTTATTGCAGTTATTCTTTTATTAATAAAATGAAGCATTATTTCCGCTGCATCTCTGTATCTATGGTTATATCTGTATTCTGTTGCGTTCCTGCATAAAATCCGGATCAGTGGTATCAGAGCGGGTCTGCTCTTTCTCTGTTTTTCTCTTCATGTCCCCAATGCGGCTAGGGTATAAGGAGTTCAACCTCGCAACCCCGAAGACCCCCCATGGTGGAAGGAAAGAAAGACGAGGGAGCAGGATGCCCTCGAGAAACAGAGGAACGCGATGATGGAAATTTTTTTTTTTTCAGATCCTTCAATGGCTTCCCACCGGTGGCACATCTAAATCCAACACCAAGTTCAGCAAAATTCCCCCCCCCCCCCCCATGGAGGAACTTAACGCAATGGAGACCATTGCTTCCTAAGGAGGGAGGAATGATCCAGGTGGATATCGGTGGCCTCCCACCTATTCCATTTGGACCCGCAGCATCAATTCTTTCAGTTTTTCAGCTTCAGCACAGCTTACTATTTATAGTAGGTTTTCTGGTCCTGCACACCCGGAGCCGTTTTGGGGCATTAATAATCCAGGTGGATATTGGTGGTCACCCATCAAGTCCATTTGAACCCCCACCATCAGTTATTTCAGTTTGTAAGTTTCGGCACAACTTACTATTTTTAGCAGTTTTTCGGGTCCTGAACTTCCGGAGCCGTTTTGAGGCCCTAAACGACGTTTTTTGGGTATGATCTTTCTGATAAAATTCGTCCCGACAGCTGTAGTCCTCGGATAGATCTTTCTAACGAGCTATTGAACGCGTCAAACGGAGATCGGATGCCAAAGTTACGCCCCCGGGAAGTTGAACCTCCAATTTACCCAAACGGGACCCACAGTTTTGGCGTTTCATCTCCTACGGTTAGGGTTTTGGACGTTTCGGATTCTACATTGTTTCTCAACAATAAATAGGCCCTCGAGCCTCATTGTAAGACAGTTCGGGGGGCTGGGAGCCGATACATCTCTTCTCAGAGATAAGCGCTACCAGTGCCCTAGCTCGCCGCATCTCCATCATGTCTGCATTGTAACACAGTTCAGGGGCTGGTAGCCGCCACATCTCTTCTTAGGGATACGCTGCCAGTACCCTAGCTCATCTATTTCCATTATGTCTGTAATAGGCCTGCGAGCCTCTATGTAACACAGTTCAGGGGCCTGCGTACGCTACATCTCTTCTCAGAGATATGCTACCAGTGCCCTAGCTTGCTTCCATTATGTTTGTAAGCTTATTGCAGTCATTCTTTTATTAATAAAATGAAGCATTATTTCCGCTGCATCTCTGTACCTATGGTTATATCTCTATTCTGTTGCGTTCCTGCATAAAATCCAGATCAGTGGTATCAAAGCGGGTCTCCTCTTTCTCTGTTTTTCTCTTCATGTCCCCAATGCGGCCAGGGTATAAGGAGTTCAACCTCGCAACCCCGACGACCCCCCATGGCGGAAAGAAAGAAAGACGAGGGAGCAGGAGATCCTATCAAAATCTTGCTCGAGGATGCCCTCGAGAAACAGAGGAACGCGATGATGGACAATTTTTTTTTTTTCAGATCCTTCAATGGCTACCCACTGGTGGCACATCTAAATCCAACACCAAGTTCAGCAAAATTCCCCCCCCCCCATGGAGGAACTTAACGCAATGGAGACCATTGCTTCCTAAGGAGGGAGGAATGATCCAGGTGGATATCGGTGGCCTCCCACCTATTCCATTTGGACCCGCAGCATCAATTCTTTCAGTTTTTCAGCTTCAGCACAACTTACTATTTATAGCAGGTTTTCGGGTCCTGCACACCCGGAACCGTTTTGGGGCATTAATAATCCAGGTGGATATTGGTGGCCACCCATCGAGTCCATTTGAACCCCCACCATCAGTTATTTCAGTTTGTAAGTTTCGGCTGGCACCCACTGTTTTAGCAGTTTTAAGGTCACGAACTTAGGAGCCGTTTTGAGGCTCCCTAAGCAGCGTTTTGGGTATGATCTTTCTAATAAAATTCGTCTGACCAATTGTAGTCCTCGGATAGATCTTTCTAACGAGCTATTGACAGCGTCAAACGGAGATCGGATGCCAAGTTCGCCCGGGAAGTTGAACCTCCAATTTACCCAAACGGGACCCACAGTTTTGGCGTTTCATCTCTGACAGTTAGGGTTTTGGACGTTTCGGATTGTGCAAACCTTTCTCAACATCCAATGCCAACCCTCTGAGCCTCATTGCCAAGAGCAGTTCAGGGGCAGAGCAGGCTACATCTCTTCTCGAGATCGCTACGGTGCCACTAGCTGTGCTCTCCATCATGTCTGCATTGTAACACAGTTCAGGGGCTGGTAGCCGCCACATCTCTTCTCAGGGATACGCTGCCAGTACCCTAGCTCATCTATTTCCATTATGTCTGTAATAGGCCTGCGAGCCTCTATGTAACACAGTTCAGGGGCCTGCGTACGCTACATCTCTTCTCAGAGATACGCTACCAGTGCCCTAGCTTGCTTCCATTATGTTTGTAAGCTTATTGCAGTCATTCTTTTATTAATAAAATGAAGCATTATTTCCGCTGCATCTCTGTACCTATGGTTATATCTCTATTCTGTTGCGTTCCTGCATAAAATCCGGATCACTGCTTGAAGGAAATAATGAGCTAGTCATCTTTGCTAACAATATTTTTGGAAATTGATTTTTATAGATTGATCACGGGTGTTATCAAGTGCAACCATCACCCATCCCACCAGATACATAGTTGGAGCTCCTTTCATGTAGTCCAACTGGTGCAAATGAATCTTGTAATATATATGTACATAGTAATAGTAATGTAGGGACTAGCTTAGTAGCTACGGGTTTTTAGACCTTGTATTTCAATGGATCTAAGACTTAGGATGGCTCTTGAGATAGTTGTACTCTTATATACCTGCATAACAGACAATATATTTTGTCATGTTATTTGGATTTCGAGTGCACGAACAATACCATAGAATACAAAGGAATTTTTTTGGGATTAAAGAAAGCCATTGACCTCAAGGTGGAGGTACATAAGGTAATTGGTGATTCAGAGATTGTCACCTGCCAGTTACAGAACACTATCCATTGCGTATCACCAAATGTGAGAAACTACCAGCATGAGGTATGGAAAATTATTTCTCATTTAAAAGCATTTAATATTATATATGTTCCTAGAATTAGAAATGTTGTCACATACATATTAGCTAATGTAGCTGCTAGGATGTTGCCTTTAAGCGACGATTTTTCTTTAGAAATTATTGATAAGCCATATATGCCTTATAACGTGACTAACTGTCATGTTTTTAATGACGAGCAATAGATACTGATTTTTATGGAAAACATGTATATGTTTAAATATGTGACCATTGATGAAGATGATCACAAAAAGGCTTTGCAGGGAGAAGTTGAAGCATCAAAAGGAAATACTATTCCTAAAGGTTTGGTATCTCTTGAAAATATCTATGACCTGCAAAACCATTTCAAACAACCAATTAACACGAAGAATCAAATCTCAAAGTTATCATATGAAGAAGTCAACCTGGGAACCCACGATGATATGAATTATGTAAACTTTAGTACAGGTTCTTCTCCACAAGAACAACAAGTATTCATTCATATTTTCAAGTAGTACCATGATATGTTTGCATGGACATATGATGATTTAAAGACATATATTACATGTATCATCTAGCATGTCATTCCCATTAGGGAAGGGGAAAAGCCGTTCCAATAAAAGCTAAGGAAAATACATCCAACGCTCTAGCCCTTGATCCAAAAAAAGTTGAGGAAGTTGTTGGATGCTCATATCATCTTCAAAGTGAGACATTCTACTTGGGTTTCCAATTTGATACTTGTAAAGAAAAATCCCATGAGATACGCTTATGTGTCGAATTTTGTAGCCTCAATCGAGCATGAGATAAAGATAATTACCCAGTTCCATCTATGGAACAGATACTCCAAATAGTATATGGATCAGAGATGTTCTCACTACTAGATTGGTTTTCCGGATATAATCTGACACTAGTACCAGAACCAGATTGTCTAAAGACAACCTTCAGAACAAAGTGGGGAACCTTTTCATTCACATGCATGCCATTCATACTTATTAATGCAGGTGCTACTTTCCAGAGGGCTATGGACATCGTGTTCCATGGTATAATTGGATAAAGTGTAGTAGTTTATTTGGATGATGTAACCCTATTTTCAAAGAAGATATCAAATCATGTGCGTCATCTAAAGCAAATATTCGAGCGATGTTGTAAGTATGGGATTTATTTAAATCCCAAAAAGAGCATCTTTGTTGTGTCATATGGTACTCTCTTAGGACACATCATTTCTAAAACCATAATCAAGGTTGATCCAAAAAGGGTCAGAACTATAGCTCAAATCCCTTTCCCCGTGAATAAAAAATCTATGTAGCATTTCTTGGGGAATATCAACTTCCTACGTAATTACATCTCTTATTATGCTTTGATTGTCAAGTCACTACAAGATATGATTAGGAAAGATGCAATATACAAATGGGATAAAAGGGAGAAGGATGTTTTTGCACGTATTAAGCAAGCTATTGTCGACTTTCCTGCACTGCATGGATTATGGAAAATACTTCTAATTATATACCTTTGATTGTGATGCATCTATAACGGTCGTGTTAAAACAAAAGGACAATGAAGAAACGAATGACCTATATATTTTATGAGTGTTGGTTTATTGGGGTTAGAGTTGAACTAGCCTACTATTGATAAACAAGCTTATGTAATGTGTAAAGAAATCAAGAATTTAAGGTCTTATCTCCTCAAGGATCACATGATTATATATGTGCCTCATTTAGTGGTCAAAATTATTTTTTTAAAACAAGAACTGGGCAAGAAAAGAGTGTACTGGATGGCAAGAAAAGAGCGTATCATAAGTAAGTGATTCTCTGCAAGAAGATCTTTCAGGATAGGAATAAGAAATAGAGTCTGTGTAATCTTGACCAAGTTCCTCCAACGAGCTCAACCACGCCTTGGTATTCATATATATAGAAATATATAGAGCATGGAACCTTGCCCACCCATTTGTTGAATAAGCAGAAAAGGGCCATTCAACTTAAATCTCTATCTTATCAACTTATATATGGAGTTATTTTTCGAAAGCACCATAACGATGTGCTGCTAAGATGCCTAGATCCTCAGGATGCAAAAAGGGTATTAAAATATTTTCACGATGGTCCAGCAAGTGGACACTTTGCGGGTAACACAACTATGCATAAAGTAATGAGGGCTGCTTATTATTGGCCCACTTTATTTAATTTTGCTCATACTTATTCCCGGAAGTTCCTAGTATGTGAGATATGTGCAGGTCGAGATTAGAATTTAGCCACCCCACTGCTACTATTAGCAGTCGAGGAACCTTTTAAATAATGGGGATTGAATGTTATTGACAAGATATTTCCACTCATACTTATTCCCGGAAGTTCCCAGTATGTCAAAGATGTGCAAGTCGAGATTAGAATTTAGCGACCCCACTGCTACTAATAACAGTCAAGGAACCTTTTCAACAATGGGGGCTGGATGTTATTAGTGAGATATTTCCACATTCGTCAAGGAAACACCAATAAATTTTAACCACAATAGATTACTTCACTCGGTGGGCAGAAGCGGTTCCTTTAAGATAGGTTAACAGCCAGGAAGTCATCCAATTTCTGAAATAGAACATGATAACCGTGTTGTACATTCCAAATTTGTTTGTCATTGATAATGCAACTTACTTTTCCTCGTTGAAACTTTATGAGTTTAAATTAGAAAATGGTACCGTTTTGAAGCACAGATCTAATTATTATCCACAGGGAAACGATTTAGCATAATTAACAAATAAAAATCTTATCTGCATAATTAAGAAAAAACATTTTCTCATCACAGAGGAATTGACACAATGCTGTGGTGAATGCACTATGGGCTGACTATGTAACTCCTAAACCCTCTCTCAAAACCTCCATGTACTTGTACAAATAAGCCATCCTGTCTCCCAGTATGTATCTCTCAGCCTTGCAACTATCCCAAGACTCCAAGGCAAACCATGTCTCTTGGTTCAAAGCATGATAAACACTTTGGTTAAACTTGTGGAAGAAAGACTCAAAGCCAAAAAAAAGATTTTACATGCACCCAAACCACATCAAGTGTTGGTTTGATAATAAATATGCAGGGACCAATAATTTCAAAGTGGGTGACTTAATATTGAAGTGGGATAAAGTCAATGAAAATAAAGGGAAACACATGAAGTTCCAATCTCTGTGGATTGGTCCCTTTACCATTGAATAAAAACTTAGTCATAATGCTTTCAAGTTAAAATATTTGGATGGGAGGATTGGCCCTCTTCCTGTTAATATCCAAGATCTCAAGCATTATTTTCAGTAGTAGCTCAAGTTGTGGTCCTTGTACAGTTTGTCGTTTGTTGTTTTTTATTTCATTCTTCGTGTCTTGTTATATCTTGTCTTGATTTCCTTTGTTTCTGTCATTGCACATAAATAAGACCTCGTGTGAAAGTGTGTGTATGGATTTAAACGACCATGTGGAAATATACATAAGGGATGTGACAATGGTAACACTTGTCTATCTGTTAATTCTCCTTCTTTTGTTTGGAATATGTCGTGATTCAAGTGAAGTCCAGATGGAAAATATGATACATTTGAAAAGAAAACCTTGAGTGAACCTATGATACATATATCTATAATAACATCCTCATTCCTTAGATTTGGCATTAATCTACTTGGTGTTTAGCATGCTCAGCCAATATAGTAGAGATAGGATAAGGGGAAAATATAGTGAGCAAACCTATATCGGAGGTTATATGTATACTTATCTAAAGGGGAAACCTATTTTGCTCTCAATAATTTTGGATCCCTATTCCGCCCCGTTGAAATAATAAGTGACTAATCACATTACTACTAGTAAATAAATAAAGGGTGAAAGAAGAGAAAGACTTCCTACGTAGAGAGGTAAAGCAAGTAACTTTGTCGAGGCATTGAACAGGCTCGTTGGGAGCGAAGTGATGCTTGTGCACTTGTAGTGACTGATAAGGTACTGAACAGGCCTATTGGATATGGAGCAACACCAAAGATGAAACTCATACTTTTAATATTTTAAACTTACCATTATATATTACCATTTTCTTAGATTGAAACTGTTGTCATATGGCATAATATTTGTGTGTGAAATGAAGGAAAGGAATGATGGATACTACATATATAACAAGGTTTAATGGGAAATCCAATGCAATTTTATTGATGAATCAATAATTACTGAAAGGATAAACCTTTACTGAAGGCTATTCCTAGATAGATAAGTTGAAATTCATACAATGTGTCATGAAGTGTTGTTGTTACTACAACACCCTAAAAAATTTCGCTATATTTGAATTTTGGAGCCTACCAGTCATATTAAGTGTTGCTTTCGGCTGCCAAGTGTCGTTTCATGTTATTTCATATGTTTCAAGTGTTATTGTTCTTTCCTGAGCGTCATCTCATCATCAAGAACATCAATGATTCACTACACGGTCTTAATATACTTTTATTCACAAAACAACACTTTTTTTTTTTTATCGCAATTTCACATACTTGGTCGTTACACTTGGAGAGTGTTTGTAAACTGGTGTTTTAATGTATAATTTTTAGTATTATTTTTTTTCTAAGTTTTACTAATGAATTGTCATGTGTTACATCCATTTTACTCCTAGTTCATTGAGTTTTCCCATGCTTTACCCTCTTTACTGAGACAAATTTCACTTTCTCAAGCCTGCTCACTAGGAAAGAAAGAGCGCACAATGCTTTCCCAAGCATCATTTGGACCCCCTTTTTCTATTTAGGATGTGCCCTGTGTTCAGGCTAAGCCTTCCCCCCTCTCTTGGGTGCACACCGCTCCCTCAAACCTCAATTTCTCCTTGTTCTTCTGAGCTACACCCTTCTTGAAGCCTCGCACCGAGCTAACCGCATAACGCACTGCGATAGGTCATTAGGCCTTCCTCAAGCCTTGAAACTATGCCTTGCACCCACATAGAAGTGCAGGGCACACAAACAATGAATATTAAGACTCCCTTAAGCATTGACTCTACGCCTTGTGCATTCCTTGTGACTCAGGCCTCCTTATTTGAGTCAATGGCGCATCAACAAGCCTTCTTTGAGCTTCCTAGTCCCTTTTCACTACACCATGTGCCCTCCATTAAGCCTCCTCTTCCTAGTGAAGTGCACAATGCACTTTTAATGCTCAACCCATAGCCCTTGTCTCTTGATAGTGCACCCTATGCCCAAACACTTTCCCCTCCTATCCCAAGCACACTATTAACTCACAATTGGAAAGTTTGAATGAAACGTGATTTAATAGGAAAATTTTCAAGTTGATGTTTGCTTATCATGAGTGATATTACTTGCAGGTGTTACTAGAACAACATGGAAAGGAGGCATGAGAATATTTGTTAATGAAAGAAACACAAAGAGTCATTCGAAGACAAAGGATATGTGATTGCGACAAGTGAATGAACACCATATTCCGATTACCAAAGTGATTCATGTAGATTCCATACATATCAAGAACCTTTGGAGGGTAAACGGTAACGATAATAAGGAATCTGCATGAAGAACTACAAACATAGGTAACAACATTGTCAGCCCCAATCACTAAGGATCCAAGTCATTAATGATAGTGACGTGTCTTGTTGTCGCCACATCATCATGTGGTAATATTGATGTAATAATTGTGAATATAAATATGTGGAAGTAAAATAGTCATGTATGGAAAAAATAGCCACATGTAGAAGTCCAAAGGTCACACGTAGAATTCCAAAATACAAAAAGGAGTCCAAAAGTCATGTTGAAGTTCAAAAGTCTTTTGGAAGACCAAGGGTCATTTAGAATTCCAAAGCTAATTAGAAGTTGAAAATTTATATGAGAATCTCAAGAGTCAAGAGGATATGAAGAGTGATGTATCTAGTTATAAAGCATGCCTCATTACTCAAAGAGGGGAATTCCAAACTTGGCATCACAAGGCATTAGAGAGATAGAGATAGTTATGTTGGAAAACAAGTGGCGGCTCCAACGATCCACTATTTAGAGCAAGGGGTGTTCATTGTACTCATTTATCTTGGAATTTTTGATTAATACTTGAAGCCCATTGGTCTAACACATTTTCATGCATAGATCGTGGATGTTTTGAGACTATTCTTTGGATATTTGGGGTTTATGTTGGAATTCCTATGCACTGAAGAAATTGAACTTTTTGGGTGGATTTGGTGCTTTCCTTATTGAAAGTGTGTTGTGTTGGCTATAATGATCACTGCATTTATGTGAAACATTTCGCTTGATGTCTAATGATTATTTCATGTATATGTTTGTGTGTCTTCACTAGATCGATACTAATACTTGTCTCTTGAAGGCTCACTTTTGTCACTTCCAAAAAAATAACCTTGATACATTATATAATTGGACATTCCACAAGGCATACTTTATTTCTCATTTAAAATTACATATGCGCTACTCTCTTATGTTAATTACTCAAGATAAGGAAAATCATTAAGTAAATAGCGGCCGTGCCATATTTGCAGATGTGACTCCTACACCAAATGGTGTGAAGTCTAATTGGGACTTCATATTGAGGATATACCTTGTATGTTGGCGGGATCTAACACCATCAACACTTGTGAAAAACCTGGAGGACCCTGTGGAATTTGTCTCAAATTTATGATCAATCTCTTAACAAAATAGACTAGTTTAGTTGAATCACAAGGACATAAGTCCTATATTACTAGCTTGAGCAAAACCTTTTGCTAATAGCGGCACTTATCTCAAATTTTTCCTTTTGTCGAATTTTGCATAGATTACAATGTTAGAAACTAAGTCATATCATATATTATGCCTTACACTTCACAAGCTTACTAACTTGGATTGATGAATTAAATGTAACGAAATTATAGTGCAATTGAATTTTAACCAACACCTTATACTAATAGAACTTGCATTATTTGTTGGCCAAAAGAGAATCTTCCATCAATTGACATTCATTATCATATATCACGAGGTGGGGCATCGACTATCAGGTGTCTCTTTGAGAAATTATTGTGTGTAAACTCTCAATGTTAATAAAATGTGACAAGCATGTCAATTTTCAAGAAATAATTTCTGGTTTAATTACGACAATTTATTGGTTGGTTGGCTATTGGGATGTAGAGTGTCGATTATCGAAAGTATTTACCTTTGCTATCGGGCCCTTTGTCACTGTTGTAACTTGAGATACAACCTCTGGCTGATAAGAGGTCAGTGCCCAAGAAATTTATTAAGAACCAAAATAAAATAAGTTTGTTGTCCCATTGTTTTTAAAACCCCAGATATTTTAATTCTTATTATTCTTCAATGTGAGAACAGTCTGATGTTGAATACAAATGAAAAGATAGAACGGAAATAAGTGGCAGTGGAAAGTATTTAAAAATAGGATGATTTTGCAAAATATCTTGTTTCAAACTTTAGAATAAAAATTTAGATATCATGAAATGAAATATAGAAAAGAGGAGCGCATCATTAAGGATTTCAACTTTAATTTACAGGAACCAAACTTTGCAGAACTATGAAATTAAAGACCAACAACTTCATTGCTCTTTTCTAAAGAAGAATAACATAAAATGAGATGTAACACAAAACACAAATCATACTCAACAAATTCTGGAGTCACTTGAAATATTTATTCATATCAACATGAATATTGAAAATACAAAATAGTCTGTGCTACTGAGGTCCAAAAACTCTAGAACCTCACTTCTCATTATGAATTGATTTTTATACAAAATTTCAAAAAGGGACAGTTACAAAATTGTCAACTACCAAAAATGCTAACCTCCTAAGCTACTTTGGAATTAATTATTCCTTTTATCATTTCATTTTGAAAAGAAAACATAAATACGACATGTGATAATCATTAAAAATGTTGGTGGTTGACGTGGATGATGAGGTGGCAGAACAACTACATGAACACATGCTCGCTTGTCAAAGTAATATGGGGGTAGACTCTTGTATGGAGGAAAATTTGACGGAGTCCCCCCGTAACCATTGTGAGCCGTTGATTTGTGGTCAAAGAAGATCGTGAAAAGTCTCTATGGAGGCACTCGAGGAGATAACTGTTGGGCATGTTATGTTGTCATGTTTGCTCCATCTTATGGGTCCCACTTCCATTCTTCATCGCGCCCGAAAATATATTAAGACTCGGAATTTGGTGTTGCTGAGTTTGATATAGGGACCTGCCTGCTTAAGAACTTAATTCTGCATTAATATTTAATTAGTACAACTTAATCTACCATTAAATATTAATCAAAATTGAAAATCGATTTTTCTTTTGCCTTGTGATTTTATTTCTCTTTTGATAATATATATATATTCTTTTGAACACAGATAAAGGTAAAACAAGCTACAACATCTAGCTCCACCTATATATATATATATATATATATATATATATATATATATATATATATATATATATATTCTTTTGAACACAGATAAAAGTAAAACAAGCTACAACATGTAGCTCCACCTGGGGATAGTGTTTTGAAACAAAACACTAATAACCGCGGATTAGTGCCTTTACCTCAAGCATGGAGTCAAAATTATAGGTTGAAACATTACCCTGAAGAGCTCACCGAATATTCACAATGATCAAACTGGTATATACAATGATGAAATAAAATGAAGTCAATGTTGGAAGTAATGCATCAGATACTGCCCATTTACAAGAACCTGCAATAATTCACCATCCAGATTTTCCAGAATGAAGGTTTTATTGGCTCTGGCTTCTACAATTTTGAAGGGACCAAACCATAAAGGATCAAAATTGCCATGTTTTCTTTTATCTTCTCTCCTTGTATCCCATTGAAGAAAAAAATATCCATGATGGAAAATAATGTCTCTTGATTTTCTGTCAAATATTAGCTTCATCCTTTCTTGATAACTAATTAGATTCTCCATTAATTTCTCTTTGTTTTTATTTAATTCCACTAACTAATTCATCCTTCTCGTTAGTGCATTTGGCTCTTGTTGAGAATCTTAGTTAAGTGCCACAACATGTTTTACCAATTGAATGGGAAATAAGGCAGTTGTTCCATATACTAACTCAAAAGGTGATCTTCTAGTCAACCTTCTAGTAGTAACTTTGTTTTCCCATAAGGAAAATTTTATCTTTGTATCCTTGTATTTCTGATTCTCTACAATAGTTTTCTTAAGTATCTTCACTAGTGTTTTATTTTAAGATTCTTCCAACCCATTTCTCTGGGGGTGATAGGTAGTAGAATGAGAGAGTATAACATTATATTTCTTTCAGAAGTCAATTTATTTTGCAAATCTAAATACATGAGCATTATCTGCTACTAACTTATTGGGACAACTAAACCTGCTGAAAATGTCTTATTCTAAAAACTTAATTACCACTGAATCGTTAACCCTCCTAGTTGGGATAGCTTCCATCCATTTGGTAAAATAATTTGTACCTGTCAAAATCCACTTGTGTTGTTCACTAGAAGGTGGATTTATCTCCCCTATAAAATCTAGACCCCATTGTCTAAATGGTTCTTCCACAAACACATGAATCAATGGTAATGGTTCTAATCTCTTCTTTTCACGAAACATTTTACATTTTTCACAACTCCTCACCAGTCTATAAACATCAGAATACAGAGAGGACGAAAAGAAACTAACCTTCAAGATCTTGTGTGTTGTGACCTTCCAACTTTAATAACCACCACAAAAACTTCCATGATATTCATTGATAACTTAAATAGTTTCTCCTTCTGTCAAGAAGAGTAGTAAAATACTAGTTGGATCTCTCCAATACAACTTTCCATTTGCTATTACATACTTTTGAGATTTTACTTTGAGAGCTTTGTATTTGTTTTGTATAAATAAGAAGGACAACTAAGGAAACATAGATACTGGACAATATCTTTATACCACTGAGAACAAAGATATTTGTATTGAATTCTATTATCAGGTTCTTTATTCTTACCTTGATCCTCTTCCATTTTCAATTCAGTAAATTCAGCCAAAAAATTGATTCCCATAGCTTGATAATTTTATTATGTTAATATTTTTTATAATCCTTGTCCCTTTAATAGCTTAGTAGGTTTGATCTCCATGTCATATTCTTGAATTTTTTCTATCCATTTTCCTCTTTTTCCTTCACTACCACTTTGATTCAACACATATTTAACAACAACACTAGGAACATAAGCAATAATCTGAGATTGAAGAATATAAACTCTAAAGGCCTTAAGTGCTTTTACTAAATCAAATGATTGTTTTTCCAAAATGTTATATTTCAGCTCTGCATCCCTTAACAGCTTGCTGAAAAATGCTACAGGTTGATCCTTATTCTCTTGATTTCTTTTCAAAAGCATTGTTGCAAGAGTAAAAGGAGAGGCGAATGAAAATATTTGAAAAGGTTTTTCATAATTCAAACTCACCAATACATGGGCTTCTTGAATAACTTTCTTGATCCTCGAAAAGCAATCCCTGACAATTGTAGTCCACCTGACTTCTACATCCTTCTTCAACATGTTAGTAATTTCCTTAACAATTTATGCATAATTTGGGAGAAACCTTCTTAGAAAAATTATTTTTTCCCAAAAAACTTTGAATCTCTTTTTTTCTCCTTGGCAAATGTTTTTTTGTTTTTGTTTTTTTTTCCACTTTTTTTGGATCTATCTTGACCCCTTCTTTAGATACAATATGACCATAAAATTTTCCTTCTTTGAAAGAAAAATGAGATTTATTGGGGTTTAAGGATAAGCCATACCTTCTGCATTTCTAGAAATTTTGTTGCAAATGCTTTAGATGCTCCTCATATGATCTGAAGAAAATTATGATGTCATCCAAATAAATTACCATGAACTTCCATGTTTCACCTACGAAGGCTATATCCATAGCCCTTTGGAAAGTAGCACAATGTTCATAAATCAGTAAGGAATCTTAGCATACATAAAAGTGCCCCATAGAGTTGTAAATGTTGTCTTTTTTTTGAACTTATCTTTGTACTAGAATTTCATTATAACCTGAAAAACCATAAATCATTGGTAATCTACAATATCCTATTAATCTTTGCAATATGTGATCCATTTTAGGAAGATGATAATTATCCTTCAGAAACGCTATATTCAAATTTCAAAAGTCAATACACAATCGAATTTCCCATTCTCCTTCATCACAAGTACTAAATTAGCCACCCAATCATAATATCTCATAGGAACATTTATTTTAGCCTGTAATGATTTCTTCACTTCCTTCTCAATTGATGGCAACAATAAAGAATTTATCAGCCTCATCTTATTCTTATATGGTTTAGCCCCTGGTTTTAGTGGAATTTTATGTTGAATGATGCCAGTATCATAAGTCTTTAGGTCTTCATAATACCATCAAATATATCAAGAAATTTCTTGAAAAGATATACATACCTCTGCTTAAACTATTTTGGAACATCCTTTCCCAATCTCACCATTTGTGGCTGCTGCTATGTTCCAAGATTACAATCTTCAAGATAATCTTCTGAATCTGTTTTCTTTGTACTAACAACAACATCATATTAAAGAATCTCTCCAAGGGTACCAAACCTTTAGGTATCACATTTTTCTTTAACTGCATAATCTTTCGATCTCCAATAGAATCCTTTAAAGGCAATTTTCTTCTCAATTCATCTTCTTGAACTTCTTCAACGTCATCTTCTTGATCAATCTCTAAATTTGAAAATTGACCTACCATTTCCAAAAAACTTTTAATTTGTTCTTCATCTTCAAATACCTACCATTTTTTTATATTATCAGGAATATAAGGTCTATTTTTTATTACTACTTCATACCTAAGCCTGGGATTTAATGGAGCGTTAAAAGTATTGGCTGCAACTGCTAATGAATCAACAAGTATATTCCCTTTCCTAGTTATAAAATTTATATTAAAATCAGAGAATACGTTATCTACCAAATCCCACACTTTGTTCCTATATGTTTTCAGCCTTGGATGTTTAACTTGGCATTGATTCTTGATTTGTTTAACCACTAGCTCTGAATCTCCAAAAATAGAAATACATTGTATTCCTATTTTTTTCAGCTTGTAAACCAAGAATCAAAGATTCATATTCTGTAATATTATTCGTAGAGTCAAATTGTAATTTATAATAGAATGGAATAACATTACCATTTGGAGAAAGTAGACGAAATCCAACTCCATTCCATTTTTTCGAGTATGCACCATCGAAATAAAACTTCCAAACTCTAGTGACTATCAACTCCTTACTTTTAATTGTTAAAGGGAGCTACATTTATGTGTCTTCAACAATTTCCTATGATTATGTAACATAAAATAGGAAAAATCATCTTGTTCCTAACTATAAAAAGGAGAATTATTTGAAGCCTCCTTTGTGATAGTATTTACAAACCTAGTCTCTCTATATAACCTCCTTTCTTCTCCACTAAAAAATGGAACAATAGCATAAGTAAAATCCAATTTGAGCACTCCTCCCAGCTTGGCTCCCCAGGATCTAGAGAGAAACAGTCCAATACGGGCTTGTATATCTGCAACAACCACGTCCACTACAATGCTTCTCGTAGGAACTTGAGCCAATGAAACCACCAAATCGTTAATCAATCCCAAACATTTGAACTTTTTAGAATCAAAAGAATAAACATATTTATATGGATTTGTAATTTGCAAATTTTAATATCTTCATAACTGAAAGTGGCATTATATTATGAGAGGTACCCAAATCCAACATACAATTATGAAGAATAAAGGGATGCATTAGCAAAGAAACATAGAAAGGAGGTGTGGATGAATCTAGTTCTTCCAGATGAGGGCCAAACATCAATATTGGCCTTTCCTCCTATAAATTAACTGTATCTGCTAAATTATTATCCTGTGAAATATTTATAAAATTAGAAACTTGTTTTTTGTAAGTAGGCGTCTTCACTGGCTTAGTTAAAGGAATTAGAATTTTCATTTTTTCTAATTATTTCAATAAATTAAAAGAATGACCCTATTTTACTGTTTCCAATTTTTCCTCTTCATTTAAATTCTCATGTGAGACATTTTGAGAACTGACTACAGAGTGTTGAATAGATTTGTGCAACACCCCTGAGTCCTACTTACCCTTGTACTTACCCTTGGAACTTTCCCCTTGTTAAATTGTAATCATTGGGATTATGTTGATATATATTTTTCCTTTATCAACTTGTTTTGCAGGTTATTTTTGGAATGTATGATCTTTTTTCTCCTCCACACTTTCTTTAACCCTTGATATCTTCCTCCATCTAAGATCATACTTTTTATGCAACTTTGCCTACATGAAATCTATAAATTTCTTACAATATTCTTCAATTTCTTCTTCACCTAGAGAGAACTAAAATTCCAAATTTGACTCTTCACCTATGCTTTCCTCTCCTTCCTCCTCATACAAAGTAGAGATATGATTTTCACATTCTTTAAGAGTTTCCTCCATTTCTTCCTCTGGTTCATCTTCAATATACAAAGGTGGTTATATATGATCTTGCTCCTTTCTATCCCTTTGTATAATTTGCAGTGGCTGCCTCCTAAATTGAGGATTGAAATTTGTGTTATGCCCTTATTGAATCTGTCTTAGAGGATTTTTCTTTCTAACTCCAATTTCACCAATTTATTGGACATATTACTAATCACTTTAGTCATTTCATCCATTGTTTTCTAATGAAAGTCTTTAGGTGGATAGTATCATTTACTTCTTCTTTTTCTTTTCCTTTATCTTCAACTTGTTGCTTTGACTTAATTTTCCCTGCAACAGATAAATTGGCCTCAATTTCTAATGCATCATTCTTGTTTTGTTCTAAAGTATGAGATCTCATCTCCCTTAGTGTAAAACCAAAGACATATTCAAACGCCCCTGCAAACATCACATTTTCTCCTGCAAGTGGGGGCTTTATTTCTGTTGGTAGAATCTTATACAATTTATTAAACCCTTTAATAAATTCGTTCACATCCTCTTTTGGTTTTCTTTTAATTTCATTGAATTCAATCAGAAAATTAGTATGTTCCTTTTTCTCACCCCATCTTTGTGTGAAGAAATTCTCTAATTCCTCCCAATTATTAATAAAATTAGCAAGAAGTTTTTTGAACCACTTCCTTGCTTCTCCATCAAGTGTCTGCACAAATAATCTCAAAACTACATCTAGATATTCCACATTCAAATTCTCAGCAAAGGCGCAAAAAAAAGTAACATTTTTCTCTGTTGTGATTTCATCTTCTCGTGTAAACCTAGGTGACAATTTAAGATAATATTGTTGCAAAGCGTTCATCGGCTGAGGAATATTTAAAGGTGCATATCTATCTAAGAGGAATGCCAGAATAGAAATGTTTGAATTTGAGTGGGATACAGAAGAGATTCCTACTTGAAATACAAATGATTGAGGAGGGGCAACAAAAATAGGAGTTGGTTGATTGATAACAGAAGAAGTCTGATGTGGAACTGAAAAATCAACTATTTTAATCTCTTAAATTTCTAGAAAAGAAGCTGACACTGACTTAAACGATTCTCCTTCCAATGCAAGCTCTGGGAAAATATTTTGAGGAAAAAGTGAACTTCCCTGAGAAAAGACAATATTTCTTATAACTTTTTCTGAATGAAAACCCAGAAATTGTGGAACAGAACTGGTACCAAGAGAAGACAAAGTAGGGTTTGGAGTTACTAGGGACTTTTCTTTCCAAACTTCTGAGAAATTAATCTCTCTGGATCAGAAAGGATGGGATCTTTCTGTTGTGAGGTATCAAACCTTGTGTGGGGCTTTTTAGGAGCCAGGACTGTTATCTTGATGAGAAACAGACTCTAATCACTTTATTTTCTCATCAGACAAAGAAATGACTATTAAGAAAAATCCAGGGAAAAATAACTTCGTATCTCCATCCCTAACAATGGTGCCAAAAATGTTGTACCTTGAGAGACAACCTCTAGTTGATAAGAGGTCAGTGCCTAAGTCATTTATTAAGAACCATAATAAAATAAGTTTGTTGCCCCATTGTTTTTAAAACCACAGGGATTTTAATTCTTATTAGTCTTGAATATGAGAACAATCTTTCAGAGTCGCCTTCTGATGTTGAATACAAATGAAAATATAGACCACAAAGAAGTGATGGTGGAAAGTCTTTAACAATAGGTTTCTTTTGCAGAATATCTTGTTTCCAACTTTAGAAGAAAAATGTAGATATCATGAAATGAAATATAGAAAAGAAGAGTGCATCATTAAGGATTTTAACTTTAATTTACAGGAACCAAAATTTGCAGAACTGTAAAATTAAACAACAAATTCATTACTTTTTTCTAAAAAAGAATAACATAAAATGAGATGTAACAAGAAAGACAAATCATACTCAACAAATTATGGAATCACTTGAAATATTTATTCATATCAACATGAAGGTTGAAAATAATAAACAATATCTACTACTAAGGTCCAAAAACTCAGGAACCTCACTTCTCATTCTGAATTGATTTTTATACAAAATTTCAAAAAAGGGACAGTTACAAAACAATCAACTACCAAATCTATTAACCTCCTAAACTAATTTGCAATTAATTATTCCTTTGATCATTACATTTTGAAAAGAAAATGTTAGGTCCCCATATTACTAGTGTAGTCCCTTATTGTTATTAGTGTAGCCCACTTATTGTTATTTTTGTACCCCTGTAACCCCCATATTTTTATTATTGTTCCCTTACATTATTATTGTGACACCATGGACTCCTATACATAGAAGGAGGTTCTGAAATTTGTATCATCCAAGAATTGTTCATTTATGTAATGTATTGGAGGATTCCCCCTCAAAGTGGTTGATTTCTAAGGTGTTGATCTCTCTTTTCTTCTATTTTTGGAGCTAGTTTCATAACATTTGGTATCAGCGGTTTGGATTCTAGGGTTTCGCTGCTCCAAACAGTTCATCATGGAATTTTCGCTATAACATTTTTTCTACAAAGGTTCAGAAATTGAAATTTTTACAAAGCAGAGCTGAAATCCTGAGGAATGTCATGTAAAAATTTCAAATCTTGGTTCAAAATAATTTCAGAGATATGATATGTGGAAGTTAGGGCTTTTTCAGGCTCCCGAATTTCACCTAAAATAGGTCATCGTGGAATTTTTGATATAGATTTCTTTCTAAGAAAGTTTAGAAGCTGAAATTTTTACAAGCGAAGTTGCAATCCCGTGGAACCTCCTGTAAAAATTTCAGAGCTTGGTTCACAATATTTTCGGAGATATGATCTGTGGAAGTTAGGGTTTTTGCAAGCTCTCGAATTTCATCTGAAAGAGGTGACCGTGGGAAAATCGTCATAACGATCTCTCTGGTGTCGGATTGGAATTCTGTAAAAAGTGGCTGCAAGTGCATGGATTGTAGTTTCCTATGTATCAATTTCAGAGCCGAATGAGGAAACAGTGACACGTGGAATGTCGTACAAGGTATCTCTACTGAACCAGTTCATAATTAGGTCATTTTGGGAGATTGGGCATAACTTTGCCTTGAAGAATCCAAATCAGGTCAGACCTGTGGCATTTGAAATAATATTCAGAGGGTTACTACAAGGACAAATTTCAGATATTAAAGATCTGAAATAAGTTTGAAGTGATTCTAAGGGCATATTGAAGCATAGATATTAGTATTGGGTTCCAAAATTCTACCTAAAAAAAATTCAACACCCATTAAGCCTTCATAAGTCTCTGCTATGACTCATGAATAGGAAGAAGCACAACATGACATATCAAAATTACAAGAGAAAGTGCACCAATTTTCACTCTCTCAAAGAGCAATAAAAAATGAAATGGAAGTTTTGAAGAAAAGAGTGGAAGTGAAGATGGATAGTTTGAAGAATAATATGGATGGTTTGAAGAAAGGCATGGAAGCTAGCATGGAAGCTAAGATGGATGAAATGGAAGAAAAAATGAAAGATAACATGGAAAACATGAAGAATCATCTAAAAGCAGACATGGAAGGTTTGAAAAAGTTTACACAATAAATGTTTCCTAATGGGGAAAAGATAGTGGAGGAAACTCATGATGAGAAAAAAATAAATATTAATCGTGATTTCATAAACTCTAATGTTGGATCGAAGAACCACCATATTCCAAAGATGGATATGAGGAAGTTTGATGGCAAGGATCCTGTAACATGGATACTACAAATGGAGCAATATTTTGATCTCAATAATGTGCAAAACACACAAAAGGTACGCATTGCAACTTTACATTTAGAAAAAAATACATTTGTATGGTATCGATGGCTTTGCTCCCGTAAAAAAATTGTTACTTGGTCAATTTTTATGGAGGAAATGATAGCACATTATGAGGATACCAAGAGCAACACATTCTTTAGCCAATTGTTAACTCTCAAACAAAAGGGTTCATTGGTGGAGCACATTGAGGACTTCCAAAAATTGAATATACGGGTAACTGATATTCCATAGGAACACATGATTGATGTCTTCATAGGGACTTTAAAGGATAACATCCAACATGAAGTTCGTGTTTGGGAACCTGATTCATTGGAGAAGGCATTCAGGTTGGTGTTGACGCGAAAATATGTCCGGCCAACAGTAGGGGATCTCCCCGGTATAAAGTCCCAATTAGACTCTAAACCGTTTGTGATAGGGATCCCATCCAGGGTGTGGCTCCGGCTACCGCTAAATACTCCTTTTCTCGGACATGAACGAACTTTGCAGGCCTGTGAACACATGTCTATCTGGATGGTACAATGCAAAAGGTTGATGAGTCTCAATGAACATAAAACATTATGAATAGAAAAATGAGTTGGAAAGCATGAATCCAAGGAAGTACTGTTAGCAGCACATCATCAGGGTCATGCTTGTAAAAAGTTGTTTGAACCACAGAAGAAAAAATTCTTTATGGTTAGAATGCCCTTCACTTCCTTAAGCAGTTTCCAAAGATGAGATAAATGTCAGTAACATAGTTTCTTAACATTTCCTATATAAACAACTTAACATCATTAATAACATTTAGTGAGCTGAATGTATAAATGATATAAGAGGAAAACACAGATGATTTAATCAGCACGATATCAGATACATAAGACAAAAATATTCACAATGTTAACACATTAACTCCCATAAGATCCAAGAGTGGAATCAAAACAAGTGCTCGTATTCATTCATAAAGAGTGTATTCAATGCTATACAATTCTCTACTCCTTAAGAGTCCTCGAAAAAAGGTCCCTTTACAATTCCCGGAAGGGAGTATTTATAAAACAAAATTGACCCTTGGGTATCCTTGACTTTTCGCCTTCCCGACCGTTGGTTTACTTTGTGACTTGAGGGAAATTGCGACTTGTGACCTCGGCTAAGGCCACGACCTACGACCCTTCAGTTGCTGCGACCTGCTCTACTTGCTGCTATCTTATAACTTGATCATGGAAGTATTTGGGTGATTGCGAGGCTCGGGACATCTATTTGCTGCTGCTCTTTGAGGTAGGTCTAGCAAGCTTGACAATCTACAGCTACTGGGGAGAGCTGAGGCAAATCTTATCTTAACCTGTGAATACTCTACAGCTATTGGGGAGAGCTGAGGAAAATCTTATCTTAACCTGTGAATACATTCGAGAGCGTTTGGAATCAAAGTTTCCCTCTTGACTGTGATATGATTCGACAAGGAGGCTAGTTTAGTGTATATCCAGACTGGTGTCACAATGAATTGAACCATGTTTTCTCTTGATGTCGGCAGGTCTTGCGAGGTGGTTGCTTGCCTCATGGGCTATAAAAATGTTTGGATATCGTTGGAGACTTTTTCCCAAGTTTTCTCTTCTCCAAGTGCACCCAGAGAAGGGATGTGGTGTAACTCGGCCATTGAGTCAATGCCACTAATCAAATGTTCATATGTTGACATTACTTTCTCCAAATCCTTGATGAGACTTTCCTTGGATTGTACCTTTATCCGGATTTGAAGTTTTTCATTCTGGGTGGCAATCCAATCTCTTCTAGGTAATGTGGTTGGGGCTTGTGGATACCTGTTAGACCACTCCAATATCTTGTCCAATGCAGTAGAGGCTTCCTTTAGCTGCGTGTTCCTCCTTTTAGTTTCGACTTGTGCCTTTAGTAGAGGTGCTACCGTTTGTTTTATGGTAAACATTTCTTCATAGACCTGCTTCATGGAGGCCTCCAAAGTGACTATCTCTCCTTGTATAGTGAGTGATATTTCATTAGCAGGGGTATCCCTGGTTTGAAATTGTCTGACCTCCTCTTATAGCGCCTTCTTTTCTTGCTCTTCTTTGGCTGTCTTGAGTTCGGAGGTCTGCAGTCTATTATTTAAGGACAAAATTTCTTTGCTCATCCTACTCATGTTCCCCTCTATAGTTGTTGCAAAAGCGATACCGACTGAGGCAATCATGACTGGATTATTCCTGGTGTCCAAGACTATATCCTTTCTTGTAGTGACTGTGAGGGGCATCGCAGGGTCCCGTGCCAAACATCTCCTCTTTTCCTGCCTAATATTGTATGTGAATTGATCATAGGTGAGTCTGGTGAGATCGAACACTCCCTCATCTAGATCTTCAGAGGTGCCCAATTCTGAGAGGGTGAAACAGACAGGAGTTGTCAGAGGTATCTCGATGGGCAGCAACTATGTTTCTTCCCCTATTTCTGAGAACGGAGTCCTACTTCCTTTGACTTCTGCTTTGTCTGGTTCTTCCTTTAGCTCACGCTCGGCCTCCGCCTTATCCTGATTTAATTTCAACTGTCGCTCAGCTTCCATCTTTTCTTCCTCCTCTTTCTTCTTCTGTTCCTCCTCCTTTTTTCTGTGGTTTTCTTTTGCTCGCTTCTTCCTCTGCTCTTCTTTCAATTGCTTCTTTTGCTTGTCTTCTTCTTCCTGTGCCCTTTCCTAGGCTTCTTGTTGAGTTTCAGCCTCTTTTCCCTTTTGCTGGGAGGAGGGGTTAAATCCTGTACCGGTCCTAGGCTTCTTGGGCTTTGATGATGATGCTCCTCCTAGCGTATGGATTCTTTCTTCTAGAGTCTGATCATCCTGGCTGGTTGATTCTTCTTGGGTGGCCTCTCTGTCCTTATTATACCAGTGCCTGATTCTGTCTTTAGTAGGGCACTCGTTATGCTAGTAACTCCATTTGAATTTTGCCCTCTTACAGTGGGCTGGGATGATTCTCTCAGGATCATATGTCCAGTATGCTAAAGGGGGCAAACAAAATCCTTTTATTTGTTCGGCCTCTACCTCTACTTCCCTAAAATCCTTCACCGTGTATGCGCTGATAATGAGAGACAGAGTAGGCGATGGCTTCTTCTTACGCTTAGTTAGAACTTTCGAAAATCCCTGTGACATTTGGTAGCATACTGCTTGGAGGAGGAGCTTGTCGGTAACGAACTGGGGCAACGCATAAGGAGCCTTGAGCGACCCGAAAACTCGGATGAAAGTACCCTTCGCGTTAGGGAACCAATGGGCTACTTGGGTTATCGTCTCCATGGTATGCCAGGACATACATGGGGCATATGTTCCAAATAGTTTCTTGTAGAGGGTGTGGATGAAGTTGCGTGCAATCGACTCTATGTCCTGCTTGTACCTGAAATCCCATAACACCATTAGATCTTTGTGAATTAGACCACCATGATTTGGGTCCCAGTTGTGTGACCACCCCTCAAAATGGCACCTTGCACACACCACATCCAAGAGATAGGATGCCATGCAAGTGCCGCATATATGTTCGACTTGAGAGACGCCACTATCATGTTGGCCCAGTTGAAGCGGGTACCGTACACGGTGATAGTGTACATCAGAGAAACCCAAGCGCCATTAAAAAAGGTCACATTTGGATGGCCGTAAATCCTGCATAACATTGAAGCTACTAATTTGTAGGCCTTCCTGAGCCCTGTTGTCTGATATTCTTGGTCCTTCTTGACCTGAAACTTCTCTGTATCCTCTCACCACCCTCTCAGAGTTTCAGGTATGGGAACTGCATGAGTAACGACCCACTCCTCACTGAAAGTATGCTCTCGGGGAGGCAGCGCGTAATAGACTTCCGCATCTTGTCCTTTTATATTTTCAAATGTTTTTCTGTTGTGATCCCAAATAACCCAGATCTTGGGGTCAACCCTTTGCAAGATCCATTCGATCAGTTCTACGCACGGGAATATAAGCGGGTGGGCTCCCGTGTAGTCCAACTTGGATCGTTTAACCTAAATATATACCTGTCGGTCTGGGAGGTCCTCCGGAAATTCGGTCTGCATAAACTCTTTGTAAATATGGTAACAACTCATGTTGTCCCCTTTACCGAAAATGCAGGCTGTGTATCCATAGGTGGGGGGAAACAGAATAGGTCTTTCCTCCTCCGAGATCTCTATCTCAGGACTCTTGTTCCTCTTGCGAATTGCTAGTGGCCCCATGTCACTCGAGGCTAACGAGATGGATACACACTCCAGTTCGGCTTCAATGTCACCTGGCATGTTCATGAAACAATCCCACTATAAGATAGATGTCATAATTTAGAAATATGTGGGATGCTCTTATCCCTGCTTAATTATTTTCAAGGAAATGGGTGAACCTGCGACCTGGCGACCTTGTGACTGGGTTGTGGGGTCGCTAGGTTGCGTGAGTTTAAATTTTCATACAGAGGAAACCTAGTGACTTGGCAACTCCTGACTAGGTCGCTGAGTCACTTAGTCGCATCGGTCAAGATCTGCTTGGCAGTGAGACTTGGCGACTTAGCGACTCGCGACTGGGTCGCAAGGTTGCTCAATCGCGAGGTCTCTCCACTATAAAACTTTTCGAAAATGCGACCTAATGACCAGGCAACTTAGCGATCAAGGTCACTAGGTCACGGGGTCGCGTTAGGGCTGGGTAGACGCTCAGCGAATTTTTTTTTTGGAAAACACACAAGGTACCCAAAAGATCGTTTACCAAGTCACAAATATCTTCATTGGACAGTGAGGCAAGGTCCTTGAAAAGGGGGAGGGGGCAGATAAGTTTCTCAGAAAGGCCCACAAGGTTGTGAAAGGTAAGAATACTGAAGGAGGAAAGGTAGGTTTGCAGAGGGATTGCCAATTAGATGGGTCAAAGGCATACAGGGTTAAATAGTTTAGGGCAAGGGTAAGCAATAGTAACAATTAACTCAGAAAAGAAATAGCAGTAGGATTAGGCAACTTACCTGGGAAAATCGCACTCCAGCTCACTTGTCAAAGGTGTTTTCTTTCTCTGTCGCGCAGGTCAAATGCGACCTATGCGACCCTTCTATATATAAAGGGGTCGCACGTGTGGGTAATTAATGAGGGTCGCAAGGTCGCAAATGAGCTGAGTTAATGAGATGTGTGACCTTGCAACTCTACGACCTTGCGACCTAAGGGGTTGTGGGGTTGCGAGGTCACTAATTTTTGATTTCAGACTGATGTGCGACCCAACGAATTTGCGACCTGAAGGGTCGCAAGGTCGTGGGGTCGCAATTTAGGAAAGTTAACCATATTTGCAACTTAGCGACCTAAGGTTTAGAAAAAGTGAATTTAGGTCTGACTTCTCTTCTTCACAAGTATTAGGGGCTCAAAAATTTAAAGAGAGCAAAATTTTGGAGGGTGGACCAGCACACACAAATGCATGCATGCGCCTGGCAGGACGAGAATTAAAGTCACCCAAAGTTGGGGGGGGGGGGGGGTTGAGCTCGTCGATCCTTCCATTTCATGGGTCCCACTACTTTTTTCCTTGGACCTTGCATGTATGCTCCACCTATCTGCATGTCCCAGGGTGCGGGCGTATCACAATTCATTCCAGTATATTGGACGGAATAGGTTGGAGACACCTTAGATATTTCCAGGATCCGATATAATTATTTCGTCCTCATTGTGTTGCTCCACTGCTAGCGAACCTAATGGTCCCTTCGGAGTCACTGCCTAGGAGTCACGGACATTGCTCCGCTACCAGCGAGCCTGGTCAATACCCCGACGGAATCGTCGCATTGCCTCTATGTGCAAGAAGCCTTTCTCGATCCTTTACCTTATTCATGTGCTAGTTTTCACTTATTTAAAATGTGCTCAGGGCACTTATTAGACTGTGCTCAAGGCACTTATTTAATAGTGGTAATTTTTTCCTGGGGCGGATGAGGGAGCCTGACTTATTTTTCTTGCAAGAGAGGTTGCTCCTGGTCTATATGAGGACCTTTTGGGTTTTCCTGGATGTCCTTTTGTCTCCTTCGATTAGCTCTGTACCTTTCCCATCTAGTGACCAATCACACCAAGACTTTATTTTTTATCGCAATTCCCCGTGCCAGCATGCTAAGCAGGCTACCTGTGCTTGGTTCCTGGGACTTAGCTGTGTTTTCCCCACTGAATGCATATCATAGGCAAGCTCGTGTCCCTTTTGAGTTTCAGGGGCGTTTCTTCACCAGCACATATTCCGGCACAACATTGCCAATTGAGTAACGTCTACATCCTTCCTTCGACATTTGGGATGCTACAGGGGACAGGGTCAATGGGAGCCTGCTGGGAACAAGTGGTTTATTGAAAACAAAGTAGAAAATGAGAACAAAGGAAAAAAATAACACAAAAGAAACGAAAAAAAAATAACAATAGACATATGGTACAGGGTATGAAGACGGCCCCTTAGGGCTATCAGGTGAAATAGTGTTTAAGGTCATGCCCGTTTACTTGGAGGACCTCAATTCTCCCCTCAAGGGTTTGTAGCCTATAAGTGTGGGAGCCGATTTTTTCTTTAATCTGGAAGGGACCTGTCCACAGGGCCTAGAAATTGGAGTGTTTTCCTTTATCCTCGTGAGCTTTGTGATAATTGAAGGGTTGGGAGAGACAAGTTGGGAGGAAGAATAGCTTTTTTTCCGTACACAAGAAAAAACGGGGAGGTCCCCAAGGATGGCTTGGGCGTGACCCGATCAGCCCATAGGGCATTATGGAGAGTGTTATGCCAATTTCTTTGTTGGGAAAAAAAATTATTTTTGATGATGCGGATGAGGTTCTTGTCAGTTGACTCGGCTAACCCATTTCCTTGGGGGTAATAATTGGCGAAATGTTTCAGCACTATACCATTTTCTAGAGAAAAATTATATAATCTCAGAGATGAAAAATATGTTGCATTATAAAAAACAAGGGAGGTTGGAACGCCAAACTTGATCACGATGCATTGGGCGATGAAGGCTATTACCTCTTGATCATTGACTTGATGCAATGATATCGCTTCAACCCACCTTGTGAAGTAGTTTGTGGCAGTGAGGATGTATCTATGTTGCTTGGAAGAGTGTGGAAAGGTTTCCCCAATCACGTCCAACCCCCACTGCTGAAATGGCTCTTCCACTGTGATAGATTGTAATGGGGCAGAAGGTCGTATTTCTCTATTTGTGAACTTTTGGCATTGTTGGCATTTCCGGACATAGGCGTGCGCATCTTTGAACAGAGTAGGCCATTAGAAACCGGCATGCATGATCTTGTGAGTAGTGGTATCCCCCGCATAGTGTCCACTTGTTGGACCATCATGGAGTTCCGCTAAAACTTTCTGTGCCTCATCATACTCCAAACAGTGTAGCAAGACACTGCTGTGGTGCTTGGGAAACAACTTACCCTGCACCAGCTGGTAATATGTAGCTTTTAATCTTAATGCGCGTTTTTGCTGAGCGGTTAAAGTGGGGCCCATGGTATTATGTTTCAGATATTGCTGGAGATCTACGTACCATGAGGAGGTATCCTACCAGGATGTGATATCAGCTTGATACATGTTGATCTCGTGTTCCCAATACTCTTCTTCACTACTCCATGAGTCTGCTGCCTCTGTGGCCATCCGACATAATCCTTGGCCCTTTATAGTGTGTGCTGGCTTGAATTCCAGGTCATATTATTGAAGGCATGTCATCCATTTGCCTCGTCTCTCACCCAGCTCCTGTTGTACGAACAGTGAGAAAACAATTGGGTGAGGCACGAAGACTGTGACATGACTCTTCAAAATATACGGCCTGAAGTTTTTAACCGCCTTGTATACTATGTAAGCTTTTTTGTCAATATCTGGATAATTCAGCTCGACGCCTTGTAACCCAGTGCTCATAAATGATATAGGCCACTCATCGTTGTTGTCATCTCTCTGAGTGAGGACAGCGGCCAAAGATGAATATGAGGCAAAGGTATACAAGATAAAGCCTTTGTTGAAATCTGGACTATGAAGAGCAGGTGCTTCTGTGATGGCTCTCTTGATGTTATCGAACGCTTCTTTCTCAGGAGGATTCCACTTAAAGTTAGTGTTTTTCTTAATCATGCCTTGCAATGGTTTCACGATTTGGGCGAAATCTGATATAAATTTTCGGACTAAGTTGATTTTGCCGAGGAAAGACTGCATAGCTTTCTTACCATTTGGGGGTGGTATTTGAGTGCTTCTTTAGTTCCTTTTGGATCATCGGTTCTAAGGCGGGGTGTACTTTTCTCAGTTTTTGTTGGAAAGGCTTCACTCATTCCTTCATGGGTATCACATGTTGGATAATCCGTGTATCATAAGTTCGTAGCTCATCATATGTCCAGGCAAACACATCTCGGTATTTCTTAAATAATTCGGTGAATGCATGCTTCTCCTGAGGGGTGCACTCATTATCCAGATTGACGAGCTTGGGATCCTTGTCTTTCCCAAGATTAATTTGTCGATGCGCTAACGTGGAACTTTGCACCTTCGTGTTTGGGGGCCCTCGGAAACGGTTCTATAGGTCGAACATTTTTTCGAGTGACACTATCCCTTTGGGTATGGGATTTTATTTCCGATCTCGTTTTTCCTCTTGCAAAACTCGATCATGATCCTCTTCTTCTATAACTGTGTCTTTGAATATGTTCGTATTGAGCATGAAACCCAGTACCTGTTGGTCATCATTGAAAACGCGCAAATTAGTGACATTATCTGGTATGGATCGCTTGTAAATAACTTCAATATAAAATCCATCTCTAAGTGGGGTGAACCTAGCAGCAACGTTGGCGAGTGTATTGGCTACAAAATTGTTCATTCTAAGTACGGATTTAATACCGAAAGCATCAAAAGTAGAAATTAAACACCATACCTCTTGCTGGTAACCTTTCAGATGTGGAGACAAGCAATGGATGGTGTTACGTACCTAACGAGTGATAATCTCAGAATCGCCAATTACCTTTAAACAACGGACTTTTAGATCTATGGCCTTTTTTAGTCCGAGCAGCAACGCCTCATACTCGGATGTATTATTTGTGCACTAGAACTCTAGCCGACAGGAAATTAGAAACTTGTTCTTCTGAGGGTCCAACAAGATATAACCTACGCCAGCCTCGTCTTGGGTTTTGGAACCGTCATATTACAAGGTCCATATTTCATCTTTTGATTTGACAAGGCTGTCCGAGCACAATGGGGGCATACTCGGGGTAGCAGTTTCTAATGGGTTCTTCGTTGAGGCGAAGGAATTTTCAATGACAAGAAGTAGCTCATACTGGACGTATTGAGTGACCAAAGATTGGGGAGTTTGATAGCACCAAAAAATGGATTCTAAGAAACACATACCGAGCTCTTCTTGTGCGAAACTGACTGGTTCATTAGTTGTGTCCAGGTCGATCACAGTATATTTGATGTACGGCTCACTTTTGACCCGAATTTGGTTATTCCTGCCCTTGTACGGGAGCTAGAGGTGGGACCAATCAATGGAAAAGTATCCTTGCAGCTTGCTGGACCAATCTCTGCTCAAAAGAAGGCCATAGGCCTCGAGGATATCCACGATTACTATGTCGATGCACTGATGCACTCTAGAATCAGAGGATAGGTAGATGATGACGTTGTTTAATTCGCATACTGCAAGGACTTGAGATCTGTCGAGTTGGATGATCCTGGCATCAGTTTTCTCAGGACAGATGTTTAACTTCTTGCATACAGATAAGGGCATAACATTCATGGATGCACTAGAATCGACGAGGCAATTATGGACATTGAAGTTAAATATCTCGAAGGAGAGGAGGAAAGGTGGTGTGGATCCCCCAGAGTTGGCGTTTACGGCATTTACGATGGATTGGGGACTAGCAGCAGTTTAGGTAGATGTGATGCTCACAGGTTTGGTTGCCGGTAGATTGGAAAAGGCCTTGAGGATAAGATCTCATTGGTTAGCAATGCGAGTGAGCTTGTAAAGAGAAATATTGGCCCAGGTCTTCTTCATACCCTCGATAATGTTATACCCAGAATCTATGTGTGAGGCAATTTCGGTGGTGTTTTTAGGGGAAACCGATGAAGCTTTAGCCTTGGGGCCTTCTTGGGGATTAGTTGGACTAAATTTCCCATGAGTCTTGTTTTGGTTTTCTGTGTTTGGTGGCAGGATTTTCCTTAAGAAAGCTTTTCTTTTTTCTTTGAAGGACTGCACAGGGATCGAGCCTTTTCCCCTCAAGCCATAGTTTCAAGGGGGTTTAGATTTAGGGTCGTCAGCAAAGTTTATCCCTGTTGTGGAAAGGGGGGAATCCCCACAAATGACCTCAAAAGCGAGGACAGTGGAACCTACATCTTCATCCGGGGGGGAGGCCTCCTCGTTGTCTAAGATAGTCTCCTCTTCTAGATCCCTGGGGGTTTGGTCTTCCAGAAGTTGATTAACCATGGTGGTCATGTTATTTATCCACAGGGGGAAATTTTTCTCTAAGTGGGAGGCTTGATAGAAAGAACAAAAATTGTCCTTGCTTATTTCTTCAAAGTTGAGGCCAATACTTGAGTTTGACGAGGGCCAGGTCACAGCGGGGTTATTCTTTCTGAAGAAATCTTTATATGTTTTAGCAGCTGGGAAAGAATCATTGTTCTTCCTCTTCAGATCGTGGACTTCATTGGTCAGTAACTTGAGAGATTTTGTGATACTTTCGAAATCAAAGGGGTCCTTATCTTTGTCTCCAGATTTATGATTTGAGGATTGTGCTCTCTTTTTGGTCGGCTTTTGATCATCTCGTCCTTCATGGTCGATGGCTGCTATGGATAGCATATCTATTTCAACAGCTAGGGCAGTGGTGTAATTTGCTTCCATTGTAGCTCTAGCTTCGCACTTCACGAAGATGGCGATATCCCGAGGGAGAGCTCGAGTGTAGTAGTCAATGGTGATGGAACTGTCTAAGGCCATATTCGGCGGGAATTTGTTCAAGATTGTAGCGAAGCGTTGATTGAAATCTTTGACTTTCTCTTTTTTCTGACACTTCAAAGTACTAAGTTCTGTGAGGAGCATGGAAGGATTTTTGTCTTCTGAAAACTTTTGGAGGAAAATACCATGGAACTTCTCCCAGGAAGAGATGGAAGCAACAGGGAGGGATCGGTACCAAGTGGAGGCTTGATTCTCTAAAGTATGGGGAAAAATACGACATGCTACATCATCAGATTGTACTCTCATCATTTGTAGGGCTAGGTAAAAGTTTCTTATGTGATCTTCGACCAGTGTACCCTTTTCGGGGTCGAACTTAGGGAGGTGCTTCTCTGGATGTCGGGGCATGTCATGGAGGGGGCCATGGAGGGCTAAAGGAGACTGCACCATCCAAGCCAGAGGCTGCACATGCCTAGCCTGCTGGTAGCGCGGTATGTAAACACATCCTATTTCACTTTCTGACTCGCTCCCTTTGCCTGACCCGAATGCTTTGCCTTCATGATGGGACTGCATGTCCTAATTCCTCCCTTGGTTCCCTAGATCTCTGATATTTCTCCAGTTATAGAGAAACGAAAATATATTCTAGTTTCTGTGGTGAGGGTGGTGGCCGGGATTCCGGCCTTGTCCACGGCCCCTGTTCCTTTGGCCTTTGTATCCCCAGCCCCTCCCTGCTCCTCCTCCAGGTGGGTCGTTTGGTTGAGTATTATCATTCAGAGTTTGGTCCGATTGAGGGTTGGCGTTGGGTTGTGGTTCGGTGATTTCGAGGCCACCCTCTTCCACCCCCGGAGGGCTATCCGGGGGTTCTTTAGAATTCTACTCAACTGTGTCTACATAATCTTCGATCATAAGACCCACAAGATGAGGTAGGGAGTTGACAAGGGTTCCTTGGCGAGTGTGGTTAGCTGCCAGAGTTATAGGATTGGCTAAGGAACTAGTGACCGAGGCTTACTGTAAACCCTTGAAAAGGTTGCTCGCGATAGGGCGCAGGGCCCTTAGTTGATCTAAAGTGACCTAATAGTAAGGGGCTTCCTCCTCCTGGGAATTTTCTAAGGGTGGAGGACTGATATTTTCATACATGATCTCCCCTTGGGGAGTTTGTAATGGGATGTTGCTTGTGTGCAAGGAACTTGCCATTCAAACCCTCCTTCTAGAGCCAAATCTGTTGACGTGAAAATATGTCCGGCCAACAGTAGCGGATCTCCCCAGTACAAATTCCCAATTAGACTCTAAACTGTTTGTGATAAGGATCCCGTCCAGGATGTGGGTCCGGCTACCGCTGAATACTCCTTTTCTCGAACATGAACGAGCTTTGCAGAGCTGTGAACACATGTCTATCTGAATGGTACAATGCAAATGGTTGATGAGTCTCAATGAACATAAAATATTATGAATAGAAAGATGAGTTGGAAATCATGAAGCCAAGGAAGTACTGTTAGCAACACATCATTAGGGTCATGCTTGTAAAAAGTTGTTCGGATCACAGAAGAAACAGTTCTTTATGGTTAGAGCGCCCTTCACTTCCTGAAGCGATTTACAAAGATGAGATAAATGTCAGTAACATAGTTGCTTAACATTTCCTATATAAACAAATTAACATTATTAATAACATTTAGTGAGCTGAATGTATAAATGATATAAGTGGAAAAAGCAGATGATTTAATCAGCATGATATGAGATAGATAAGACAAAAATATTCACAATGTTAACACATTAACTCCCATAATATCCAAGAATGGAATCAAAACAAGTGCTCGTATTCATTCATAAAGAGGGTATTCAATGCTATACAATTCTCTGCTGCTTAGGAGTCCTCGAAAAAAGGTCCCTTTACAATTCCCGGAAGGGAGTATTTATAAAACAATATTGACCCTTGGGTATCCCTGACTTTTTGCCTTCCCGATCGTTGGTTTACTTTGCGACTTGAGGGAAATTGCGACTTGCGACCTCAGCTAAGGCTACGACCTGCGACCCTTCAGTTGCTGCGACCTGCGATCTGCTCTACTTGCCACTACCTTGTAACTTTATCATGGAAGTATTTAGGTGATTGCGAGGCTTGGGACATCTATATGCTGCTGCTCTTTGAGGTAGGTCTGCCAAGCCTGATAATCTGCAGCTACTGGGGAGACCTAAGGCGTATCTTCTCTTAACCTGTGAAGACATTCGAGAGCATTTGGAATCAAAGTTTCCCTCTTGACTGTGATCTGATTTGACAAGGAGGCTAGTTTAGTGTATATCCGGATCGGTGTCACAATGAATTGAACCATGTTTTCTCTCGACGCCGACAGGTCTTGCAAGGCGGCTGCTTGCCTCATGGGCTGTAAAAATGTTTGAATATCGTTGGAGATGTGGATGTGGTGTACCTCGGCCATTGAGTCGATGCCACTAATAAAATGTTCATATGCTGATATTACTTTCTCCAGATCCTTGATAAGCTTTTCCTTGGATTGTACTTTATCCAGATTTGAACTTTGTCATTTTGGGTGGAAATCCAATCTCTTATAGGCTACATGGTCGGGGCTTGTGGATACCTATTATACCACTCCAATATCTTGTCCAATGCATTAGAGGCTTCCTTTAGCTGCGTGTTCCTCCTTTTAGTTTCGGCCCGTGCCTTCAGTAGAGGCGCTACCATTTGTTTTATGGTAAAAATTTCTTCATAGACCTGCTTCATGGAGGCTTCCAAAGTGACTAGCTCTCCTTGTATAGTGAGTGATATTTCATTAGCAGGGGTATCCCTGGTTTGAAATTGTCTGACCTCCTCTTGTAGCACCTTCTTTTCTTGCTCTGCTTTGACTGTCTTGAGCTCAGAGGTTTGTAGTCTGTTCTATAAGGACATAATTTCTCTACTCATCCTACTCACGTTCTCCTCTGTAGCTACTACAAAAGTGGTACCGGCTGAGGCAATCATGACCAGATTAGTCCTAGTGTCCAAGACTATACCCTTTCCTGTAGTGACTGCGAGGGGCACTGCAGGGTCTCGTGCCAGATATCTCCTCTTTTCCTGCCTAATATTGTGTATGAATTGATCGTAGGTGAGTTTGGTGAGATCGAACACTCCCTCTTCTAGATCTTGGAAGGTGCCCAATTCTGAGAGGGTGAAACGGACAGGAGTTGTCAGAGGTATCTCGATGGGCATCAACTCTGTTTCTTCCCCTATTTCTGAGAACGGAGTCCTACTTCATTCAGCTTCTGCTTTGTCCTATTCTTCATTTAGCTGGCGCTCGACCTCTGCCTTATCCTACTTTAATTTCAACTGGCGCTCAGCTTCCATCTTTTCTTCCTCCTCTTTGTTCTTCTCTTTCTCCTCCTTTTTTCTACGGTTTTCTTCTACCCGCTTCTTCCTCTGCTCTTCTTTCAATTTATTCTTTCTCTTGTCTTCTTATTCCTTTTCCCTATCCTCGGCTTCTTGTTGAGCTTTAGCCTCTTTTCCCTTTTGTTGGGAGGAGGGGTTAAGACCTGTACTGGTCCTAGGCTTCTTGGCCTTTGATGATGATGCTCCTTCAAGCGTATGGATTCTTTCTTCTAGAGTCTGATCATCCTGGCTGGTTAATTATTCTGGGGTGGCCTCTCTGTCCTTGTTATACCAACTCCTGATTCTGTCTTTAGCAGGGCACTCGGTATGCTGGTAACTCCATTTGATTTTTTCCCGCTTACAGCGAGCTAGGATGATTCTCTCAAGATCATATGTCCGGTGTGCTAAAGGGGTAAAAAAAATCCTGATTTGTTCGGCCTCTGCCTCTACTTCCCTGAAATCCTTCACCGTGTATGCACCGATAGTGAGAGGCAGAGTGGGCCATGGCTTCTTCTTACCCTTAGTTAGAAATTTTGAAAATCCCTGTGACATTTGGTAGCATACTTCTTGGAGGAGGAGCTTGTCGATGACGAACTGGGGCAGCGCATGAGGAGCCTTGTGTTAGTATGAATTTTAATTCCAAGTGTACGAAAAAATACCACTTTAGATGCGCATAACAAAAAACCCTAATAGCAAAGATGGCTGACAATATCCTCATATATGCAGTTAGGTGATCAAGATAAATGCTGCAAAAATCTAGATCTATGCATTAGAAGACATTAAGCAGTAGAAAAAATAAGATTTACTCCATGCATCCAATAGACAAGACAAGAATATGTTGAATGAATTTTGTATTAACAACACTTGAGAGGAAAACACAAGAGCGTGTTCCCTGTTCTCCTCAATGGGATGGGTTCTTGTAAGTCCTTAGCACTTCAGATCTAAAATTCCTCTCTCTTGATGGTGTAGAAAACCTAGACAAAAAATGGTAGAAAAATATGACTATGATGGTGGATCAATAGTTAGACCAAATGTTTAGATCCAAAGTGAACTTTAGGCAACAAAAGGTGGTAAATGAATGGGAAAACCCTTCTATTTATAACAAAATATTGAGTTAGTCTAGATATTGGTGCATAATTAAAATATTAGTAACCAAATCAAGATCCAAGTTTTATGGAATATTTTATTATATTTTTTTGGAGGGAAAAGGAATTTGACTTGGGTCAAACCCCTTTATTTGTAAATAATAAATAAATAAATGATTTATTTATCATTTTAAGGATGTGGTTGAGTAATAATCAAATAAATGATGATTTATTTAATTACTTAAGGGTGATTTAGTCATATTTAACAAAGAATATTATTTAAATAAGGTTTAAATACTTATTATTTAGAAAATAATAAGACAAATAATGATTTATTTAATTAATTTCCTTGTTTTGGGTTAAATATAACTAGGAATATTAATTAAACTGTTGTTTAACTAATTATTCCTTGAGGAAAATCAAACAAATGTAGATTTATTTAATATTTTCAGTTTCTTGTTTAGACCATAAACAACTTAATAAAGGTGGTTTACTAAGTTATTTTTCATAGTGAATGCAATTTTACTTAGGGTAAAATTGGTCTTACATGGTGTACTTGGGTCCATTTAATAACAATAGTTTAGATGACAAAAAAATGGTGTAACTGATCTCCCCCCAGCGTGCAAGCGTTAGGAGCTAACCGTATCACCGAAGTACGTTGTAAGAACTCAATCACTAGACATCGAAGGGGAAGTCAAAGAGAGAGAAGTATAAGGTAGACCAAAGTGTTGAAAAAACTAGACCCTGAGGAGGCGAGACTTATAGGTGCGACAAGTCTCTTTGATGAGTGAGTACTTGTGCTATAGGCGGCGGGGGAGGCATACCTATACTCGTTGAGGCAAAGTACAAAAGATAAGGCATCCAGTAAACAAAGGGAATGAACAATACAATACATGCTCGCATAAACATGAGCCAAATAAACAACACGATAATGAATCCCACATACATATTGTGCCTGGGATAACAGCCAGGACTTGTACAATAATATCTGAGTATATGAGATATAAATACAACCCAGATGCCCCTGTAAACAGGAAAGGGCTCTGATAATCTGACTGAAACATGAAATAAAAAAGGTGCTTGAAGCGGCTGAGGCCGACATCATCAAATCTATGGAGTTGCATTGAAAGGTTGTAATGGAGAGATCATCCGAGCATGTGGGGGGCTACCTATAGGGCCACCCCCTCATGAGGGCTGAGATATCTCACACACACCTGGGAATCACCGATGTCAGCTGCTGCATCACTGAACCATCGAGTATATGGATCTCAATCATGCTGAAAGGAGCTGGAGCTGAGAAACAATAAAGTCAAAGGGAAATAAGGAGTCCCTTTTCCTGATCCGAGGCACCAAACAAGAGTGGAAGCTGGAACCAAGGTACACCGCCCTCTAGACCTGCCCTCTAGAATGAATGAGTTGATGTCGACAGAAGGAGGTCTGCCATAGGTGAGGCAATAAGGGATCCTCAACTAAGGCACGAGAGAAAATAGTAGAGTGACTGACAGACTGACACCAATGATGATGATGAAATGAGGGGTACTGAATAGCGAACATATGACTTCCCTTGTTAGAGCATAAAGGGCATGGATGACCTGGTAACGACTGACACAATATCATGAGGGATAGGGGACAGTGGGACTGAAGGCCATAATGTGTGACATGAGAGAGGAACCAAGCAATGAAGGATGGAGGACTATAGCGGGATGCAAAGGGACTCGGGATAGACTCCATGAATGCAATGATGAGTCAAATCGGATGCTCTAAACAAGGGTGACTCGATGGTGCTGCCACATAAAAAAGGTCCAATGGGGACCATAAAAACATGAGTACAAGATGGTAACTCACGACGAAAGTCGACACGAGCATGGACAAGTATGGAGGCAAAGTGTTGCCCCTTGTACGAGTGTTTCAAGAGAATAAATTCGATTTTGAGGAGGGGTGAAGTGATGCTTCTTGGAAAAAATGTGTCATGGTGGAGTATCAAGTCGCTAAAAACTAACAGATACCCATTTGAGGGCTCGGTGAGAGCTTTCCAACGGTAAAGATGATTCATCAAACTAATCTATGGTTTGGCCACAGCAGGTGAAAGAAAAATTAGGGGTTTTCTTTTACTAAGGAATTTTCCCTCCAAATTCACTCATTTGTAGGTGGAGCTGTGGTGAATGTAGTGGGGAGAGGAGGCCCTAAATACTTCGGCAATCATAGCAGAAAAACCGACCGTTGGAATTGAGATCCATCAATTGCAGGTAAGAGGCCTAATCCTACTCTTTCATTTCAGTGGATTGAAAGTTTAGTTTAGGTACCCGGAGCTCATGAATAGGCCAGGTCGCACTTTTGGGGGTTTGTTCTGCGACCTGGGTAGCAGGTATTGGGCAGAAAATTGCGACCTGTCCCAGGAAATGACCTGAAAAGTGTGACTTGTCAGAGAAAGGCGGTTTCAGTGTTGTTTTTGGCTGATATTTGGGATTTTTATGGATGAGGGGCATAGGTGCCCCCAAACATATTTTGGTCATGCCAAAATGTATTTAGAAAAGGGGAATCTAAACACATTTTAATGATGTCGCGCACCATTTTTTTCGTTATGGTTATGCAGTTTGATAAAGGGAATGGAGGATTACCAATCTCTTTTAGTACTGCATATATGAATCAAATGGACTTTAAGTTTCCATATTGGCATACATGGTGTCACTATCCCAAAGAAAGGATTTGGAGATAATGAAATGGTGCTCTCCCAGAAAACTCACAGGTTGGTCAACAACAATGTCGAAGGGACTGGGTTGTTTATGTAATATGAAGGAATGATGAGGGGTATCATCCCTAGAGTGATCTAAAGTGATATGGGACTCTAGAGGTTCTTCTAAATGTGGAAGAATAATTGTAATAGAGTGGACACGACCAGATACAGTAGGAGATTTGTGGACAATTTCTTCTCCTAGTCTCTCAAATATGGGTTCTCCCTTACCCAAACATTGGGTGTCAATGTAATGGCCACAAGGTGTATGTGGTTCGAATGCATGGGTTCGATGTAAGGGGGGATAGATAAATTCAGGGGTGGTGACTACTTCCATAATGTCGTCATCGTAATAGAAGATGGGGTGACTGGTGGAAGAAAGACCACCTGACGCGGCGAAGCTACCTGACTCATCATCATGAGAAGAGAGGTTCACATGTGCATCGTCACAAGTGATGACAGAAGAGTAAGCAGATAAAGGATCTATCGATGTTGAGCCCAGGGTGATCGCTGAAGGGAGGTCAAGCGAAACATCAGGGGACGTCTCCAAGGGGCCTTCCACCGAGGGTCTCATGGATATTGATAGGTAGAAAATGGCGGACGAAGGCTTTGTCATCTCAACATCAGGAGAGGGAATTTCAATGGGAGCATTCGTGTCCTCTGGTTTTGCCGAAGCAAAAAGCGCAAATAAGGGAGCAGTGGACTCGCTGCGCTTGGCCTCAAATTGGCACACCGCTTCCAAAGAGGAGAGGTACTCTTCAAGGCGGGGACAGAGGTGAGTATAGTGGCCATGGAAATCACACAAAGCACAAGGGTGATTTGTGCGCAAAGACTTGAGTTTCAGGACTGAATCAGGTATAGTGACATATACCTCTAGGATATCAGACACTGGAAACATCTCATTGACCATGGACTTAAGGTGAGGCAATTCCAAACAAGTATGGGTGGTGTGACCGACAACATCACACAAAGCACACTGGATGGTATGCTTTGGAGGCTGAGGAGGGGCAGGGTTGTTGGGGCAGCCTTGTCCTTTTATGCCCCCTTATGATATTTTCCCTTCTTACCCGAAGCGGTCGCAACAAGAGGTGGTTCCTGTTGAGGTGACTGAGGCACTGTTGCAGCGGGAGAAGTAATGGGGACTAGTTGAACCGAGGTCAAAGAAATATAAGGTTTGGGTTGACCAGGTAGGGTAGCGGCTGGAGGATCAAGGTACTAGACTGGAATCCCAAGGGTTAGGTTAGGAAGAGAGAGGGTGGCCATGACAGGTACCATATACACTCTTAGTCGGGGAGCTAGGAACGTTATCTGACCAGAGGGGTAATAACCAGGCGAGATGGCGCTAAGATGGTTAAGGCTTGGAGGAACTGTTCTAGGAGGATAAAGAGGCTCATGAGTACCAGCTGAAGGTGAAGGGCCAGGAGGAGAAGGTTCAGAAGGCTGATCAGAGGTCATCATGAGAATATGGTAATCGGAGGTACCAGATGGAAGAGGTTGAGTGGCCACTTGACCTTCAGGTGGTTGGGTAACCACAAATCCTTGCTGAGGGAAAGGATCGATAAGCACAACTGGTTGATTAGGTGCAGGAATGGGAGGAACAGAAGGGACGGCTTAATGTCCTCTCAATGTTGCTTGAGACTCCCACAGCTTCCGCATCTGTGGCAAAAGAGGACAATCATGCGTATAATGACCATAAAAACCACAACAAGAACAAGGCTTGTTCGTGCGAACATGCCTGTCCTGCTTGGGCTGGGTTCCCTGTTACTGGTTAGCAGTGTTAGGAGCATTATTTTGAGGATTAGGTCCAGGATTACCAAGAGAAGAACGATTTTGAGTTCCTTTCCTCTTCTTTTTGGAGGGAGGAGGATTAGTCATGCCCTGTTGTGCATACACCTACCCCTGAGGGGGTGGTGGTTGCTGTTGCGGGGGTTGAGAAGGCAAGGGAGGAAGCGGTGCTAATGCTGGAGGAGCTGGAGCACCAGGCTGTGGATACAGATAATAAGGAGGTTAGGTAACAGTGTGGTAAACAGGAGGTTGGGAAAAAATAGGAGTCATGCCGTATCCTGGATACGTGTTATCGGGAGGGGGAAAAGTGCATGAGGTGTTGGCCCCTCCCTAAGGAAAACCATATCCCATGGGAGGTTGAGCATACGGATTAGAGAGAGCTCCAATAATAGCGTCAGTGGCATGAGATGCCCCTGGTGCGTTGGTACTACTGGGTCTAGGAAGATCAGGTAGAACGGTATAAGCATAACCAAACTGAGCGTAGATTAGGTCATACTTTAACACAATTTGGAGAGCAGCTTCTTCGGTTTGAGGAAAGTGTGATGCGACATCTTTCCCGATAGGAGGCAAGAGATATCAAAGGAACCAGTCCACGTAGACACGATCTTCGAAGGTAGGGGATCGACATAGGCTCTTTCTTCTTCGCCATTCCTGGACATGGTTGGATAGGCGGGTCGCAGACGATTGACGGAAAGAATTCAAGAGTTTGGTACCAATGTCATAACGAAGAGGAAGCTGGAAGTAGACAGAAAATCCTGGGCAAGGGTCGCAAAGGTGGTATGAGAGAAAGGGTCCTGATCAACATACCACTTAGAAGCTTCACCTGTAAGCGTTCGTTGGAACAATCGAAGACAGACAGATTCATCGGTAACGGAGTTAGACGAACATCACATGTGGAAAGATCAAACATGATTTGAAGGATCTTCTCCAGCAAGGCCTTCAAACTTTGGGATGTCGGAAGGGAGCTTTGTCGGGATAACAGGCGAACTAGCGTCATGGTGTATAGGATCTTTTACCAACTAGTCAAAATCGGGGAGGCTGATGCCTGCCATGAAGGGGAGCAAGGGCACAATCGGGGTAGTGTCCGTTGCGGTCCCACTAGTGGTATTCCTGGCATGAGGTCTGAGGTTACCACAAGCATTAATTCCTGCACCAGACATGGTGAAGGTGTCAGGGGGAGAACGGAATGCGAAATGAGAAGGAGAACCCAAAGGACCAGAAGAAGAGTCAGTGTGCAGACTCGGTGGAGGACTAACTCGAATCCTAGGCGGAGGAGTAAGTATTTTAGTGTGTTTTGATTAGTTTTTTACTCACTTATAGACTAGTTATTGAGAGACCCACCTCCTTGGGTTTAGATTATCGCATTATTAGCTGTTTATTTTCTGTTTTTGCAGGCCTATATACTGTCATTTGCAGGTTTATTTACAGCTATACAACACTTTTTTTTTCTCTACAAACGTCTGGGTTTAAAAATTAAAATTTACACAATTTTACACACATGCCCTAAGTGAAAAAGGGCTTGGTGGAAACTGAGGATGAAGGCCAAGAAGTCTCCAAGATAAATGCCATGGTGGCGCAATGATGATGACACAAACATGACATAAAGGAAAAAGAGACCGACAAGGGCAGGGAGGTGCAAGATCAACTGATTACAATGTCGAAACAAGGGCATAGAGGTGCAGGATCAATTGATTTCAAGGTTTTTAGAGTCTTTGCTTGGTGGTGTTAACCAAGCCCTTTTTCGCTTAGGGTGTGTGTGTAAATTTTAATTTTTAAACCTAGACGTTTGTAGAGAAAAAAAAAGTGTTGTATAGCTGTAAATAAACCTGCAAATGACAGTATATAGGCCTGCAAAAACAGAAAATAAACAGCTAATAATGCGATAATCTAAACCCAAGGAGGTGGGTCTCTCAATAAATAGTCTATAGGTGAGTAAAAAACTAATGAAAACACACTAAAATAACCAATAGATCTAAGGTCAGGAGGGATAGGGATCTAAAGGTCAAAGTCTGCTGGAAAGTGGTGCAGAAAACAACAACAAATCAGGGGAAAATTTGTTGTAAAAGAGGTGGTGAAAGGCTATCTCCTGGAGGGAAACGAAGTGAACCCTAGAGGAAAACAAAAACAAAGCTAAATGAGGTGATTTGGATGGATAACAAGCTGATCTAAAGCAGATCTAAAGGTGAGGTATCAGATCTGAAAAGAAAAAAAAAAGGCTGAAGACTCTGAAATTTCAAACAACCTGCAACAGAAAAAAATATTCCACAAAAAGTGGAGGGTATTGAAGCCCTAGGGGTCTAGGTTCCAGCTTAGTTGAGAAAAACAGAACAAGTACAGGTCCAAAACAGGCGGAGACAGAGGTCAAACAACCCTGAACAGAGGCTCAGACAAACCTAGAAAACTTTTAGAAAAATCCCTGCAAAAAGTCCAGGTCGCAGTTTCTGACCTGTTTTCAGTAGAGGTCGTAGTTTTTGGGCTGAAAGGTGCATCCTGAGGGTTTAGGTCGCGGTTTTTGGGCCAAAAAGTGCGACCTGCACTTCCGACACTCTCGGAGGCAAATTTCAGAAAAATTTATCATCTCAGCTGCGGCTGATGTCTGTCACCTGCGCAATATGTCCGAAAACACATGGAAGTTAGAATTTTTATCATTTTAGGGTTTTATAGGTTAAAAACAACATCAAGAAAAGAAAAAACAAGGGTTTGAAGAGAAATCCTAGGGTTTGAAGCAGCTGGATATGCAAGGATCAGAAAAACGACAGTGGTCGTAATCGTAAACCCAGGTGGAGTCGCTAGTTGTTATTATGAATCTTAATTCCAAGCGTACCAAAAAAGACCACTTTAGCTACGTATAACAAACAGCCCTAATAGCAAAGATGGCTTCCAATATCCTCAGATATACAGTTAGGTGATCAAGATAAATGCTGCAAAAATCTAGATCTATGCATTAGAAGACATTAAGCAGTAGAAAAAAACAAGATTTACTCCATGCATCCAATAGACAAGACAAGAATATGTTGAATGAATTTTGTATTAATGGCACCTAGGAGGAAAACACAAGAGGGTGTTCCCTGTTCTCCTCAATGGGGTGGGTTCTTGTAAGTCCTCGGCATTTCAGATCTAAAATTCCTCTCTCTTTATGGTGTAGAAAACCCAGACAAAAAATGGCAGAAAAATATTACTATGATGGTGGATCAATAGTCAGACCAAAAGTATAGATCCAGAGTGATCTTTAGGTAACAAAAGGTGGTAAATGAATGGGAAAACCCTTCTATTTATAACAAAATATTGAGTTAGTCTAGACATTGGTGCATAATTAAAATATTATTAAACAAATCAAGATCCAACTTTTATGGAATATTTTATTATATTTGTTGGAGGGAAAAGAAATTTGACTTGGGTCAAATCCCTTTATTTGTAAATAATAAATAAATAAATGATTTATTTATCATTTTAAGGATGTGGTTTAGTAATAATCAAATAAATAATGATTTATTTAATTACTTAAGGGTGATTTAGTCATATTTAACAAATAATATTATTTAAATAAGGTTTAAATAATTATTCTTTAGAAAATAATAAGATAAAAAATGATTTATCTAATTAATTTCCTTGTTTTGGGTTAAATATAATCAGGAATATTAATTAAACTGTTGTTTAACTAATCATTCCTTGAGGAAAATCAAACAAATGTAGATTTATTTAATATTTCCTCATGGGGTTTCCTGTTTAGGCCATAAACAACTTAATAAAGGTGGTTTACTAATTTATTTTTCATAGTGAATGCAATTTTACTTAGGGTAAAATTGGTCTTACATGGTGTACTTGGGTCCATTTAATAACAATAGGTTAAATGAAAAAAAAATGGTGTAACACCTTGAGCGACCTGAAAACTCGGATGAAAGTACCCTCCGTGTTAGGGAACCAATGGGCTACTTGGGTTATCATCTCCATGGCACGCCAGGACATACATGGGGCATTTGTTCCAAATAGTTTCCTAGAGAGGGCGGGGATGAAGTTGCGTGCAATCGACTCTATGTCCTGCTTGTACTTGGAATCCTAGAATACCATTAGATCTTTGTGAATCAGACTGCCATGCTTTGGGTCCCAGTTGTGTGACCACCCCTCAAAATGGCACCTTGCACACACCACATCTATGAGATAGGATGCCATATAAAATTTTGAAGCATACCCTTCATCTGGTGCAAGTGCCACAGATATGTTCGACTTGAGGGCCGCCACTATCATGCTGGCCCAATTGAAGCAGGTACTGTACACGGTGATAGTGTACAACAGAGAAACCTAAGCACTGTTAAAAAAGGTCACATCTGGACGGTTGTACATCCTGTATAACATTGCAGCTACTAATTTGTAGGCCTTCCTGAGCCCTGCTGTCTGATATTCTTGGTCCTTCTTGACCCGGAACTTCTTTGGATCCTCCCACCACCCTCTCAGAGTTTCAGGTATGGGAACTACATGAGTAACGACCCACTCGTCACTGAAGCTCTGCTCTCAGGGAGGCAGCGCGTAATAGACTTCTACATATTGTCCTTTTAGATTTGCAAATTTTTTTCCATTGTGATCCCGAATAACCCAGATCTTGGGGTCAACCCTTTGCAAGATCCATTCGATCAGTTCTGCGCACGGGAATATAGGCGGGCGAGCTCCGCGTAGTACAACTTGGATCGTTTAACCTAAAAATATACCTGTCGGTCTGGGAGGTCCTCCAAAAATTTAGTCTGCGTAAAATCTTTGTAAATCTGGTACCAGCTCATGCTGTCCCCTTTACCGAAAAATGCAGGTTGTGTCTCCATAGGTGGGGGGAAACGGAATAGGTCTTTCCTCCTCCGAGATCTCTATCTCAGGACTCTTGTTCCTCTTACGAATCGCTGGTGGCCCCATGTCACTCGAGGCTGATGAGATGGATACACACTCTAGTTCGACTTCAATGTCACCTGGCATGTTCATCAAACAATCCCACGATAAGATAGATGTCATAATTTAGAAATATGTGGGATGTTCTTATCCATGCTTAATTATTTTCAAGGAAATGGGTGAACCTGCGATCTGGCGACCTTATGACTATGTCGCGGGGTCGCTAGGTTGCGTGAGTTTAAATTTTCATACAAAGATGACCTAGTGACTTGGCGGCTCACGACTAGGTCGCTGAGTCTCTCAGTCGCACCGGTCAAGATCTGCTTGGTAGTGCGACCTGGCGACTTAGCGACTCGCGACTGGGTCGCAAGGTTGCTCAGTCGCGAGGTCGCTCCACTCTAAAACTTTCCGAAAATGCAACTTGGAGACCCCGCGACTTAGCGACCAAGGTCACCAGGTCGCGTTAGGGTTTGGCAGACGCGCGGCGAAAAAAAGATTTGGAAAACACACAAGGCGCCCAGAAGATCGTCGACCAAGTCATATAGATCTTCATTGGACAGTGAGGCAAGGTCCTTGAAAAGGGGGAGGGGGTAGATAAGTTTCTCATAAAGGCCCACAAGGTTGTGAAAGGTAAGAATCCTGAAGGGGGAAAGGCAGGCTTGTAGAGGGATTGCCAGTTAGATGGGTTAAAGGAAAACAGGGTTAAATAGTTTAGGGAAAGGGTAAGAAATAGTAACAATTAACTCAAAAAAGAAACAGCAAGAGGATTAGGCAACTTACCTGGGAAAATCAGGCTCCAACTAGCTTGTCAGAGGTGTTTTCTTTCTCTGTCGCATAGGTCAAATGCGACCTATGCAACCCTTCTATATATAAAGGGGTCACACGTGTGGGTAATTAATGAGGGTCACAAGGTCGCAAATGAGCTGAGTTAATGAGATGTGCGACCTTGTGACTCTGCAACCTTACGACCTAAGGGGTCGCAGGGTTGCGAGGTCGCTGATGTTTGATTTCGGACTGATGTGCAACCCAGCGACTTTGCGACCTAAAGGGTCACAAGGTCGCAGGGTCGCAATTTAGGAAAGTTAACCATATTTGGGACTTAGTGACCTGAGGTTTAGAAAAAGTGAATTTAGGTCTGACTGCTCTTCTTCACAAGTATTAGGGGCTCAAAAATTTAAGGAGAGCAAAATTTTGGAGGGTGTTGTAGCAGTTACAACTGTTGGCAAGAAAAATCGAATGTAAAATTATGGCGACAAGTAAGCCTACCACTCACATCTATAAAGATGGAAGTGTTGCTACTCTTAGACTTCCACAACCTACAAGGTTGACACCACAAAAATTGGAAGAAAAAAGAGCAAAAGGGCTTTGCTACAGTTGTGATAGCAAATACACTAAAGGTCATAAGTGTGGAGAGAAGAAATTATTTTACATAGATTGTGAAGAGGAGGAAGAAAATGAACAAGAAACTTCAAAAGAAGAGGATATACACCAGGAACCAACCCTAGAAGAAGAATAAATGAGTTCCACTTACATTGCAATGTATCAGTTTGAATTACTACTCAAACTCTCAAGATAGAAGGACATATCAAGAAGAAAAATGTAATAGTGTTGATTGATTCGGGTAGTACCCATAATTTTATTCATTGTGAGGTAGCCAAGGAAATGAATTGTTTCCTATACCCAGCACCAAAATGTCAAGTGATGGTTGCAAATGGATGAACTATAAATTGCTCTAGAAAATGCCATAATATCAAGCTAACCATGGGGGAATATGTATTGAATATTCCAATGCTTTCAATTCCAATGGGAGGTGTTGATGTTGTATTAGGATTACAATGGTTACAACCTTTGGGGACAATAGATTTTAATTTTCAAGAACTTTTCTTAAGATTTCTTTCGGAAGGAAAGGAAATCGAATTACGAGGTATCGCAAGGAAGACGAGAAAGATAATAAGCTCTAACGTCATCACAAAGCTTTTGAAGAAAGAACAACAAGGCGTAACTGCACAATTATGCCCACTAGAAGTTCCAACATCAAAATCATCTATTTCTCCAAATCTCCAAAAAGTCGTGGACAATCATTCCAAGGTGTTTGAAACCCCCGAAGGACTCCCACCTATTCGTGATCATGATCATGCTATTCATTTGATTCCAGGAATTTTTCCTCTAAACATCAGGCCTTACAGATATCCTTATGTCCAAATGAGTGAAATTGAACATATGATTACAGAAATGTTAGAGGCTACTATAATTCAACCTAGTCAAAGTTCTTTCTCTGCTCCAGTAGTATTGGTGCACAAGAAGGATGGATCATGGCGCATGTGTCCGGATTATAGGGAGCTCAATAAGCTAACAATTAAAGATAAATTTCCCATTCCTATGATTGATGAATTATTGGATGAATTACATGGTGCAATTTATTTCACCAAGTTGGATCTTCGTTCAGGATATCATTAAATTAGAATGAAAATTGAAGATATTCTGAAAACAACATTTTGAACTCATGAGGGTCATTATGAATTTATGGTCATGCCTTTTGGCCTTACCAATGCACCTTATACATTTCAAGGGTTGATAAATTCAATTTTCAAACCCTTCCTTAGTAATATTCCTAAATTAGCATACAACTAATAGGAATATTAATTTTTCTCTTAATATCTAGTTAGATGAATAAATGGGTAAGGAAACCCATAAGTTGCTTATGTAGGCATAAAATCCCTCTTAATGTGAAAATGGATCACATCAATAACTAGATCAAACATCCTCATGTGTGAACAAGGTCTAATATGTGTGGACAATGTCAAGTTTGACCAGGTCAACAGCATTAATATGTGAGGAGTGGATCATAAATAAGACAGCTAAGTGTGAATGAAGATCAATCTAACTAGTCATAATAAAGACACCTTAGGTTTGAATGGATACAATGCATGGAGACTAAGTCATGGTTGGCTAAATCAAACAATGATGTAAATATATGAGTGGGACTAATGGGGACAACGTAATTTTGGTGGAGGAGCCTTTGCATGGAAGTAACCTCATAGTTGGGTGGGACCCATGGTGAGGAAGCTCATCAACTATATAATGGAGGGAATGGAAGCCATATGAGGGGATTATTGAAGATTATATTTGCATGTGGTTTGTTTAGACTTCTTGCATCCTTTGGCTGTTTAACTAAGTTTGCTACATTGTTTAGTGCAAGGGTTTTCTCAGGCGGGAATTCCCCACTTCTTCTTGGAGAACTTGTTTAAGGGATCTAAGAGGAGCATACTATGCTACATTTTCCACTATCCGGTGTTTGGCCAAGAAGTCACCTTCAGAAACAGCACAATCCCTTGTAGTAACTACATTATTTCTTAAGGTATTGCAGTGGAGGGGTTTAAGTCCTTGTATTTTGAGCTAGTTTCCTTGAAGGAAGATCAACCTTTTTCCCGGAAAGCTAGTAAGAGGAGCTACAGCCATTTCTTTTCATGATGAACCATTTTTATGTAGAGCTTCACCCATATAGCGTTATTCAGCCATAGATCTGCAGCAAATTCTTCTTGTATTTCATGTTTATCAAGAAACCCTTGCCGGGTCATCTTGGATTTCTGTAAAAGAGGCTAGATCTCTGTTTTTGGGCCTCATTGATTAATATATAAGCAGATATATTTTGTCTCTCATATTTCTGAGTATAACCCTCAATAAACTGCGCTATCACTTTCTGCAATAATTTCTGTGTTGCAGTAGTCTTGGGGTTTCAATGTTTTTGGGCTGTTTTGAGCATGGGAGGCCTATTTAACTAGGCTATAATGATTTGTTTCTGATTTCCTTTCAGATTTGGTTGCTATAATGTCATATCTAATGGATCCATGGGCTGCATTCATCTGTTAATGCATAAATTTCTGAAAAGTACATTTTATGTGCATGTATTGCTGATTTTCCCATTTGGGAATATTATAGTGGTATCAGAGCCCTAATCTTGGCTTAGCCTGTGTACTAAAACCACTATGGAGTCTTCTCATGAGAAGGAGAGGATCTACAAAAGGGATCAAGGCAAACCCTTATTTTCTAGAGGGAATAAGTTCTCCAAACTTCTTCTACACACTTTGCATGGCATCAATAAAGACATCAAAGAAATCAGGAGGGAAAAACATGGCATAGGGCCCTTAGTTGATCTAAAGTGACCTCATAGTAAGGGGCTTCCTCCTCATAGGAATGTTCTAAGGGTGGAGGACCGGTATTTTCATACATGATCTCCCCTTGGGGAGTTTGTAATGGGATGTTACTTGTGTGCAGGGAGCCTGCCATTCAGACCTTCTTTCTAGAGCCAAATTTGTTGACGCGAAAATATGTCCAGCCAAAAGTAGCGGATCTCCCCAGTATAAAGTCCCAATTAGGCTCTAAACCATTTGTGATAGGGATCCCGTCCGGGGTGTGGGTCCGGCTACCGCTAAATACTCCTTTTCTCGGACATGAACGAGCTTTGCAGACCTGTGAACACACGTCTATCCCGATGGTACAATGCAATTGGTTGATGAGTCTCAATGAATATAAAACATTATGAATGGCAAGATGAGTTGGAAAGCATGAAGCCAAGGAAGTACTGTTAGCAACACATCATCAGGATCATGCTTGTAAAAAGTTGTTCGAACCACAAAAGAAACAGTTCTTTATGGTTAGAGCGCCCTTCACTTCCTTAAGAGATTTCCAAAGATGAGATAAATGTCAGTAACATAGTTGCTTAAAATTTCCTATATAAACAACTTAAAATCATAAATAACATTTAGTGAGCTGAATGTATAAATGATATAAGCGGAAAACACAGATGATTTAATAAGCACGATATCAGATACATAAGAAAAAAATATTCACAATGTTAACACATTAACTCCCGTAAGATCCAAGAGTGGAATCAAAACAAGTTCTTGTATTCATTCACAAAGAGGGTATTCAATGTTATACAATTATTTTCTCCTTAGGATTCCTTGAAAAAAGGTCCCTTTACAATTCTCGGAAGGGAGTATTTATAAAACAAAATTGACCCTTGGGTATCCCTGAATTTTCACCTTCCCGATCGTTGGTTTACTTTGCGACTTGAGGGAAATTGTGACTTGCGACCTCGGCTGAGGCTGCGACCTGCGACCCTTCAGTTGCTGCGACCTGCGACCTACTCTACTTGCTGCTATCTTGAAACTTGATCATGGAAGTATTTAGGTGATTGCGAGGCTTGGGGCATCTATCTGCTGCTTCTCTTTAAGGTAGGTCTGCCAAGCCCGATAATCTACAGCTACTGGGGAGACCTGAGGCGTATCTTCTCTTAACCTATGAAGACATTCGACAACATTTGAAATCAAATTTTCCCTCTTGACTGTGATCTGATTCGACAAGGAGGCCAGTTTAGTGTATATCCGGATCGGTGTCACAATGAATTGAACCATGTTTCCTCTCGACGCCAACAGGTATTGCGAGGCGGCTGCTTGCCTCATGGGCTGTAAAAATGTTTGGATATCGTTGGAGACTTATTCCCATGTTTTCTCTTCTCCAAGTGCACCCAGAGAAGGGATGTGATGTACCTTGTCCATTGAGTCGATGCCACTAATCAAATGTTCATATGCTGACATTACTTTCTCCAGATCCTTAATGAGCTTTTCCTTGGATTGTACTTTATCTGGATTTGAACTTTGTCATTCTGGGTGGCAATCCAATCTCTTATAGGCAATGTGGTTGGGGCTTGTGGATACCTGTTAGACCACTCCAATATCTTGTCCAATGCAGTAGAGGCTTCCTTTAGCTGTGTGTTCCTCCTTTTAGTTTCTGCCTGTGCCTTCAGTAGAGGCGCTACTGTTTGTTTTATGGGAAACATTTCTTCATAGACCTGCTTCATGGAGGCCTCCAAAGTGACTAGCTCTCCCTGTATAGTGAGTGATATTTCATTAGCACCTTCTTTTCTTGCTCTGCTTTGGCCGTCTTGAGCTCAGAGGTTTGCAGTCTGTTCTATAAGGATAGAATTTCTCTGCTCATCCTGCTCACGTTCTCCTCTGTGGCTACCACAAAAGCGGTACCAGCTGAGGCAATCATGACCGGATTAGTCATGGTTTCCAAGACTATACCCTTTCCTGTAGTGACTGCGAGGGGTACCGCATGGTCCCGTGCCATACATCTCCTATTTTCCTGCCTAATCTTGTGTGTGAATTGATCGTAGGTGAGTTTGGTGAGATCGAACACTCCCTTATCTAGATCTTCGAAGGTGCCCAATTCTGAGAGGGTGAAACGGACAGGAGTTGTCGGAGGTATCTTGATGGGCAGCAAATCTGTTTCTTCCCCTATTTCTGAGAATGGAGTCCTAATTTTTTCGGCTTCTGCTTTGTCCTATTCTTCCTTTAGCTGGCGCTCGACCTCTACCTTATCTGCTTTAATTTCAACTGGCGCTCAGCTTCCATCTTTTCTTCCTCCTTTCTTCTTCTGTTCCTCCTCCTTTTTTCTGCAATTTTCTTCTACCCGCTTCTTCCTCTGCTCTTCTTTCAATTGCTTCTTTCGCTTTTCTTCTTCTTCCTTTTCCCTTTCCTTGACTTCTTGTTGGGCTTCAACCTCTTTTCCCTTTTGCTGGGAGGAGGGGTTAAGACCTGTACCGGCCCTAGGATTCTTGGCCTTTGATGATGATGCTCCTCCCAGCGTATGGATTCTTTATTCTAGAGTCTGATCATCCTAGCTGGTTGATTCTTCTGGGGCAGCCTCTCTGTCCTTGTTATACTAGTTCCTGATTCTGTCTTCAGCAGGGCACTCGGTATGCTGGTAACTCCATTTGAATTTTTCCCACTTACAGTGTGCTAGGATGATTCTCTCAGGATCATATGTCCGGTTTGCTAAAGGGGTAAACAAAATCCTGATTTGTTCAGCCTCTGCCTCTACTTCCCTGAAATCCTTCACCGTGTATGCGCCGATAGTGAGAGACGAAGTGAGCCATGGCTTCTTCTTACCCTTAGTTAGAACTTTCGAAAATCCCTGTGACATTTGGTAGCATACTTCTTAGAGGAGGATCTTTTCGGTGACGAACTAGGGCAACGCATGAGGAGCCTTGTGTTAGTATGAATCTTAATTCCAAGCATACGAAAAAATACCACTTTAGCTATGCATAACAAACAACCCTAACAGCAAAGATGGCTGCCAATATCCTCAGATCTGCAGTTAGGTGATCAAGATAAATGCTGAAAAAATCTAGATCTATGCATTAGAAGACATTAAGCAGTAGAAAAAATAAGATTTACTCCGTGCATCCAATAGACAAGACAAGAATATGTTGAATGAATTTTTTATTAATGGCACTTGGGAGGAAAACACAAGAGGGTGTTCCCTATTCTCCTCAATGGGATGGGTTCTTGTAAGTCCTCAGCACTTCAGATCTAAAATTCCTCTCTCTTGATGGTGTAGAAAACCTAGACAAAAAATGGTAGAAAAATAAGACTATGATGGTGGATCAATAGTCAGACCAAAAGTATAGATCCAAAGTGATCTTTAGGCAACAAAAAGTGGTAAATGAATGAGAAAAGCCTTCTATTTATAAAAAAATATTGAGTTAGTCTAGATATTGGTGCATAATTAAAATATTATTAGCCAAATCAAGATCCAACTTTTATGAAATATTTTATTATATTTTTTGGAGGGAAAAGGAATTTGACTTCGGTCAAATTCCTTTATTTGTAAATAATAAATAAATAAATGATTTATTTATCATTTCAAGGATGTGGTTGAATAATAATCAAATAAATAATGATTAATTTAATTACTTAAGGGTGATTTAATCATATTTAACAAAGAATATTATTTAAATAAGGTTTAAATAATTATTCTTTAGAAAATAACAAGATAAATAATGATTTATCTAATTAATTTCCTTGTTTTGGGTTAAATATAACCAGGAATATTAATTAAACTACTATTTAACTAATTATTCCTTGAGGAAAATCAAACAAATGTAGATTATTTAATATTTCCTAATGGGGTTTCCTGTTTAGACCATAAACAACTTAATAAAGGTGGTTTAATAAGTTATTTTTCATAGTGAATGCAATTTTACTTAGGGTAAAATTGGTCTTAAATGGTGTACTTGGGTCCATTTAATAACAATAGGTTAGATGACCAAAAAATGGTGTAATTGATTGCCCCCCAGCGTGCAAGCATTAGGAGCTAACTGTATGACCAAAGTATGTTGTAAGAACTCAATCACTAGACATCGAAGGGGAAGTCAAAGAGAGAGAAGTATAAGGTAGAACAAAGTGTTGAAAGAACTAGACCCTAAGGAGGCGAGACTTATAGGTGCGACAAGTCTCTTTGATGAGTGAATACCTGTACTATAGGCGGCGGGGGAGGCATACCTATGCCCGCCGAGGCAAAGTAAAAAAAGATAAGGCGTCCAGTAAACAAAGGGATTGAACAATACAGTACATGCTGGCATAAACATGAGCCAAATAAGCAACACGATAATGAATCCCACATACATATTGTGCCTGGGATAATAGCTAGGACTTGTATAATAATATCTGAGTTTATAAGATATAAATACAACCCAGATGCCCCTGTAAATAGTAAAGGGCTCTAATAATCTGACTGATACATGCAATCAAAAAGGTGTTGCAAGCGGCTGAGGCCGACATTGTCAAATCTATGGAGCTGCATCGAAAGGCTATAATGGAGAGATCATCCGGGCATGTGGGGGGCTACCTGTAGGGCCACCCCCTCATGAGGGTTGAGATATCTCACACACACCTGGGAATCACCGATGTCAGCTACTACATCACTGAACCATCAAGTATACGGATCTCGATCATGCTGAAAGGAGCTGGAGTTGAGAAATAATAAAGTCAAAGGGAAATAAGGAGTCCCTTTGCCTAATCTGAGGCACCAAATAAGAGTGGAAGCTGGAACCAAGGTACACTGCCCTCTAGACCTGCCTTCTGGAATGAGCTGATGTTGAAAGAAGGAGATCTGCCATAGGTTAGGAAATAAGGGATCCTCAACGACGGCACGAGAGAAAATAGTAGAGCGACCGACAGACTAACACCAATGATGATGATGAAATGAGGGGTACTGAATAGCGAACGCACGACTTCCATTATTAGAGTCACTGGAGTTGAGTCATAATTTGCGACACAATATCATGAGGGACAGGGGACATAAAGGATGGAGGACTATAGCGGGATGCAAAGGGACTCGGGATAGACTCCATGAATGCAATGATGACTCAACTCGGATGCTCTAAACAAGGGTGACTCGATGGTGCTGCCACATAGAAAAGGTCCAATGGGGACCATAAAAACATGAGTACAAGATGGTAACTCATGACGAAAGTCGACACGAGCATGGAAAAGTATGGAGGCAAAGTGGTGCCCCCGGTACGAGTGTTGCAAGTGAAGAAATTTGATTTTGAGGAGGGGTGAAGGGATGCTTCTTGGAAAAAATGTGTCGTGGTGGAGTATCAATTCGCTAAAAACTAACAGATACCCATTTGAAGGCTCGGTGAGAGCTTTCCAATGGTATAGACGATTCTTCAAACTAATCTATGGTTTGGCCACAGCAGGTGAAAGAAAAATCAGGGGTTTTCTTTTAATAAGGCATTTTCCCTCCAAATTCACTCATTTGTAGGTGGAGCTGTGGTGAATGTAGTGGGGAGAGGAGGCCCTAAATCTTGCGGCGATCGTAGCAGACAAACCGACCGTTGGAATTGAGATCCATCAATTGCAAGTAAGAGGCTTAATCCTACTCTTTCATTTCAGTGGATTGAAAGTTCAGTTTAGGTACCCAGAGCTCATGAACAGGCCAGGTCGCACTTTTGGGGGTCTATTCTATGACCTAGGTAGCAGGTACTGGGCAAAAAATTGCGACCTGTCCCAGGAAATGACCTGAAAAGTGAAACTTGTCAGAGAAAGGGGGTTTTAGTGTTGTTTTTGGCTGTGATCTGGGATTTTTATGGTTGAGGGGCATAGGTGCCCCCAAGCATGTTGTGGTCATGCCAAAATGTATTTAGAAAATGGGGAATCTAAACACATTTTAATGATGTGGCATGCCATTTGTTTTCGTCATGGTTATGCAGTTTGAGAAATGGAATGGAGGATTACCAATCTCTTTTAGTACTACATATATGAATCAAATGGACTTTAAGTTTCCATATTGGCATACATGGTGTCACTATCCCAAAGAAAGGATTTGGAGATAATGAACTGGTGCTCTCCCAGAAAACTCACAAGTTGGTCAACAACAATGTCGAAGGGACTGGGTTGTTTATGGAATATGAAGGAATGATGAGGGGTATCATCCCTAGAGTGATCTGAAGTGATATGGGACTCTAGAGGTTCTTCTAAATGTGGAAGAATAATGGTACTAGAGTCGACACGACCAGATACACTAGGAGAGTTGTGGAGAATTTCTTCTCCTGGTCTCTCAAATATGGGTGCCCCCTTACCCAAAAATTAGGTGTCAATGTAATGTCCACAAGGTGTATGTGGTTTGAATGCATGGGTTCGATGTAAGGGAGGATAGATAAAGTCAGGGGTGGTGACTACTTCCATAATGTCATCATCGTAATAGAATATGGGGTGACTGGTGGAAGAAAGACCACCTGACGCGGCGAAGCTACCTGACTCATCATCATGAGAAGAGAGGTTCACATACGCATCATCACAAGTGATGACAGAAGAGTAAGCAGATAAAGGATCTATTGATGTTGAGCCCAGGGTGATCACTGAAGGGAGTTCAAGCGAAACATCAGGGGAAGTCTCCAAGGGGCCTTCCATTGAGGGTCTCATGGATGATGATAGGTAGAAAATGGTGGACGAAGGCTCCGTCATCTCGACATTAGTAGGGGGAATGTCAATGGGAGCATTCGTGTCTTCGGGTTCTTCCGAAGCAAAACGCGCAAATAAGGGAGAGGTGGACTCATTGCGCTTGGCCTCGAATTAGCGCACCGCTTCCAAACAGGAGTGGTACTCTTCAAGGCGGGGACAGAGGTGAGTATAGTGGCCATGGAAATCACACAAAGCACAAGGGTGATTTGTGCGCAAAGACTTGAGTTTCGGGACTTAATCAGGTATAGTGACATATACCTCTAGGATATCAGACTCTGGAAACGTCTCATTGACCATGGACTTAAGGTGAGGCAATTCCGAACAATTATAGGTGGCGTGACCGACAACATCACACAAAGCACACTGGATGGTATGCTTTGGAGGCCGAGGAGGGGTAGGGTTCATCGGGGCAGCCTTTTCCTTTGATGCCCCCTTGCAAGATTTTCCCTTCTTACTCAAAGCGGTCGCAACAGGAGGTGGTTCCTATTGAGGTGACTGAGGCACTGTTGCAACGGGAGAAGTCATGGGGACCAGTTGAACCGAGGTCAAAGCAAGATAAGGTTTGGGTTGACCAAGTGGGGTAGTGGCTGGAGGATCAAGGTACTAGATGGGAATCCCAAGGGTTAGGTTAGGAAGAGAGAGGGTGTCCATGATAGGTACCGTGTACACTAAGCTAGGAACGGTATCTGACCAGAGAGGTAATAATCAGGCGAGATGGCTCCAAGATGGTTAAGGCCTGGAGGAACTGTTTCAGGAGGATAAAGAGGCTCATGAGTACCAGCTGAAGGTGAAGGGCCGGGAGGAGAAGGTTCAAAAGGCCAATCAGACGTCATCATGAGAATCTGGTAATCGGAGGTACCAAATGGAAGAGGTTGAGTGGCAACCAGACCTTCAGGTGGTTGGGTAGCCACAAATCCTTGCTGAGGGAAAGGATCGGTAAGCACAACCAGTTGATTAGGTGCACGACTGGGACGAACGTAAGGGACGACTTGATGTCCTCTCAATGTTGCTTGAGACTTCCACAGCTGTCGCATATGTGGCAAAAGAGGACAATCATGCGTATAGTGACCATAAACACCACAACAAAAATAGGGGTTGTTCGTGCGAACATGCCTGTCCTACTTGGGCTGGGTGCCCTGTTGCTGGTTAGCAGTGTTAGGAGCACTATTATGAGGATTAGGTCCAGGATTACCAAGAGAATAATTATTTTGAGTGCCTTTCCTCTTCTTTTTGGAGGGAGGAGGATTAGTTGCGCCTTGCTATGCATACACCTGCTCCTGAGGGGGTGGTGGTTGCTGTTGTGGGGGTTGAGAAGGCAAGGGAGGAAGCGGTGCTAATGCTGGAGGAGCTGGAGCACCAGGTTGTGGATACTGATAATAAGGAGGTTGGGTAACAGTGTGGTAAACAGGAGGTTGGGAAAAAAGAGGAGTCATGCCGTATCCTGGATACGTGCTACCGGGAGGGGGAAAAGTGTAGGAGGTGTTGACCCCTCCCTGAGTAAAACCATAGCCCATGGGAGGTTGAGCATACGGATTAGAGAGAGCTCCAACGATACCATCAGCGGCGTGAGATGCCCCTGGTGCATTGGCACCACCGGGTTTGGGAAGATCAGGTAGAATGGTATAAACATAACCCAACTGAGCATAGATCAGGTCATACTTTAACACAATTTGGAGAGCGGATTCTTTGGTTTGAGGAAAGTGCGATGCAACATCTTTCCCGATAGGCGGCAAGAGAGATCTCAGGAACCAGACCATGTAGACATGATCTTTGAAGGTAGGGGCTCAACATAGGCTCTTTATTCTCTGCCATTCCTGGACATGGTCAGATAGGCAGGCCGCGGACGATTGACAGAAATAATTCAAGAGTTCGGTACCAGTGTCATAACGAAGAGGAAGCTGGAAGTAAGACAGAAAAGCCTGGGCAAGGGTCGCAAAGGTGGTATGAGAGAAAGGGGCCTGATCAACATACCACTTAGAAGCTTCACCTGTAAGCGTTCATTGGAAAAACCGAAGATAGACAGAGTCATCGGTAATGGAGTTAGACGAACACCACATGTGGAAAGATGAACATGATTTGAAGGATCTTCTCCAGCAAGGCCTTCAAACTTTGGGATGTCGGAAGGGAGCTTTGTCGGCATAACAGGCCAACTAGTGTCATGGTGTATAGGGTCGTTTATCAGCTGGTCAAAATCAAGGAGGCTGATGTCTGCCATGAAGGGGAGCAAGGGCGCAGTCGGGGTAGTGTTCGTTGCGGTCCCACTAGTGGTATTCCCAGCATGAGGGCCGAGGTTACCACCAGCATTAGGTCCTGCACCAGACATGGTGAAGGTGTCAGGGGGAGAACCGAAGGCGAAACGAGAAGGAGAACCCAAAGGACCAGAAGAAGAGTCGGTGTGCAGACTCAATGGAGGACTAACTCGAATCCTACGCGGAGGGGTAAGTCTTCCTACTAGAAACTGAGGATGAAGGCCAATAAGTCTCCGGGATAAACAGCTTGGTGGCCCAATGATGACGACACAAACATGACACAAAGGAAAAAGAGACTGACAAGGGCAGGGAGGTGCAAGATCAACTAATTACAATGTCGAAACAAGGGCATAGAGGTGCAGGATCAATTGATTTCAAGGTTTTTAGAGTCTTTGCTTGGCGGTGCTAACCAAACCCTTTTTCGCTTAGGGTGTGTGTGTAAAATTGTGTAAATTTTAATTTTTAAACCTAGATATTTGTAGAGAAAAAAAATGTGTTGTATAGCTATAAATAAACCAGCAAATGATAGTATATAGGCCTAAAAAAAAGAAAATAAACAGCTAATAATGCGATAATCTAAACCCAAGGAGGCGGGTCTCTCAACAAATAGTTTATAAGTGAGTAAAAAAATAATCAAAACACACTAAAATAACCAATAGATCTAAGGTTAGGAGGGACAGGGATCTAAAGGTCAAAGTGTGCTGGAAAGTGGTGCAGAAAACAACAACAAATCGGGGGAAAAATTGTTGTAAAAGAGGTGGTGAAAAGCTATCTCCTAGAGGGAAATGGAGTGAACACTAGAGGAAAACCAAAACAAAGCTAAATGAGGTGATTTGGATGGATAAAAAGCCGATCTAAAGCGGATCTGAAGGTGAGGTAATAGATCTGAAAAAAAAAAAAAAAAAAGGCTGAAGACTCTGAAATTTCAGACAACTTGCAACAGAAAAGAAAAAAAAAAATCTTCCACAAAAAGTGGAGGGTACTGAAGCCCTAGGGGGCTAGGTTCCCACTTAGTTGATCAAAACAGAACAATTACAGGTCCAAAGCGGGCGGAGACAGAGGTCAGACAACCCTGAACAGAGGCTCAGACAAACCCAGAAAACTTTCAAAAAAATGCCTGCAAAAAGTCCAGGTCGCAGTTTCTGACCTGTTTTGAGCAGAGGTCATAGTTTTTGGGCTGAAAGGTGCGTCCTGAGGGTCCATGACGCAATTTTTGGGCCAAAAAGTGTGACCTACACTTCCGGCACTCTTGGCGGAAGATTTCAGAAAAAATTATCGTCTTAGCTGTGGCTGATGTCTGTCACCTGCGCAATAGGTCCGAAAACGCATGGAAGTTAGAATTTTTATCGTTTCAGGGTTTTATAGGATAAAAAAAACATCAACAAAATCAAAACAAGGGGCTGAAGAGAAATCCTAGGGTTTGAAGCAGCTGGATATTCAAGGATCAGAAAAACGACAATTGTCGTAATCGTAAACCCATGTGGAGTTGCCAGTTATTAGTATGAATCTTAATTCCAAGCGTACGAAAAAATACCACTTTAGTTGCGTATAACAAATAGCCTTAATAGCAAAGATGGCTGCCAATATCCCAGATCTGCAGTTAGGTGATCAAGATAAATGCTGAAAAAATCTAGGTCTATGCATTAGAAGACATTAAGCAGTAGAAAAAACAAGATTTACTCCATGCATCCAATAGACAAGACAAGAACATGTTGAATGAATTTTGTATTAATGGCACCTGGGAGGAAAACACAAGAGGGTGTTCCCTGTTCTCCTCAATGGGATGGGTTGTTGTAAGTCCTCAGCACTTCAGATCTAAAATTCCTCTCTCTTGATGGTGTAGAAAACCCAGACAAAAAATGGTAGCAAAATATTACTATGATGGTGGATCAATAGTCAGACCAAAAGTATAGATCCGGAGTGATCTTTAGGCAACAAAAGGTGGTAAATGAATGGGAAAACCCTTCTATTTATAACAAAATATTGAGTTAGTCTAGATATTGGTGCATAATTAAAATATTATTAAAAAAATCAAGATCCAACTTTTATGGAATATTTTATTATATTTGTTGGAGGGAAAAGGAATTTGACTTGGGTCAAATCCCTTTATTTGTAAATAATAAATAAATAAATGATCTATTTATCATTTTAAGGATGTGGTTGATTAATAATCAAATAAATAATGATTTATTTAATTACTTAAGGGTGATTTAGTCATATTTAACAAAGAATATTATTTAAATAAAGTTTAAATAATTATTCTTTAGAAAATAATAAGATAAATAATGATTTATCTAATTATTTTCCCTGTTTTGGGTTAAATATAACCAGGAATATTAATTAAACCGTTGTTTAACTAATTATTCCTTGAGGAAAATCAAACAAATGTAGATTTATTTAATATTTCCTCATGGGGTTTCCTGTTTAGACCATAAACAACTTAATAAAGGCGGTTTACTAATTTATTTTTCATAGTGAATGCAATTTTACTTAGGGTAAAATTGGTCTCACATGGTGTACTTGGGTCCATCTAATAACAATAGGTTAGATGACCAAAAAATGGTGTAACACCTTGAGCGACCCGAAAACTCGGATGAAAGTACCCTTCGTGTTAGGGAACCAATGGGCTACTTGGGTTATCGTCTCCATGGCACGCCAGGACATACATGGGGCATCTGTTCTAAATATTTTCCTGTAGAGGGTGGGGATGAAGTTGCGTGCAATCGACTCTATGTCCTGCTTTTACCTGGAATCCCAGAATACCATTAGATATTTTTGAATCAGACCGCCATGCTTTGGGTCCCAGTTGTGTGACCACTCCTCAAAATGGCACCTTGCACACACCACCTCCAAGAGATGGGATTCCATATAAAATTCTGAAGCATACCCTCCCAGTTGAAGCGGGTATAGTACACGGTGATAGTGTACATCAGAGAAACCCAAGCGCAGTTAAAAAAGGTCGCATCTGGATGACCGTACATCCTGCATAACATTGCAGCTATTAATTTGTAGGCCTTCCTGAGCCCTGATGTTTGATATTCTTGGTCCTTCTTGACCCGGAACTTCTCTGGATCCTCCCACCACCCTCTCAGAGTTTCAGGTATGGGAACTACATGAGTAACGACCCACTCCTCACTGAAGGTCTACTCTTAGGGAGGCAGTGCGTAATAGACTTCTGCACCTTGTCCTTTTAGATTTGCAAATATTTTTCCATTGTGTTCCCGAATAACCCAGATCTTGGGGTCAACCCTTTGCAAGATCCATTCGATTAGTTATATGCATGGGAATATAGGCAGGTGGGCTTTGCATAGTGCAACTTGGATCGTTTAACCTGAATATATACCTGTCGGTCTGGGAGGTCCTCCGAAAATTTGGTATGCATAAAATTTTTATAAATCTGGTACCAGCTCATGCTGTCCCCTTTACCGAAAATGCAGGCTATGTCTCCATAGGTGGGGGAAAACAGAATAGGTCTTTCCTCCTCCGAGATCTCTATCTTAGGACTCTTGTTCCTCTTGCGAATCGTTGGTGGCCCCATGTCACTCAAGGCTGACGAGATGGATACACACTCCTGTTGTGTCTCAATCTAGCCTCCTAAACTGAGCTCATTTAATTGTCAACCAGGATTTGTAAACTGCTGAAGTGAAGTGTACCATATGTACCTAGGTGCTTGTTTCCTAATGCGTTGTGTGTAGTTTTGTGATGTTTTTGGTCTTTTATGTTGATTTATGATGTTTTTGGTCTTTTGGTGTTTTATGTTCACAATGAAAATGCCTAGAAAACTAATGGAAAGAAGTTGGTGGTCAAAAACAGAGTTAAGCCTAATGTATGGGATGGCAAATGAAATTGGGAACAATGAAGCAAAATCTAAACTATGACTAAATAAAAGCAAAAGCTTGATAATGACTTTTTAGGCAAATGACACAAACTAAACTTGAGAAATGATCACTAAGTATGCAAGTTATCTAACTAGACAGTTAAACACTAATCTTACCATGATGCAACGTTTTGTTCTAATCTCTCTTATTCTATGACTAATTCCTAGTTCTATTCTGCAATTTAATTGAATGCCACAGAACCTATACTCAAAGAGTTATTGGTTTCTTTTTCAAAGTAGTTCTTTTGAGGAAGAGCTCTGTTTATAAAATGATGAGGAGATTGCAGAGAGATTTCAGACCTTATAGTGATGTTGTCTTTTGTTCCTATGGCTATGGATTATTTGTAGTTTTTAGAACAAGAAGATGTTTGTGAATAATGAAGGTTGTCTTGTTAATCCTAACAACTAAAGTAATTTATTGTGCAATGGATGACAATTTGAATATGAGATGCAAGTGTAATGAGTTAATCTAAGAATGACCCTAAGATGCCATTAAACTAGAACAATGCTGAACTATAAGTCATCATCAAACTTGAAACAAAGTAACTGAACATGAATTAAATGCAATGAAACTCCGGAGCATTCTAACTATACTAACATGCATTATTCTATGAAGTTACACAATTTGTTTGTTCATCATTAGTGATATGTTGGAAGAGTTCCTTCTTTTGGAAGAGGTAGAACAATTCTGACTGTGTACTTGTATGCAATTGAAAGCAAATGAACTGAAAGAAAATGAAAAACTAAGTTATCACATCCATACCCTACTCGTCATTATGATGTCTTGGGCAAGCGTTTAAGAGCAAGGACGGGGATGATACCTAGTACAAACACACAACTAAATCATTCATTATCACAGTCATGTCTTGAACTTCTTAAGGATGTCTTGGAAGAGTTTCTTCTTGTGGAAGAGTGATTAGAACAAGTGTAACTTATGATAGTGAATAGCAAAAACTACAACTAACTCCTACAGTACTATAGCTATTCATCATTCATCATTATAATCTGTTGGAAGAGTGTCTTCTTGTGGAAGAGCTGGAATGAATATAACTACAGTAGCTAGTTAAAACAACTACAAATTTAACTCCTAATCCTACAATACTATAGTCATTCAACATTCATCATTATAATCTGTTGGAAGAGTGTCTTCTTGTGGAAGATTTAGAATGAATACGACTACAGTAGCTAATTAAAAAAAACAACTACAAATTCAAATGCAAAACGTAAAGGCAGCTAGGAAACTTATCTAATTTACGCAAAATAAATCCGTGCAAGAGGCAGGGGCCCTCTACCACTTGACGGCATTCAACTTCAAATTAAATCACGCCTTCAAAATAACTTTGTCTGCTCCATTAACGATGCAATAGTTTGAACATAACACTCTGCGTTCTCAAGAATGTATCACAGAGTTTAAACAAAATCTAGCATCAAATCTAACATAAAATCTCTAACATAGCTCTCGGTCTCCCAAGAGTTTTTAAAGCAAATGCATGTAACAGTAATTACAACAATTTAGGAATAATGTCTTTCCTTGTCCGAATTATGTTAGGACTCTTTGAGGTGGCTACGTGAAGGAGAAAAGACATCTGGACTGAGACAGTCCTAGTAGGAGTCTTCTTTCATAAATGTGTTCCCACGTGCATAACCATACCCAGAATCCATTTCTTCCTCCATGATGAGCAACGAACCATGTAGACACGACGTGGATCATGCCCATATGCGGTTTTTCTCAAGAGGCCACCTGGAACATACTCAAACATGAAGGCAGCTGCAGAATCGCCGGTTAGCTACGGAATGTCTGCATTTTGCAGCTAGTTCTGGTCAAAATGCTTAACAATGGAAAAAATCACAAAATTCAACAAGTCAGTCATGTAAATCATTCTAGAAGTAATTTTAACTATATTTATTGATCAATTGGGTCTAAGATAGAAATGGACAAGGGAAAATGAGGTAAAATGAGGTGAAGGAAAGCACAAATTTGAGGCTCAACATACCCCCACTGTTGTTTCTTTGCATGTCCTCATGCAAATTATCCTATGAATTCAGAGGCTTCTGCAAGGACATCTAATCCCCTTCTTCTCCTTTGTCTGAAAGCTAGAGGCCTTCTGGGTTTCCTGATCACAAGTTTGAACCTGAGGTTGGTGAGTGCCCTGATTAGCTTTTTGTTCTTTGTCTTCAACTTCTCATTGGTACTCTCCACTTTGTCTATATGCAGGGATAAGGTTGAGTTCATATCAGTTTTGAGCTTGATTTGATCTTTGAGAATTTCATTCTCATTTTTGATGTGTCTATTCAATAATTCCAACTCATACCTATCCCTCCTTAATATATCAATTTCAGACAATGGAGGACTGGGGGTTCTCTCTCTGCTTTCTGAAGCTGTCCTCTCTAAAGTTTCCACATAATCATAAATTTCCTGTTGAGCAGGATCAATTTCAGGGGTTCCTTCATAAAAAGCTTCTTTCATCATCCTCTTCAATGGGTGTTTCTTCATCTTCTATATTGATTACCCCTGTTTGTTTGATTGGTGTTTTCTTCAGTTTTCCCTTTAATCTGTGGCTTCTCCTAGGCTGAGAGGATCCCTCTCCTTTCTCTGTAGCAGATTCCTTGATTATCTTCTCTTCCTTAATTTTCCTCTTGATTCGAGTCAACTCCTCTAAAATGATTTCCTCACTGCTCTCTTGAACTGGTTTGTCAATTTTAACTTTTGAAGTTCTCCATTTCCTACTTCTCTTTGTAGGCTGTGGTTCAGGTGATGGTTCTTTTGCTTCTTCAAAATGGTTTCTTATTAAGAAATCATCCCATGTATCATTTTTTTTAGCTAGATGATGCTCAATCAAAATTTTGACCAAACCATGATGATATATGTTCTTGAAAAATTGGAATTCTTTCCTCTCAACAGAAGCTACCCTCTTCATGACTTTGACAAGGAAGAAATACAGACATTTGCCTTCCTAAAATGCATCATTAGTCTAATGTGGTAGACATAAAAAGTCCCATATCTACCCTCACATGTAACAAATTTTTTCAAAATATTAGGTATGTTTCTTCATTTATTTTTTTCAACAAAAAGAAATGGGAATTCCTTTCTTGAATACACTAACATCCACATTTGGTGATTTTTAAATTTGTTTCTGTGAGTTGTGAATTCTTTGGTTTTTAAACCATCTTCCCAGCCTGGGACAACTCGTAGCTCCTTCTAATAAAAACTTCGGGGATGGTAAACTTGACATCCCCTACTTCACCTTCGGTTCCTTGAAATGATCTGGCAAATGTTTTAGTGACTTCCTTATGAAAGCCATTAAATTTTTCCAAAAATTGAAGCCATCCTATTTGTTGTAACATTTCTTTGCATTGTGGGTAGCCTTCTAAATATTTTGAACCCACTGGTTCATTCCTTACGATGAAACCCATGATTTTTTTTTTCAATATCAAATTAACACTTTTCTACCCACAAAACAATGATTTTAACTTTCGGATTGAAATGGCTTCAAGCTCTAAATGAAAATGGCTTCAATTTTGGGATGACATACCTCTGATTGATAACAATGTTTTAAAACCCCTTTGACTGACATGCTTCGTTGGGACAATTGAACGCTGACAGTGTTGCGCCTTTGCTTGATGATGAAAGTAACAAATTTCGAGTTAAAATGTCTTTGATTGAAAAATACAGATGCTCAATTTCTTTTATGCAAGGCTTGGCCCAGACAAAGACTTAAATTCTAATGTCATATTCACATTTCTGGTGAATATACACTACATCTAAATCAACACTCAACGTTATGAGTTTCTAGTAGCAAAATCTTCAAACTCTAACACTTATCTTTGTGTAGCAAAGTTTTCAAACTCAATCACTACCACACCTCTGTCTTTGGTAGCAAAAGACTTCAATTTTAACACCTCTGTCTTTTGGTAGCAACAGACTTTTAAACCTGACATCACACAATTCTCACGAGTTTGTAGTGAAATACTTCAAACCCGTCCATGCTGATATTCCATTCCGCCTACCAATCAAGTAGGCTTCTCAAGTCCTCAACAATCGTTATACTTCCAAATTCATCTTTCTCTCGGGCTTCCGTTTTACAATTTTCACTGCTATTCAAATCGATATCCCTAGCTCGCTCGGTGACAAGCGAATATTCATGTCTTCGGAATGAAACAAGTCACACCAATGAAGTTATGGTAGTGGTCACGGAATGGAGTAGTGAAGTGAGGTGGAGGGATTGTATTAATGATTGAGGAGACGACGGAGGATTTTACGACGGCAGAGGGAATCATCATCATTAAATGTCTTGGTTAAGAGACGTGGAAAATACAAATGCTTTGGCCGTTTCACCGCTTAAATGCTATCGGATATGAAATTTGAAATGGAAGATTTTAATATAAAGTCTGCAGAGGGTTGGTTGGTGTTTGATCAATAAAAACAATTAAAATAACACTTTCGAATAATCCATAACTAAACTATGCTGAATTTTTATGAAATGCCATTGTAATTTTAAACTTATTACCTCTGCCCTTTTATTTGAATTTTGTAGCTTTTGTCTTCTCTGCTCATCCTTGGAGGAATCTTTCATAATTTTCTTGATGTTTTTGATTCATGAATTCATGTGATCACTTGTTGCAATCTATGCTTATGTCCGCTAGTTGATGCCTTCAGGATTTGTAGTCATGAAGACTACAAGTCACAGAAGGTCGATCACCGTGCACGTCCATCGAGTCGTTAATGTCTCCGTAGAACACTTTTAATCATGAAAATGGAATGTTTTTTGGAGTATGGCAGAAAATGTTGTGTAGCATGAATGAAAATGATTGACATTATGATATGTATGAAGTGGATGATGAAATGGAATGGATTCAGTTTATGAAATGGAGTGAAAGAACATAAGAATTGTACTGCAATTCATGACATGTTTTATTCACTTACAGCAAGACATCAAATTTGTATTTTGACATGAAAATGAGATGAATGGAAGATGGAATGAGATGAATGAAATGTGGAATGGAGTGAAATATGAATGATGGAATGAAATGGAGTATGGATGGATAAGTGAATGGAGTGAGATGAAATGAATCATAAGTACTATGGAGCTGAACTTATGATTTTTATAACAGCTGCTTATAAAAACAAAAATGGGAAAAGTTAGAGTGTCAGAGAGACTCTAATTTTCACCCTATATTTTCTGTATAAACATGCCAATCAATGATTGGTTTTCATGTTTATACCTTTATTTTTATTTTTTTTTAGAAGAGAAATGCTTCAGAAAATTAATCAAGTTGATGAAGAAGAGAGACTCTTCTTCATTAACTTCACACCATTGTCTTCTTGGAACTTCTTGACAAACTCTTCTCTTGAGAGTGGCTTGTGGTATAGCTTCAGTCTATGACCATTCACAAGAAAAGTGACCTCTTCTTCATCTATATTCATATGGCCCAAACCAATGTGTCTGAAATTTCCCTTGAAAATCCTTGAATTTTGAATCAAACAAGAGGGCCCAGTCACCTTCTTTGAATTTCTTTTCCTTGATGTACTTATCATGCCATCTAGTCCTTTGTTTATGGACTATGCTTGTTCTTTGGACTGCATCTTATTTGATCTCATCCAATTCATTAATCTGCTCTAGTCTATGCTTTTGTGCTTCTATTAGATCAAGTCCTAATTGGACTGCCATTTTGAAAGTTTGGATCTGAAACTCTATGGAGAACAAGACTTGTTTTCCATAAACAAGTTCATGAGGAGTATGACTTGTTGTGTTTCTCCATGTAGTTCTATAGGCCCACAAGGCTTGGAAGCCTATCTACCCAATCTCTTCTATGTAGATGAACGATCTTTGTTAGGATTCCTTCAATGACTTTGTTAGTGGATTCCACTTGACCATTTGCTTGTGGATGATAAGGAGTAGATGTTCTATTGTCCTGATTTTGTACCACTCCATCATTTGTCCCACTAGCCTTGATGTGAATTGAGTTCCTTGATCTGTAACAATTTCCCTTGGGACACCAAAACGAGTAAAAATATCCTCAAAAAGAAAATTAACTACAGATGCTTCAGTAGCAGAAAGTAATGGCTTGGCCTCTACCCATTTGGTAACATAATCGGTGCAAACTAATATATATTTCTTTTGTCTTGATGGAGGACTAATAGGTCCTACAAAATCTAAAGCCCATTTCTCAAAAGGTTCAATATGTACCTGAGGCTGCAATGGCATCTCACATGAAGGAGAAGGTTTCCCTACCCTTTGTGTGTCACACCTTTTGACATACTTCCCTTGCAACTACTAAACAAAGATGGCCAATAATATCCTAAATTAAGGATCTTATAGGCTGTCCTCTTATATGCAAAGTGTCCGCCACAAGGTTCGTCATGACATGCCTTGAGAATCTCAGGCATCTCATCTTCACGAACACACCTTCTAATGATCAAATCTGGACCTGTCTTGTACAACTCATTAGCGACCCATGAATAATTTGCACTATCATTAATGTTTTTTCTTTTATCCCTTGCATTCATAATTGAAGGAAATTTTCCTGAAACTAAATAATTAGCAATATCGGCAAACCATGGAGTTTGAGTAGAGATTGCAAAAAGATATTCATCAGGAAATTGATCTTCAACCGGAGTGTCATCTTTGATATTTTGGAGTCTAGATAGGAAATCAGCCACTCTGTTTTGTTTTCCAGGCCTATCTAGAATAGTAATGTTGAATTCTTGTAAGAGCAACAACCATCTTATAACTCTGCCATTAGTGATTGATTTGTTCATTAAGTATCTAATTGCAGAATGATCAGTGTGAACAAAAGTTTCATAGCTTGTTATATAGTGTCTAAATTTGTTTATGGCATGAACAACAGCTAAAAACTCTTTTTCAGTTACAGTATAGTTTAACTCTGCAAGAGTCAAATTTTTACTGGTATAATAGATGGCATAGGGAATTAAATCTTTTTGTCCCAATACTGCTCCTAGAGCTGTATCGGAAGCATCTGTCGAGATATGAAAAGGTAACTTTCAGTTAGGTCCCCTTAATATAGGTGCTTCAGAAATTTTGGTTTTCAGGGTTTCAAAAGCTAACTGGCAATCAGAAGTCCACTTAAATTCACAATCTTTGGTGAGTAATTTGAAGAGAGGAGATGCTATTTTGGTGAAGTTTTCTATAAATCTCCGATAGTACCTCGTAAATCCTAGAAAAATTCTTACATCTCTTTGACAACTTGGAATGGATAGGTTAGAAATAACTTCAACTTTTGCTTCATCAACTCTAATCCCATCCCCTGAAATGTGGTGCCCTAAAACAATACCTTCAGTGAACATCATAAAACATTTTTCATGACTAAGAGAAAGGTTTGCTTCTTGACATCTTTTTAAGACCTTTTCCCAGTTTTCTAAAGCCTCTTCAAATGTATCCCCATAAACTGTAAAATCATCCATGTACACCTCTACACAGTCATGTATCAGATCAGAAAAAATTCCTAATACTGCCCTTTGGAATGTTGCAGGTGCATTGCACAATCAAAATGGCAATACTCGGTAGGCATAGGTACCCCAAGGACAAGTAAATGTGGTTTTATCTTGGTCTTCAAGTGCTACTTGGATTTGATTGTAACCACTAAACCCATCTACGAATGAAAAGTACTTTTTACCTGCTAATGTATCTAATACTTGATCTATGAAAGGTAAGGGAAAATGGTCTTTAAGAGTAGCTTTATTCAGTTCTCGGTAGTCAACACACACCCTCCATTTTCCATTTTTCTTAGGCACAATCACTAAAGGAGAAACCCACTGACTATCTGAAATAGGATAGATGAAGTTAACATTTAACAATTTTTTGTAATTCTTCCTTGACAATTTCCCTAAGATTTGGATTCATCCGTCTTTGAGGCTGTCTGATTGGTTTGAAATTTGCCTCTATATAGATGTGATGAGTACAAGTCTTGGGACTTATCCCTTTCATGTCAGTGTATTCCCATGCATATGCAGAAGAATGTCTCTGTAATACTTTGACTAGTTCTTCTTGTTGAGATTTTTCCAGGTTTTTGTTTATATTCAAGGTCTTGCCTGGAAAAATTTCACTTGTAGAACTACCAAATTTGTCCATAGAATGAAGAGACATCTGTCTAGATGACAAGAACTCAATATTGGATTTCTCTTGAAATGATTCTTGTTTGTGCTCTGGAGAAGATTCAAAATTTTCTAGAGTATTCAGAATTTGATTATCTTCACTAATTTCTGAAATTGTGAAAAGTGGTTGCAAATATTCTTCATCCTCTATCCATTGAGTGTCATCTAGATCTGTAATTTTCCTAGCTGGAGGATATAAAGTGAATTTCTTTGTTGAACTTCCATCAGAAATATACATATCACCGGACCTACAACTAATAAAAGCATCATCTGTAGCCAACCAAGGTCTTCCTAGTATAACAGGATGGCCTCCTAGATTATTCTTGGGTGTAAGGATCATGAAATCCACAGGGTACTCCCAAGAGTCTAGGGACACTGGAATATCTTCTATTACCCCATCTGGTCTGATCACAGATCTATCTTCTAGTTGTAATAGTGTGGGTGTAAAGAGAAGATTAGGAAGTTTTAGTTTGTCCATGATTTGTCTACTCATGATATTTATTGCTGCTCCTAAGTCAATGAGTGTGTTTTGAATTTCAATTCCATTGATGTGAATTTTGACAACTGGATTTCCTGGGTCAAGGTACTTTGGAATAGTAGTCTTACCCATCATAATGTCTGCTATTTGTCCTACCAGTTGAATTTTCTTGGGTTCTCTTATTCTTTTCTTTGTTGTCTTCATACTCAACTCCTTTATTGTTTTGGCTAAAATTGGGATTTCCTTGATGGCTTGCAATAATGGAATTTTAATGCAAACATTTCTCAATTCATCCAAGAAATCATAATTAGGCACCATTATTTGTTTTTCTACACCTTTATCAATTTGTAATCTTTCCGGAAAGGGGGGTATAGAAGTAGATGTGGATGGTTGCTCTAATACTGGAGTTGGGCTTATTGGATCTTTTTGTTTCAGTTTTTCAATGTTTTGGCCTTGAAAGGATGTTTCTTCCTTAAGACTTTTATTAACCCGTAGGGAGTCTTCCTCAGAATTATCTTGTTCTTGTATGATCACAGAAGGTTTCCTCTTCTCAAGTATCCTTCTAGACCTAAGTTGAACATCACTAAGGTCTAGAGGAGTAATTAAATAAGTTGGAAATTGTTGTCCTTCTATCATGTATGTATTCTGAGGATTCTTATTATTTGGGTTTGGTATGGGCTGAGCTGGTAATTGATTGGATTTTTGAGGGAATGGTAATGGAAGTGGTTGATTTTGATGAGGTTGGTTCTGATGATGTTGTTGAAAATTTTGTTGAAGATTTTGAGGAAAATTTTGTGGATATGGTGGATAGGATGGTGGATACTGATAATATGGAGAGTATCTTCCATAGAGACCTTGTGATCCTTGTGCCCAAGCTTGAGATTGATTTTGAAATTGGGGCCAAGGTTGCTGCCAAGAATTCCAAGGTGGAGGTTGATTATACATTTGATCATGAAATCCCTGTGTTTGAGGTCCCTGCCAAGGTCTTCTAGATACAAAGTTAAGAGATTCTGTGGAATCTGTAGGAGTTTCTTCTTGAAAAACGGCCTTGAGACCAGGAAGAGAAGGACAATTCTTGGTCTCATGTTTCTCAGAACAAATAACACAGGTTTCTACAACTTTTACATCCAAAGGGCACTCTCTCAAGGCGTGTTTCTTCCTACATTTGGGACAAAAGATTGCCAAGGCATCAGATTCAGCCTTTTGCTTGTTTTGTATCTTGAGGGTGTCTATTTGTTCACTAAGACTCCCTAAGGTGTCAGATTTAAAATCATCAAGCATGTGTCCTATTTCTGATCTACTTACTGTCCCAGAAGCAGATTTACTTGCTCTTGCAAGAGCAGGATCTCTTGGACCTTCGACAGTTTTGGATTTCCCTCTGGAAAGGTTGATACATAACTCAGATATTTCAGGTAATGTGAGTTGTGATATATCCCCTTTTCCCATCATGTTAAGGATATCCAACCATTCATCCCTAATGGTTTTCAACAAAAGAGCTTTTAAAGTGTCTTGATCTAGGTTTTCCATTTGTGCCCTTTTATGTTGTATTTAAATCTTTCCAACAAATCTTCTAAGTTTTCATCTTCTTTTTGTAACATCTTGAACACTTCTTCCTTATGATTAACCGGCATACAATAATCCAAGTATCTCTCTAGAAATGCTTTTTTCATGTCTTCCCATGTCCTAATGGAACTACTGCTTAAGCTCATAAACCACTTCAATGCTGCTCCTTTCAGAGTTGAAGGAAATAATTTCAATTTTTGGGCATCTTGAAGGTAGTCATAAGTCCTACACAGTACTTCAAATTCGAATAAGAAAGTTTCAGGATCCTCAGTTTTAAGTCCATAGAAGTTCGGAAGGACAGAAGGTGAAATGTTTTCATGGTTGTATTGGTTTCTCCATCAAGTATAGGGAACCCAAAAGAGCTTCCTATTCTACCTCTTCCTCCATCTGCACCTCTACCTCCTCTTCCTCCTTCTCCTCTACCTCTTCCTCTACCTCCTCCAAATGTGTTTTCTCCATTAACAACTCCTCCTCCTCCTTCTTCTGCCATGGTTGACTCTCCTGTGGAAGTAGAAAGGTTTGTATCCTCAACAAAAATTTTTGGATCCTCTTCTATGGCAGGTTCAATGGATGAAGTGGAAGGTTTCTCTAATGGAATAGGTGACCTTAGATCTTCTAGAAGTCCAGGATCAGTAAAGGATGGAAGATGGGTTTGAGTTGAAGGTGTACTAGTTCTGGATCTAGATGAAACAAGTGGTGTTCTAGATGTCAAACTTATGCCTCTGCTGCTTATAAATCTTCCTCTTGAATCTCTCTCCCTACGCATAAAATTGTTTTTGGATGCTAAGAAACAAAGGTTACCTAGTTTTCACTTCCCCGGCAACGGCGCCAAAATGTTGTGCCTCAATCTAGTCTCCTCAACTGAGTTCATTTAATTGTCAACCAGGATTTGTAAACTGCTGAAGTGAAATGTACCATATGTACCTAGGTGCTTGTTTCCTAGTGCGTTGTGTGTAGTGTTTTGTGATGTTTTGGTCTTTTATGTTAATTTATGATGTTTTTGGTCTTTTATGTTAATTTATGATGTTTTTGGTCTTTTGAAGTTTTGTGTTTACAATGGAAATGTCTAGAAAGCTAATGAAAAGAAATTGGTGGTCAAGAACACAGTTGAGCCTAATGTATGGAATGGAAAATGTAATCAAAAATACTGAAGCAACATCTAAACTATGACTGAATAGAAACAAGAGCTTAATGATGACTTCTTAAACAAATGACACAAACTAGACTTTGAGAAATGATCACTTAAATATGCAAGTTTCTAACTAGACAATTAGACACTAATCATGATGCAACATTCTATTCTAAACTCATCTATTCCATGACTAATTCCTAGTTCTATTCTGCAATTTCAATTAAAGGTCAGAGTCTATTCTCCAAGAGTTATTGGTTTCTTTTCAGGGTAGTTCTGTTGAGGAAGAGCTCTGTTTGTAGTGAGGAATTTGCAGAGATATTTCAGACCTTGTAATGATTTTATCTTCTGTTCCTAAAGTTATGGATCACTGATGGTTTTCAGAACAAAAAGATATTTGTAAATAATGAAGGCTGTCTTAGGAATCCTATCAACTAAAGTGATCTACTGTGCAAAGGGTGACAGTGTGACTATGAGATATGAGTGCAATGAATTGATTTAAACATGAGCTTAAGATTCTTCTAAACTAGAACAATGTTAAACCATAAGCCATCATCAAACTTTGAAACGAAGTAGCTGGACATGAATTAAATGCAAAATGAAACTCCGGAGCATTCTAATTATCATGCACTATTCTATGAAGTTACACAATCGGTTTGTTCATCATGAGTGATATTTTGGAAAAGTTCCTTCTTGTGGAAGAGGTAGAACAATTTTGATTGTGGACTTGTATGCAATTGAAAGCAAATGAACTGAAAGCAAATGAAACTAAGTTGTCACATCACAGTTATATCTTGAACTTCTTAAGGATGTCTTGGAAGAATTTCTTCTTGTGGAAGAGTGGTTAGGACAAGTGCAACTATGATAGTGAAGACTAAAAACTACAACTAATTCCTATGACACTATAGCTATTCATCATTCATTGTTATGATATGTTGGAAGAATGTCTTCTTGTGAAAGAACTAGGATGAATATAACTACAGTCTCTATTTAAAAACAAATACAACTCCTATCCTACAGTACCATAGTCATTAAACATTCATTGTTTTAATTTATTGGCAAAGTGTCTTCTTGTGGAAGAACTGGAACGAATTATGACTACAGTAGCTAGTTAAAACAAATACAACTCCTATCCTACAGTACGATAGTCATTAAACATTCATCGTTTTAATTTATTGGCAAAGTGTCTTCTTGTGGAAGAACTGGAACGAATTATGGCTACAGTAGCTAGTTAAAACAAATACAAATCTAACTGATATCCTACAATACCATAGTCATCAATCATTCATCATTTTGATCTGTTGGAAGAATGTCTTCTTATGGAAGAACTGGAACGAATACGACCACAGTATATAAAACACAACAACTACTAATTCAATATGCGAAACGTAAAGACAGCTAGGAAAAACTTATCTAGTTTACGCTAAGGAAATCCGTTCAAGGGGCAGGGGCCCTCTACCACTTGACGGCATTCGACTTCACAATTAAATCACGCCTTCAAGATAATTTTGTCTGCTCCATTAACGATGCAATAGTTTGAACATAATGCTCTGTGTCTTAAAAGACGTAACACATAGTTTACACAAAATCTAGCAGCAAATCTACACAAATTTTCTAACTAAGCTCTCGGCCTACTCAAGAGTTTATAAAGTAAATGCAAGTAACAATAATTACAATAATTTAGGAATGATGTCTTCCTAATCCAAATCATCTTAGGAGTCTTTGAGGTGGCTGCGTAAAAGAGAAAAGACACCTGGACTGTGACAGTCCTAGTAGGAGTCTTCCTTCACAAATGTGTTCCCACGTGCATAACCGTACCCAGAATTCATTTCCTCTTCCATGATGAGCAACAAACCATGTAGACACGACGTGGATCATGCCCATATGCGGTTTTCCTCAAGAGGCCACCTGGAACATACTCAAACATGAAGGTAGCTGCAGAATCACCGGTTAGCTACGGAATGTCTGCATTCTGCAGCTAGTTCCGGTCAAAATGCTTAACAATGGCAAAAATCACAAAATTCAACAAATCAGTCATGTAAATCATTCTAGAAGTAATTTTAACTATATTTATTGATCAATTGGGTTTAAGATAGAAATGGACAAGGGAAAATGAGGTAAAATGAGGTGAAGGAAAGCACAAATTTTAGGCTCAACATACCCCCACTGCTGTCTCTTTGCATGTCCTCATGCAAATTATCCTATGAATTCTGAGGCTTCTGCAAGGACATCTAATCCCCTTCTTTTCCTTTGTCTGCATGCTAAAGGCCTTCTGGGTTTCCTGATCACAAGTTTGAACCTGAGGTTTGTGAGTGCTCTGATCAACTTTCTATTCCTTGTCTTCATCTTCTCATTGGTTCTCTCCACTTTGTCTATATGCAGGGATAAGGTTGAGTTCATGTCAGTCTTGAGCTTGATTTGATCTTTTAGAATTTCATTCTCATTTTTGATGTGTCTATTCAACACTTCCAACTCATACCTATCCCTCCTCAATATATCAATTTCAGTTAGTGGAGGACTGGGGGTTCTCTCTTCTCTTTCTGAAGCTGTTCTTTCTAAAGTTTCCACATAATCATAGATTTCCTGTTGAGCAGGATCAATCTCGGGGGTGCCTTCATAAAAATCTTCATCATCATACTCTTCCATAGATGTTTCTTCATCTTCAATATTGATTACCCCTGTTTGTTTGATTGATGTTTTCTTCAGTTTTCCTTTTAATCTGTGGCTTCTCCTAAGTTGAGAGGAACCCTCCCCTTTTTCTATAACAGATTCCTTGATTACCTTTTCTTCCTTGAGTTGACTCTTGATTCTAGTCAACTTCTCCAAAATGACTTCTTCACTGCTTTCTTGAACCGGTTTGTCAATTTTACCTGTTGGAGTCCTCCATCTCCTACTTCTCTTTGTGGCTTGTGGTTCAGGTGATAGTTCTTTTGCTTCCTCAAAATGATTTCTTATTAAGAAATCATCCCATGTATCATTTGATTTAGATAGATGATGCTCAATTAAAATTTTGACTAACCCATGATGATACAGGGTTGTATCCAAAAACTGAACTCTTCTCTGAACACAGGAAGCCATTTTCTTCAGACTTTGATACAGGAAATATGGTAGATTCAAATCTTCTCCTAGAAAATGCAACATTAGTCTCATATGGTAGACATAAAATGTCCCATATCTACCCTCACATGTAACAAATTTTTGTAAAAGTAGTATATTCCTCCATTTGCTCTTCAATGCTGTACTGGGAATTCCCTTCTTGAACACACTAACATCCATGTTTGGTGATTTTAAGATTTGTTTCCATGAGTCATTATGGAATTCCCTATTTTTAAACCATCTTTCCCCAGCTCTGGATAATCCTGTAGCCTCTGCTATAAAAAATTCATTAACAGTAAACTTAACATCTCCTATTTCAACCTCAGTGCCTTGGAATGATCTAGCAAATGTTTTGGTGACTTTCTTATGGCAACCATTAAAATTTTCCAAGAATTGGAGCCATCCTATTTGTTGTAGCATCTCCTTGCATTGTGGATAACCTTCTAAATATTTTGATCCTATAGGCTCAATCCTTACGATGAAACCCATGATTTTTCACTATCAATTAACACTCTTCTCTATCCACAAAACAATGGATTTTACTTTCGGATTAAAATGGCTTCAAGCTCTAAATAAAAATGGCTTCAATTTTGGAAGAACATACCTTTGAAATAGCTACAGTCTTAAAAATCTCTGGTTTGTATGCCTCTGTTTGAAAAATGCCTTCGAATCCTCGGACTAATGTACTTCTGTTGAACTTTGGAATGATATGGAAGCAATTTCAATTTTCGAGCTAATGTGTCTCTGATAGACAGTGGTAGATGATTTCAAATTTCTTTTTGTGCAATACCTCCGTCTTTGGTAACAGAAGACTTCAAACTCAATCACTGAAAAACGCTTATGTTTCTAGTAACACCAAACTTCAAACTCAACCTCTGTCTCTGATAACAAATGGTATGCTTCAAATTCAACACTACAGCCTCTCTGTCTCGGGTAACAACAATTTCAAAACCAGTCACTACCACACCTCTGTCTTTGGTAATAACAGACTTCAAACTTCAATTACTACCACACCTCTGTCTTTGGTAGCAAAGTCTTCAATTTTAGCACCTCTGTCTTCTGGTAGCAACAGGCTTTAAACTCTACACGGCCACAATTCTGTGTTGACAGTGAAAATGCTCCAAACTTTGTTCTCAGTGATATGCTCTCTGTTCATTAAGTTCTCACACCGTTATGCTTCCAATGTACCTCTTCTGTTCTGCCCCTGATGATAATAATGCTTCTGCCTTCGGAATGGAATACTGGCTACGGAATGACGTTATGGCAAATGGTCACGGCATAGAGTGGTGAAGTGAGGTGGAGGATTGCATTAATGATTTGAGGAGATGGCGGAGGATTTACGACGGCAGGAAAAATCTTCATCATTAAAGAACTTGGTTAAGAGTCGTGGGAATTTCAAATGATTTGGCCGTTCCACCGCTCAAATGCTATTGGATAGAAAATTTGAATTGGAAGATTTAATACAAAGTCTATAGAGGGTTTTGTTTGGTGTTTGATCAATAAAATGATTAAAACAACTCTTTGAATAATTTCACAACTAAACTATGCTAAATTTTCATGAATTGCCATCGTAATTTAAATTTATTACCTCTGCCCTTTATTTGATGTTTGTGTAGCCTTTGTCTTCTCTGCTCATCTTTGGAGGAATCTTTCACAATTTTCTTGATATTTTTGATTCGTGAATTCACTGGATCACTTTGTTGTAATTATGATGTCTGCTGGTTGATGCCTTCAGGGTTTGTAGCTGCCAAAAAGACTGTCGGGCTGCAGAAAAGGTGATCAGCTGCAGAATGTCCACTGAGCTGCAGAATGTTCCTGTAGAATACTTTAATCATGAAAATGAAATGTTCCTGGGAGATGGGTGAAATGTTTATGAAAATGGATGAAATGGATGATGGATTATGAAGTGGATAATGGAATAAGAATGGATTCAGTTCATGGAATGAAGGAACATAAGGGCTGTACTGCAATTCATGGCATATTTTTATTCACTTGCAGCAAGATATCAAATTCTATGTTTTGACATGAGAATGGAAGATGGAGTGAAATGAATGGAATGGAATGGAGTGAAATGAATGAAATGGAATGGAGTGAAATGTGAATGATGGATGAGATGAAGTATGGATGGATAGTGAATGGAGTGAGATGAAATGAATCATAAGTACTATGGCACTAAACTTATGATTTATAACAGCTGCTTAGAAACAAAAATGGGAAAAGTTAGAGTGTCAGAGAGACTCTGATTTTCACCCTATCTTTTCTGTATAAACATGCCAATCAGTGATTGGTTTTCATGTTTATACCTTTATTTTTATTTTTATTTTTTTTATTTATTATTATTATTTTTTTTTATTTTTATTTTTTTCAAAAGAGAAATGCTTCAGAAAATTTAATCAAGTTGATGAAGAAGAGAGACTCTTCTTCATTAACTTCACATCATTGTCTCCTTGGAACTTCTTGACAAACTCTTCTCTTGAGAGTGGCTTGTGGTATAGCTTCGGTCTATGGCCATTCACAAGAAAAGTGACCTCCTCTTCATCTATAGTTCTGATTTTTACTGCCCCATTATCAAAAATTCGAACAATTTCATATGGCCCAAGCCAATGTGTCTGAAATTTCCCTTGAAAATCCTTGAATTTTGAATCAAACAAGAGAGCCCAATCACCCTCTTTAAATTTATTCTCTTTGATATACTTGTCATGCCATCTAGCCCTTTGCTGTTGGACTAGACTTGTTTTCTGAACTGCATCTTGTCTGATCTCATCCAATTCATTAATTTGCTCCAGTCTATGCTTTTGTGCCTCCGTTAGATCAAGTCCTAGCTGGACTGCCATCTTGAATGTTTGAATTTGGAACTCTATGGGAAACAAAACTTGCTTTCCATAAACAAGCTCATAAGGAGTATGGCCTGTTGTGTTTCTCCATGTAGTTCTATAGGCCCACAAGGCTTCAGGAAGCCTATCTACCCAATCTCTTCTATGTAGATGAGCAGTCTTTGTTAGGATACCTTCAATGACTTTGTTAGTGGATTCCACTTGACCATTTGCTTGTGGATGATAAGGAGTAGATGTTCTATGTCTGATTTTGTACTTCTCCATCATTTGCTCCACTAGCCTTGATGTAAATTGAGCTCCTTGATCTGTAAAAATTTCCCTTGGGACACCAAAACGAGTAAAAATATCCTCAAAAGAAAAGTAACTACAGATGATTCATTAGCAACAAGTAATGGTTTAGCTTCTACCCACTTAGTAACATAATCAGTGCAAACTAATATATATTTCTTTTGTCCTGATGGAGGACTAATAGGTCCTACAAAATCCAAAGCCCATTTTTCAAAAGGTTCAATGTGTACCTGAGGTTGTAATGGCATCTCACCTGAAGAAGAAGGTTTCCCTACCCTTTGGCAACTGTCACACCTTTTTACATACTCCCTTGCATCTTTAAACAAAGATGGCCAATAATATCCTAAATTAAGGATCTTATAGGCTGTCCTCTTATCTGCAAAGTGTCCGCCACAAGGTTCATCATGACATGCCTTGAGAATTTCGGGCATCTCATCTTCACGAACACACCTTCTAATGATCAAATCTGGACCTGTCTTGTACAACTCATTAGCGACCCATGAATATCTTGCACTATCATTAATGATTTTTCTTTTATCCCTTGCATTCATAATTGAAGGAAATTTTCCTTAAACTAAATAATTGGCAATATCAGCAAACCATGGAGTTTGAGTAGAGATTGCAAAAAGATATTCATCGGGAAATTGATCTTCAACCGGAGTGTCATCTTTGATATTTTGAATTCTAGACAGGAAGTCAGCCACAGTGTTTTGTTTTCCAGGCCTATCTAGAATAGTAATGTTGAATGCTTGCAATAATAACAACCATCTTATAACTCTACCATTAGTGATTGATTTATTCATTAAATATCTAATGGCAGAATGATCAGTGTGAATAAAAGTTTCATAGCTTGTTATATAGTGTCTAAATTTGTTAATGGCATGAACAACAGCTAAAAACTCTTTTTCAGTTACAGTATAGTTTAACTCTGCAGGAGTCAAATTTTTACTGATATAATAGATGGCATAGGGAATTAAATCTTATTGTCCCAATATTGCTCCCAGAGCTGTATCGGAAGCATCTGTCGAGATATGAAAAGGTAACTTCCAGTTAGGTCCCCTTAATATAGTGCTTCAAAAATTTTGGTTTTCAGGGTTTCAAAAGCTAACTAGCAATCAGAAGTCCACTTAAATTCACAATCTTTGGTGAGTAATTTGAAGAGAGGAGATGCTATGTTGGTGAAGTTTTCTATAAATCTCCGATAGTACCCCGAAAATCCTAGAAAACTTCTTACATCTCTTTGAAAACTTGGAATGGATAGGTTAGAAATAACTTCAACTTTCGCTTCATCAACTCTAATCCCATCCCCTGAAATGTGGTGCCCTAAAACAATACCTTCAGTGAACATCATAAAACATTTTTCATGACTAAGAGAAAGGTTTGCTTCTTGACATATTTTTAAGACTTTTTCCAAGTTTTCTAAAGCCTCTTCAAATGTATCCCCATAAACTGTGAAATCATCCATATACACCTCTACACAGTCATGTATTAGATCAGAAAAAATTCCTAATACTGCCCTTTGGAATGTTGCAGGTGCATTGCATAATCCAAATGGAAATACTCGGTAGGCATAGGTACCCCAAGGACAAGTAAATGTGGTTTTATCTTGGTCTTCAAGTGCTACTTGGATTTGATTGTAACCACTAAATCCATCCGGGAATGAAAAGTACTTTTTACCTGCTAATGTATCTAATACTTGATCTATGAAAGGTAAGGGAAAATGGTCTTTAAGAGTAGCTTTATTCAGTTCTCGGTAGTCAACACACACCCTCCATTTTCCATTTTCTTAGGTACAATTACTAAAGGGGAAACCCACTGACTATCTGAAATAGGATAAATGAAGTTAACATTTAACAATTTTTGTAATTCTTCCTTGACAATTTCCCTAAGATTTGGATTCATCCGTCTTTGAGGTTGTCTGATTGGTTTGCAATTTGCCTCTATATAGATGTGATGAGTACAAGTCTTGGGACTTATCCTTTTCATGTCAGTGTATTCCCATGCATATGCAGAAGAATGTCTCTGTAATACTTTGACTAGTTCTTCTTGTTGAGATTTTTCCAGATTTTTATTTATGTTCAAGGTTTTACCTGGAAAAATTTCACTTGTAGAACTGCCAAATTTGTCCATAGAATGAAGAGACATCTGTCTAGATGACAAGAACTCAATATTGGATTTCTCTTGAAATGATTCTTGTTTGTGCTCTGGAGAAGATTCAAAATTTTCTAGAGTATTCAGAATTTGATTATCTTCACTAATTTCTGAAATTGTGAAGAGTGGTTGCAAATATTCTTCATCCTCTATCCATTGAGTGTCATCTAGATCTGTAATTGTCCTAGCTGGAGGATATAAAGTGAATTTCTTTGTTGAACTTCCATCAAAAATATACATATCACCGGGGTGCATTGCATAATCCAAATGGCAATACTCGGTAAGCATAGGTACCCCAAGGACAGGTAAATGTGGTTTTGTCTTGGTACGGAATGTCTTCTATTACCCCATCTGGTTTGATCACAGATCTATCTGCTAATTGTAATAGTGTGGGTGTAAAGAGAAGATTAGGAAGTTTCGGTTTGTCCATGATTTGTCTACTCATGATATTTATTGCTGCTCCTAAGTCAATGAGTGTGTTTTGAATTTCAATTCCATTGATGTGAATTTTGACAACTGGATTTTCTGGGTCAAGGTACTTTGGAATAGTAGTCTTACCCATCATAATATCTGCTATTTGTCCTACCAGTTGAATTTTCTTGGTTTCTCTTATTCTTTTCTTTGTTGTCTTCATACTCAACTCCTTTATTGTTTTGGCTAAAATTGGGATTTCCTTGATGGCTTGCAATAATGGAATTTTAATGAAAACATTTCTCAATTCATCTAAGAAATCATAATTAGGCACCATTATTTGTTTTTCTACACCTTTATCAATTTGTAGTCTTTCCGGAAAGGGAGGTATAGAAGTAGATGTGGATGGTTGCTCTAATACTGGAGTTGGATTTATTGGATCTTTTTGTTTTAGTTTTTCAATGTTTTGGTCTTGAAAGGATGTATCTTCCTCAAGACTTTTATTAACCGTAGGGAGTCTTCCTCAGAATTATCTTGTTCTTGTATGATCACAGAAGGTTTCCTCTTCTCAAGTATCCTTCCAGACCTAAGTTGAACATCACTAAGGTCTAGAGGAGTAATTAAATAAGTTGGAAATTTTTGTCCTTCTATCATGTATGTATTCTGAGGATTCTTATTATTGGGGTTTGGTATGGGCTGAGCTGGTAATTGATTGGATTTTTGAGGGAATGGTAATGGAAGTGGTTGATTTTGATGAGGTTGGTTTTGATGATGTTGTTGAGAATTTTGTTGAAAATTTTGTTGAAGATTTTGAGGAAAATTTTGTGGATATGGTGGATAGGATGGTGGATACTGATAATATGGAGAGTATCTTCCATAGGGACCTTGTGATCCTTGTGCCCAAGCTTGAGATTGATTTTGAAATTGGGGCCAAGGTTGCTGCCAAGAATTCCAAGGTGGAAGTTGATTATACATTTGATCATGGAATCCTTGTGTCTGAGATCCCTGCCAAGGTCTTCTAGATACAAAGTTAAGAGATTCTGTGGAGTCTGTAGGAGTTTCTTCTTGAAAAACAGCCTTGAGACCAGGAAGAGAAGGACAACTCTTGGTCTCATGTTTCTCAGAACAAATAGCACAGGTTTCTACAACTTTTACATCTAGAGGACACTCTCTCAAGGCATGTTTCTTCCTACATTTAGGACAAAAGATTGCCAAGGCATCAGATTCAGCCTTTTGCTTGTTTTGTATCTTGAGGGTGTCTATTTGTTCACTAAGACTCCCTAAGATGTCAGATTTAAAATCATCAAGCATATGTCCTATTTCTGATCTACTTACTGTCCCAGAAGCAAATTTACTTGCCCTTGCAAGAGCAGGATCTCTTGGACCTTTG
>CM076579.1:1286329818-1286483347 GCA_034641835.2 Pinus albicaulis
GACAGTGTAGAGGCACCCCTATGGATGAGGTGAAGATGTCTCCGTACTCCTCCACAACCTTGTCCATTTCTTTGTTGAGAATGCAGCAAGATGATGGAGCTTAGTGAAATGAAGTCGCCTTCACTAAGTGGGCCCGCAGGCAAATTCTGGCGCAAAGTCTATTTTTAGACATACGGAGCATAATTTGGGAATTCCAGTTGGAGATTCTTGAAGTATGCGACATGTCGGTAAAAATAGATGAGACCCTTATTTTTAGGACCCAGGCTATTTTTAGACTGTGTCTCCTAAAAATATGGAAGTCAAATATTATTTACCCTTAATAATATTTTGACTATAAACAGCAGTTTACTCTTCGCGCACTTCGCCTGAGTCAAGTGAGGTGACTCATAAATCGACAGTATGAATCACGTGTTCCTGTGGCTTGATGGCATCATGGTTGACTCGCTAGACTTCGTTGCGTGTTTTGGAGGAGTTAACGGGACAGATAGTGGAGTTGTGTTCTGTTTGTTTTAGTTGAACTAGTTGGGATTAGTTAACTAGCTAATCAACTAGATAAGAGTGGAGTGAATTAAATAATATTTAATTCACTAAATATTAACTCATTAGTCAACTCAAGAACACTTCAGTTCACTACAGTGCATGATCAGTTCAGTGGAGACCAGTGGAAGAGGTAGATGGAAGGGTGAGTAAAGCTATCAGTTGGTAGATTTGTTTTGCATGAGATTTGCATTACACTTGGAGGAATTGTCCATGACAATTGCGCAGTCAAGGCAAGGGGATTCGAACCTTGAACCTCTTCATATGCAGGCCATGATTGCGCAATAGAGGCAAGGCAGTTAGTGGTGTGTTTTGAACCCGAGACTTGTTCAAAACAGAGACCTGTTCAAAACTAAGCTAGATTGTGGTGGTTTTATGAGTAGCACTGAGTACTTGTGAGTAGAGTATTGTACTTACTTAAGGCCATATGATTTCTCCATTATAATATACACAATAGTCAAGGGTTTTGAGCTACAGGCTTTCCCACATATCTTGTGCCAATGTGTGATTGAATTGATGTGAGATTGCTTCTATTATTTTACGTGACAATTAATTGTAGTAATATTGCTAGATGTTATGCATGCAATTCGAAATTGGATGTAGAAGATCGGGTTAATCTTCAAAGAAAAGTGATTTATTCAGCCTAATTTCTGAGCATGGTATCGGAGCAAGATTAATTGTCGAGATCTATTACGGTGATTGCAAACTTATTTCCCTGACAGTAGTCCGTATACGGGCCAGAAGCTCGGATTCATCTGTCTTCGGAAAGTGAAAGGTCTGGTAAACGCCCCTTGCAGTCAATCTCTGATTTGGAAATAATTTGTTCTCAAGAGTAGATCGGAAGCGATAGAGCTTGGAGTTTGGAATTCGAATTTTGCAGCAGCTTTGTTTTTCTTGGTGCCAGTGTTGAAAATGTCTTTCAACGGTTTGCGACTCGAATATGCTCTTGAAGGCAGTTCGAATTATGTTGCATGGAAGGATCGCATGGAAGCAGTATTAGAAGATAATGGTCTCAAGGAGTTCGTAGATACGGATGTCCAAAAGCCCACTGATTCTGCTGAAGTCGATGCATGGCAAAATAAGATGGCGAAGTGTCGAAGGATCCTGTTGGAGGGCGTCAAGGATCATATTGTATCCAGCCTGCATGGAAAGGCTACTCCATATTTAATGTGGAAAGCTTTGACGGATCTATTCCAGAGTAAGAGTGACCAAAGGAAGCTGGCGCTCAAAGATAAGCTCATGAACATCAAGATGGAGAAGGGCGACAGTATCGCCAAATACCTCACGAAGTTCACTCAGTGCAGAGATGAGCTGGGAAGTGTGGGGGTGACTGTCGAAGACGAGGACATGGTTGACCTGGCTCTCCTTGGTCTTCCGAAGGCTCGGCACTCATATCAAGATAGTGTCAATGGTCGGGAGAAGCTGCCGGGATGGGAGCGCCTTTGGGCGGATCTCATGCAGGAGGAGATAAGGAGGACTACTCGAGATGGATCTTCATCAAAGGGAGCCGATGAAGAAAACTGCGCTTTGGTGTCCAAAGCTAAGAAAGGGAAGGGTAAGAAAACCTCTCATTCTGGAGCTAAGGGCAAGAAGCAGGATATGGCGAAAGTGAAATGTTTTCACTGCCATGATCACGGACATTATGCTACCAATTGTCCAAAGAAGAAGAAGAACAAGCAAGCGGGAAGATCTGCAGAGGGAGAAGCTTTGGCTTCACAGTTCGAGCTTGACTTTTCACTGATTGCATGCTTGGTTTCAAGTGTGATGGGATCGGTGTGGTTCTTGGACAGCGGTGCGTCATTTCACATGACGGGAGATCGGGAGTTGTTCTCAGATCTGGAGGACAAGGATTTGGGTATGCACATCGAGATGGGCGATGACGGTAGATACAGTGCGACTGGTATCGGTACCGTATCCTTTCAGAGGGAGTCTGGTAAACCCTTTGTCTTAAAGGATGTCATGCATGTACCTGGATTGAAGAAGAACCCGATTTCAGTAGCGATGTTGGAGGATAAGGGGTATGATGTGGTCTTCAGCGAAGGAAAAGCCTTCCTGCGCAGTAAGACTACTGGAGAGACCCGGAAGATAGGGGTTCGAACTCAGAACCTTTATCAGTTGCAGGTAGATGACTGCGCAGCTATGGCATGCAAGGCGGGAGAAGTGGTGAGCCGGGATGATGAGGGCGAACTATGGCACAGGAGATTGGGCCATCTTCACCATGGAGCTTTAAAGATTCTGCAGCAGATTTCTACTGGACTTCCTAAGGGCACCCTTGCGCAGTCAGATCAGTGCAAGGGGTGTACTTTAGGGAAGTATGTGAAAGCCACCTTTCACGAGAAGGATAGTCGCGCCACGACGATCCTTGAGAGAGTTCACACAGACGTGTGTGGTCCTTTCTCGGTTGCTTCGACAGCAAAGCACAAGTATTATGTGATCTTTGTTGATGATTTCTCTCGAAAGTGCTGGATCTTCTTCATGCAGAAGAAGAGCGATACATTCGCGAAGTTCTGTGAGTTTAAAGCACTGGTCGAGAAGGAGTCGGGGAAGAAGGTGATTGCTCTAAGGAGTGATATCGGTGGTGAATTCATCTCGGCTGACCATGGGAGTTTCACACGTGTATGGACCCGAGAGAGCCTATCGCACTTACAAATCCACACGTTATAACGGGGTACGAGCGAAGAACAACGATCGTGGGTGGCACACAAAGACAACAGATGACCGTGCCTGCCTTTCACTTGTGGCCGAGGCACGCAATACAGCACAGGCGTGTCAGTTGCTTCGACAGAAAAGCACAAGTATTATGTGATCTTTGTTGATGATTTCTCTCGAAAGTGCTGGATCTTCTTCATGCAGAAGAAGAGCGATACATTCGCGAAGTTCTGTGAGTTTAAAGCACTGGTCGAGAAGGAGTCGGGGAAGAAGGTGATTGCCCTAAGGAGTGATAACGGTGGTGAATTCATCTCGGCTGAATTCAAGGAGTTCTGCAGCGCAGAAGGGATTCGGAGAGAGCTCATCGCACCCCATAACCCACAGCAGAACGGGGTGGCTGAGCGGAAGAACAGAACGATCGTGGGTGCTGCACGGGCGATGTTGCATGATCGGGGCCTACCCCTTCACTTGTGGGCTGAGGCATGCAATACAGCAGTGTATGTGCAGAACCGTTGTCCTCACAAGGTTCTTGGCATGAGTACACCAGAGGAGGCTTATTCTGGCAAGAGGCCTGATATTTCCCATTTGCGGATTTTCGGTTCTCCTGTCTACATGCATGTGACGAAGGATGCAAGAAGGAAGCTGGATCCAACTGCTGAAGTTGGAATATTTGTGGGGTACACTGATACACCTCACAACTATCGGGTATATGTGCCAGACAGTCGCAAGACTGTTGTGCGACGGGATATAAAATTTCAGGAGGAGAAAGCCATGCAGTGTTCGCTTGAGAGGGAGCTACACTTGCATGCAGATGAGGAGCTGTTAGTTTCTAAGGAGGAGCTTCCGGATGTGGATCAGCCACAAGAGGAGGTTCAGGAGGTGGAAGAAACCACCCATGCAGCGCCAACCATCAGAGGGCGCATGCGCACTACAGAAGCTGAGCGACTGGCTCGGGATGCAGAGAAGGTTGAAGGACCACCTACAGCACAGCGCAGACAGAGACAGTCACCGGATCGGTACACTGGATACATGGCTCTTATGAGTCAATGTGTTGTGACAGAGCCATCCTCTTTTGAGGAGGCTGTGGAGGAACCCGCATGGGTTGATGCCATGATCGAAGAATATGATTCGATCATCAGGAACAGTGCATGGGAGATTGTCCCAAGACCGGTTGGGAAATCAGTTGTAGGTTCGCGATGGATCTACAAGGTGAAGCGGGCGGCTGACGGGAGTGTGGAGAAGTACAAGGCGAGATTTGTCGCCCGTGGCTTCTCACAGATCGAGGGGATTGACTATGAGGAGACTTTTGCACCTGTCGCAAGGTACTCTTCCATACGGACGATCCTTGCTCTCTCAGCGCAGATGGGGTGGCACATTCATCGGATGGATGTGAAGACTGCGTTCCTCAATGGAGTTATTGAGGAGGAGGTGTACATAGAGCAGCCTGAAGGTTTTGAGATCTTCAGCAGTGAGTCGCATGTGTGCCGACTCAAGAGAGCACTGTACGGGCTGAAGCAAGCACCTCGTGCTTGGTACACTCGGATAGACGGCTACTTCACCGGGCTTGGATTCTCCAAGAGTGAGGCGGATCCAAACCTGTACCAGATTGTGGTGGAGGGGAAGCTGTTGATCATCGTACTGTATGTAGATGATCTGATTTTGACTGGCGACGAACAGTTGATACTTTCATGCAAGGAGGATCTTGCACGAGAGTTTGAGATGAAGGACCTGGGCATCCTTCATTATTTCCTGGGATTGGAGATTTGGCAGCGCAGTGGAGGACTGTTTGTTTCTCAGGGCAAGTATGCCCGGGAGATTCTAGAGAGGTTCAACATGCAGGGCTGCAAGCCTGTTGATACCCTCTTCCTGGAGGTTGGAGGAAGGGAGATGCTACTTCGGAGGAGGTAGTGGATGCCACTGTCTATCGACAGTTGGTGGGGTCGTTGATGTATCTGGTCAATACTCGACCCGATATATGCTATGCAGTTAACCAGCTTTCGCAAGCTATGGTTAAGCCTACCAAGCTCTTTTGGAAGGCGGGCAAGCATGTATTACGCTATATCAGAGGCACATCGGGATATGGTCTATGGTACAGACAGGAGGATGGAGTGAAGCTTTCTGGTTTCACGGATGCAGATTGGGCAGGGAGCCCAACAGACCGGAAGAGCACTGCAGAGGTTTCAACGTGGGTATTGTGAGTTTCTGACGGTACGGCGGGAAGCGAGATCCGTGTTTCGATTGTGACGAGTACATGGCTGACAAGTTTGTGCATGGGAAATATTTGGATGAGGAAGATCTCGCGGGTTGTTCGGAGTTGCATTTGGAGCCTACAGTGATATACTGTGATAACCAGAGCTGCATCAAGCTCTCGGCTAATCCAGTATTTCATGATAGGTCCAAACATATCGACATCGGGTACCATCACATCAGAGATTGTGTTCAGCGGAGGATCATGATGCTTTCATATGTTCCCACGGAGGATCAGGATGCCGACATCCTGACGAAGGCGCTCACCAGGAGCAAGTTCGAATTCCACAGAGGCAGGATAGGGATTGCAGATAATCCATATCTTGCTGAGAGGGAGTGTTGAGAATGCAGCAAGATGATGGAGCTTAGTGAAATGAAGTCGCCTTCACTAAGTGGGCCCGCCGGCAAATTCTGGCGCAAAGTCTATTTTTAGACTATGTCTATTTTTAGACATACGGAGCATAATTTGGGAATTCTACTTGGAGATTCTTGGAGTATGCGACATGTCGGTTAAAATAGATGAGACCCTAATTTTTAGGACCCAGGCTATTTTTAGACTGATCTCCTAAAAATATGGAAGTCAAATATTATTTACCCTTAATAATATTTTGACTATAAACAGCAGTTTACTCTCTTGGCGCACTTCAGTTTGAGTCATGGAGGTGGCTCATGCAACTGACACAAGGAATCACGTGGTTCCTAGGGTTTGATGGCATCTTTCATGGTTGGCTTCAGTTAGACTTCAGTGGCAGAAGTTTTGGAGGAGTTAACGGGACAAGTAGTGGAGTTATGTTCTGTTTGTTTTAGTTGAACTAGTTGGGATTAGTTAAACTAACTAATCAACTAGATATTAGTGGAGTAAATTAAATAATATTTAATTTACTAAATATTAACTCATTAGTCAACTCAAGAACACTTCAGTTCACTACAGTGCATGATCAGTTCAGTGGAGACCAGTGGAAGAGGTAGATGAAAGGGTGAGTAAAGCTATCAGTTGGTAGATTTGTTTTGCATGAGATTTGCATTACACTTGGAGGAATTGTCCATGACAATTACGCAATCAAGGGAAGGGGATTCGAACCTTGAACCTCTTCATATACAGGCCATGATTGCGCAATAGAGGCAAGGCAATTGGCGGGGATTTTTGAACCTCAGACTTGTTCAAAACTGAGTCAGATTGTGAGTAACTTCATGAGAGAGTACTGAGTACTTGTGAGGAGTATTGTACTTGTTTGGTTACTTGATTTCTCCATTATAATATACACGATAGCTGCGGGGTTTTCAGCTATAGGCTTTCCCCATACATACTGAGTTAATGTGTGATTGAATTGATGTGAGATTGCTTCTGTTATTTCCGCATGTGACAATTAATTGTAGAAGAAGGTTATGTGTTATATGCATGTAATTCGAAATTGATGTATGATCGGGTTAATCTTCAGTGAATAAGTGATTTATTCAGCTAATTTCTACATTCTTTTTGTCATGAAGAGGAGCCATGTCCAGAGGTCATGGCCATAATCTTATTCTTTCCCTGGGGGCAGATCATTAGGAAAACAAATTTCCTAGTTTGGGAAATGAGCTTACTACATTTTTTTGCAGTAACAAAAGAGATAGTGGGAGGTGGTGGTACCTCTGGTATCCTGTACAGCTTATTTCCCAAAGTAATAATAACAGCGCGAGGTCGAGACTCATACACAGCATGTCGCTTCCACAAGTATGGTTGGCCTAACAATACATCAAAAACATCAACAGGAGCAATGTAACACAATACCTCATCCGTGAAGGGCTTGATGTTATAGGGAAGGCGACACTATTGGCTGACGCAAAGATATTGTCCTTGGTGAAGCCACTCGATGGTGTATGGTTGTGGGTGCGTCGTAGTCGGCAAGCCCAACTGCTTCATGAAATATACTGAAATGAGGTTCTTTTGGCTCCCATTGTCGACAATGAACTGTAGCAGGGAACCCTTTACCCACATTTGGGATTGGAAGAGACGCTCTACCTCCTATAGATATTCTGGTTCCTCTTCTGGTTCTTTCTAGTGGCAACAGTGGCATTGGGCTCCGCATCAATAATCTACTTCCCTTTATCATTCCCCTTGTCAGGTTCTGATTCAGAGTTGGAGCATGCATCTAATTCAGAAGCCCTCATCTCGGCTACTAGCGACTACTTGGCCCGACACTCATTTGTGTTGTGAGTGGAGCTCTTATGGAACTCACACCACTTTCCCATGTCCTTCTTTGGCTTCGTGGTGTTGTTCTTTGCTTGTGGCTTTGGAAGGATGTCTTGGGCCACCATGCCTTGGATTTGTCCTTTGGTTTGAGATTTGGGGGCACCTTTCCCTTGCTTTTGATTCACAGATCCAAGTTCTTGCTTCTTCTGTTTGAATTTCTGCTCAATCTTGGCAGCATACCAGTATGCCGTACTAAGTGAGGAGATGTCGAGGACCTCCATTTCCTCCTGAATGTATTTGTGTAGACAACTGAGATACTTTAGCACCAAATGTTTCTCTAAATCTTTGATACCCAGCTTTGTGTGCAAGGTATGGAACAAATTCCTCAACTCATGCATATCTTGATCCCTTTGTTGCCGCAGTGTGGTCCATTGTATGTACTTGTCCTCATAGCTCCCCATGGGATAGTATTGTTCCTTGATGGCATCTCAGAAAGAATTCCAAGTAGGTACAGCTGAGAACAGAGAGGGTTTTTTCTCATCCTTTTTCTCACAGTAGGTTTCTCACCAGTCCTTGACATGGGGGTTAGCTTTGAGGAGTGCAAAAATAATCTTCTCCCGGTCGGAAAAGTCATGAACCAAGAAATATCCTTCTAATATATTCAACCATATATCTACAACATCTGCATCTATTTAAACCTCAAATATGATAATGTCAAAGTTTACTTGTACCTTAAAGGGAGTCGCGCCTCCAGAGTGGTTTCTGGATGCAGATGCACCGCCAATGGGCAGTCGTTGAAGGATCTAGGAAAAGTTATCCATCATCACATTCCTTTGTTTTTTGAGGGCCTCCTCGAGCAATATTTTGATAGGATCTCCATCGGGGCTTGCGAGGATGATCTTGCAAAGGCTGCACCAGATCGAGCCGTAACTCCTTATATCCCGACCTTGTTGGGGACATGCAAAGAAGGATCCAGAAAAATCAGACCGCTCTAATACCACTAATCCGGATTTATGCAGGAACGCAACAGAATACACATATAACCATAAATACAAAGATGCAGCGGAAATAACACTTCATTTCATTATTATCAAAGAACTAAAATTTTCTTACAGACAGAATGGAAATAAACTAGCTAGGGTGCTGGTAGCGAATCTATGAGAAGAGATGTGGCAGACACAGACCTCTGATCTGTGTTACAATGAGGCTTGAGGGCCTATTTATTATTTAGAAACAATGGATAACTCTAAACATCCAAAAACCTAACCCTAGGAGATGAAGCACCAAAACTATGGGCCCCGTTTGGGTAAATTGGTGTTTCAACTTCCCAGGGATGTAACTTTGGCATATGATCTTTGTTTGACGTGTATGAAAATTTTTTGGAAAGATATATCTGATGAATACAAATGCTACCACAAATATCATTTCCAGAATGGAATGATATTCGCCAGACAAACGATGCCCAAAAAATGTCGTTTAGGGCCTCAAAACGGCTCCGAAAGTTCAGGACCCAAAAAACTGCTAAAAATATTAAGTTTTGCCAAAAATGAAAAATTGAAAGAGACAATGGTGGGGCCCAAGTGAAATAGGTGAGTGGCCACCAATATCCACATGGATCAAAAGAATTTATTCCCACATTCTTATAAAAATAAGAGGAAGGCAAATATGATTCAATGCGACACAGAAATGCTAAACAAATTTAATGAGACATAGAATGAAATAGAAAAATGTAGCATACCTCCTACTATACGCAGCCCTAACTAAGGTTAGAATGATTTAGTTACAATATTGACCCAATCTCCAAGGTCCAGTTATGTAAATGGGGTCCAAATTTTTTGACCTTTTCTGATTTCCTTAAAACTTAAAATGGATAACGTCATCATGTATGTCTTGTCGAGACATTTCCAAAGATATAAAATTTGACTAGATCCGACATCTAGATCAAAGGATATGGTTGTTTAAATATTGGCCCATCTTATAACGCTCGATACTAGGTCCCATTACATTAAATCTCTTAGTAGGTCCCATTACATTAAATCTCAGGAATATCTTGGGTAGTCTCTCGGAAAATCTTTTATGGTATAAAATTCCAAGATTGTGTGGAACTTGTGGATCCTACAACTAACGTGTCCCAATACTTATGCATGACTTCAACCTTTCACCCCACAATACATACACTGGCCCACTATGCCATGTCTTCTAGGAAATAAAATCCTGGGGGTTTTCCACATTGCCTTTGCGTGAAACCTTCGAGCCCCAATATTCAAGCCTTGACATATATGATAAATGTAAATACTTTCAACTTTTGACCCGAAGAACTAGGTCATGGTGGTTCTATTTCATAGGGCCTATTACGACTTAGCGCCCGATCCCTTAGATTATCGAGACTCAACCTTGCTTGATGCATATGCCATTCCTCCTGAGATTTAATATGACTCAGTATGGCCTAATTTTACACATCTACATGATGATATAAATATACTTAGTAACCCAATATCCAGATAAATCAAACATTTCAATGCAAGTAATTAGTCACAAACATAGATTACATATCTCTTATACACACAATTATTTGGACCAATTCAAAGACTCAGAATGAATAAAGGAATTTCCTAGTCCTAAACATTGACTTAAGCATTCATCGACTATTTTATTAGTTAATATTAATAATACAAAAACATGAACATGCATTAGTATATTAGTCCCTGGGGATAAACCATCCCTCATCATTTGTTCAACATTTAGCAGGATTTATTTACATAAGCATTTAACATTCCTCAAGTAGACATAAAGCCATTTTTCATGACATATCACATGAAATATGTTAAGACATGAATCCATATCAACACAATCCTTAGGCCAATACATAAACTTAAACTTCTCCATACCCATTCCTTTAAAGAAATAATGCTCATTTAGACAAGAATACATCATTCCTAAGCATTACATGTCATGATAGAGCAATACATTAAACACACATAAAACATATAGATATGAGGATCATAGGCACATTAAACTTATCTTGATCAATTAAATCAGGCAACTGAGATTGTGACTTCAACTCTCCACCCAATCTTAGAAAAAATGCAACCAAGCCTTCCTTGTAATTGTCACCATCGAGCCAGATCCAAAATCTTGAGGAGGAGTACTTCTAGTGCAACAATTCAATAGTATCATTTGTAACAAGGTACACCAAGACCATACTTCCTTCACCCACTAGAGTTTGATAAGAACATAAGAGGTCTTTTCAGTTTAAAGGAAGGTTCAACAAAAATAAGCTACCATGGGAGCCTGAAGATCACCCATATATGTAGTTCCACAGAGAGAGGAAGCATCAATGTTACCAACCTATGGCCACACTTGGTGGTTCAAAATCCCCTTAGGTACCTAGGTGTCTCTAACTCCTAGCTAGTAGGTTCATTAGTTTGCAATATTCTTAGTGGGTCCAACAACCCTTGAGCAATACCCACATAGTTTGTTCAACAACCTCAAGGAAAGCCACTCACTCTATAATTTATATTATCTCAGCCAACAAGCCACACAAAATGGGTTCAAAAACTAGGCTTCTACAGAGGGAACTCTTTCAGTCAAAAAAAAAACTTGATCCAGAAAGAACCAAAAAACTCCCCCCTACGTCTACACAACCATCTCTTAAGTAATTATGTTCCAGGATTCTCTAATTCCACCACTTGTCCCTTAATGTTACATACCATCGTGATTCTTCTAGGTGTGAATACACTTGTCTCTTCAGGTTACAAAGAGGGAACTCTCCTCCTTTACTCCGATCACTAAACTTTGCATTCCACCACCTTTATCTGCCAAAATGATTAGACTTCATTAAATCTGACTCTCTCTGACTCTCTCTTGCAGATCTTTTCAGAGGGTTACATATGGTTCCTAGCTACTCCTTTTTTGGCTAAATTGATTTGAAGTTGGCTCATTTAAATATTATTCATCTGACAGTTATAACCACCCATTTCCTCAAGCAATTATCCTTCCTCAAACATTGGAATATGTGTCCCAATTTCTTAGGTTTTTTAATTTAACAAAAATAGAGATAATAATTACAAAACGAGGGAATTTTTTAGGTCTATCACAAAGAAACCCCCCTTGGATGCACACCATCCTCAATTTTCTATAATTGAACATAAAATAAAATAAGCCTTAATCTAAAACAAAATTGATATGGATATTTATAGACAAAACTCTATATGATTTATTTACAATTTGATTTACATTTTCTTCATTTAGCAAACAAAAAATGACATGCATCCCACATCTAATCAGTCATTTCCCATGTGGCTTCCTTGGGCCCAAAGTGTCTCCAATGCACCCTTATTTGTCCGATTACTCTATTTAGGAGCGTGGGATACCTCCGTTCTAATATGCATATAGGTTCCCGTTAGAGTTCTCCCTCTGGTTCTACCTATAGCACAGACTAATCAAGCATAAGATTAGAATATGACACACATATTTTAAGAAAAGAAACATGGAAAAAATCATGAAATTTTACTGATGGAGACAAGGCTAGCCTATCGGATATTGGCCCTATTCTTTCAAGTAGTTCAAATGGCCCACAAAACCATGGTGCCAACTTGGCACACGATCGAAATTTTAAGGATTTTTTCTTAGGTTTAACTCAAAAGTAAATATTATCCCCAACATTGAACTCCTTATGTGTCCTATGTTGGTGTGTGTAGCACTTGCATCTGTATTGTGCCACTTTTAAATCCTTACTAATATTTTCCACTTCTTACTCTCTTTATCTTAACATATTAGGCCTAGTGAGTACCCTATTCACTGGATCACTCTAGCTAATAGGAGTGTTGAAATTCCTCCCATACAATGCTTCAATTGGGCTCATATTTAGATATTTTTGGCACCCATTATTGTATGCGAACTCTACAAGTGGAAGGTATTCTTCCAATTTATTTAACTGGTGCATCACATACATCCTCAACATGTCCTTGAGGATCCTATTTTTCCTCTCTATTTTTCCATCCATCTATGGATAATAAGCTATACTGAATGCCAATTATGTCCCCGAGTATTCAAATATTTCCTTCCAAAACCTTGAAGTGAACTTGGCATCTCTATCTGAGATAATATTCTTGGGGATTCCATGAAATATTACATTTTTTTTTATGAAGACTTGAGCCACATCACTGGCTGAGTTTGTAGCCTTAACAAATACAAAGTCAGCCATCTTGCTCAAGTTATCAACTAGGAACATGATTGCATCATGCTTCCTAGATTTCCTTGGAACCTCCATAATAAAGTCCATGGAAATCACATCCCATTTCCATTTTGGAATGGGAATATGCTACATTAAACCAACTGGATGCTTGCATTCAACTTTCACTTGTTGGAATTCTATTCATTTGGAAGTAAAATCAACCACCTCTCGTTTCAAATCAGTGCAATAGTCAGATTTATTGATGGATGTTAGGGTATTTTGGTAACCTAAGAGACCCAAATATGGCTTTGCATAAAATTATTTTAATATAATATTTTTTAGGCTATCCTCATTTGATACTTAAATCTTGTTTTTGAACCAAATCAACCCATCCTTTGTGAGGAAACATTCCTTATCCTCTTCACCCTTGGGTTGTTCCTGTAGGTTATTTTGTACCAACATTTTCATTCCCCCAAGGTTTCTATGCTTCAACTATTGGTTCTTCTGTGACAAAAACATGCTCAACAGGATGTTGTGTGGTAGCCTAAAATTCCACTTTGACCTATCCATATGTAACCTCTAAAATCCAAATTTCCTAAAGAAATTAAATTCTATTTTTTTATACAGTACATGTTTAACATATATCAATCTCCTTATTATACCACCAAACATTTTTATCTTTATTTTTTCAACCTTAAAGCATTAAAAAAAACATGATTTTCCATTTTAAGAGAAATACCAACAACAACATCTTGATAAGAATAAAATGAAATTCACTTTAGATCCATGTGATGCGTTAAGCACCAAAATCTAACAACTAGGATTGATTTCTTACTGTAGTTCTCCTTGGATTCTTGCATGTTCCAATAATATTTTTAATACATCTGGATTTATCATAGCGCCAACATTTGAGTTTACCATTCTTTCCTTTTTTCTTTGATCTTGATGTACCTCTTCACCGCTCCCCTTTCTCTCTCGATCAACCTTTATCCCTCATTTATTTTGGTATAAGGATTTCAATATTGGATTTTTTGTATTCATATTTGAGGGATTCAGACTCTTTATTTGATCAAGATGCAGGACCCAATTCATTAAATTCTCATCCAGAGATACATATAGAACCACCACACCTTAGTGAATATCCTAGCACAACTATTGTGGTTAGTGAAAATGTTGATCTATATGTCAAGGTACTTCAATAAGCTTGAAAGGAGTTTCTTGACTATTTAGAGTTGCTTCAAAAGATTCCTCTTGCTACTTTGAGCAAGGCCAAACAAATGATTGAATTCGTTTAAAAAATGTTAAATCCTTTCAATAATATTCACATTATGGATTATTACTTCACCTTTAGGTCAGGTGCTCTTGAGTAATCCTTAAAGAGATAGAATATTTTCCTTAGTCTTTATCTCTAAAATTTTAAGATATTTTGAAAATATATAATGAGATAAAGATGACCTACCTGCAAATTATTTAGCAATACTAGAAGAGAAACTAGGCTACTCCATCCAACAATAGAAATAAATGGAACAAGAGTCCAAGTTAAAATGTTTAACTGATTTTGAAGGAAGAATGGATCCCTTCAACCAAATTCCTACTCCATCCAATAATAGAAATAAATGGAACAAGAGGCCAAGTTAAAATGTATAACTAATTTTGAAGGAATAATGGATCCCTTCAACCATGTAATATTCCCATTTTAGCACACAACTAAATGGAATATTAACGTTTTCTTTTTATCACCTAGCAGCTTAATAAGTGGGTAAGGGAACCCATTCTTATTCAAGACATGAATAAAATCCCTCATAATGTGAAAGGGATCATCAGAGTAGCTTCATTTTTCACCCTCAAGTGTGAAAAGGGGCAAATGCATAAAGACAAGGTCAGGTTTGACCAAGTCAACAGCGCTGCCATAGGAGGAGTGGATCACTTTAGAATACAGCGCAGTGTGAATGAGGAAGAGGATGTTTGGTGGAGGAAACCCTAATGAGTGGGACCCATGGAGAGAGAGATTTCACTTGTTTAAAAGGAGGGCAAGGCAGCCATTGTTCTTCATGCTATGGATTATTGATTTCATTGTCTATGCAGACATTGTGCATTCTTTGCTGTTTAGCAAGAATTGCCAGGGAATTCCTGTTTAGGATTTCTTCACCTTCCTGAGAGGCCTCTTAAGGGATTGTTCTTCATTCTCCACATCTCTGGGCTCAAGGCCAAAGCTACTCCTTTCAGTTACTGTGTTATTTCTGCTCAAGTATAACGCAGTTTTGTTGGGTGTTGCAGTGGAGGACTCCACACACCATTTCCTTGGCTCATATTTCAGAAAAGGGAGCTTCTATTCCTTTGGGAGGTTAGTGAGGGATTTTCCAGAGCTTATTTCAAATCATTGTCATCAAGCCAAGCACTTCCCTTCACCAACAACGCATCCCCTTCTCTAGACTGCGTTATTTCTGAGTGCAATTGCAGTGGGGACTTGGTCCACTATTTTGGAGGGTGAGATCTTCAGGGATTGGATCAACCTTTCACCTAAGATATCCTTTATATGATATTCAGCCATCATTTGCAGCATCATCAGCTATCTACATCCATTTCCAGTTTCTGAGTTGCAGCTGCTACCCATAAATTCCGACATTTCTGCAGATTTGCCATTTTGTGTATATTTCAACCAATCCTTTTAAGGATTGTGTATTTTAGTTTCCATGGGTTGAGATCTTTCTCCCCCTTCTTTATTTGAGATATAAATTGTTGTATCCATGTATTGACATTATTTTTCAGCATTTCTCCTTCATAGACTGCACAGTCATAGCTTGGCTTATCATATGTAGTAGTGTATTTCATGATTATTGTACTTGTGTCTTTGATGATGGATTTGCCTAAGCTTGAGTGATCATTTCCTCAAGATTTTGTACACTTTCTACTACCATATTATTAATAAGATGGCTATGGGATCTTATTTCATTTTATGAAGTTGAAGTTATTCACTGCTATTTCCAGTCATGTTTATGTATTGTTGGATCTCCACATTAGTAATATCTTGAGATATTCCCAATAGTGTAGGTGTTCCTAATTTGGAATATTATAGTGGTATCAAAGCATGATATTTGGCTCAACCTGTGAGTCTCAGCCAAACAAGATTGTTAGGTCCCTATATCACTAGTATAGCCCCTTATTATTGTTAGTGTAAACCCCTTATTGTTATTATTGTACCCTTGTAACCCCCATTTTGTTATTATTGTGCCCTTAAATTATTATTGTTAGGTCCGCTAGGATTACATTGTGGCCCACTAGGATTACATTATGGCCCCATGGACTCCTATATATAGAAAGGAGGTTTTGTGAATTGTATCATCCAAGAATTGTTCATTTATGTAATGTATTGGAGGTTGCCCCCTCGAAGTGGCTCATTTCTAAGGCGTTTATATCTCTTTTCTTCTCTTTTTTAGTTGGTTACACAACATTTGGTATCAGAGCTTTGGGATTCTAGGGTTTCGCTGCTCCAAACAGGTCATCGTGGCATTTTCGCTATAACTTTTTTTCTACGAAGCTTCAGAAGCTGAAATTTTTAGGGTGCGAAGCTGAAATCTTGAGGAAGGTTGTCTAAACATTTCAGATCTTGGTTCACAATATTTGAGGAGATATCATCTGTGGATCATGCCCATATGCGGTTTTTCTCAAGAGGCCACCTGGAACATAGTCAAACATGAAGGTAGCTGCAGAATCGCCGGTTAGCTACGGAATGTCTACATTCTGCAGCTAGTTCCGGTCAAAATGCTTAACAATGGGAAAAATCACAAAATTCAACAAGTCAGTCATGTAAATCATTCTAGAAGTAATTTTAACTATATTTATTGATCAATTGGGTCTAAGATAGAAATGGACAAGGGAAAATGAGGTAAAATGAGGTGAAGGAAAGCACAAATTTGAGGCTCAACAACTCCAGTTCGGCTTCAATGTCACCTGGCATGTTCATGAAACAAACCCATGATAAGATAGATGTCATAATTTAGAAATATGTGGGTTTCTCTTATCCATGCTTAATTATTTTCAAGGAAATGGGTGAACCTGCGACCTGGCGACCTTGTGACTGGGTCGCGAGGTCACTAGGTTGCGTGAGTTTAAATTTTCATACAGATATGACCTGGCGACTTGACTTGCGACTAGGTCGCTGAGTCTCTCAATTGCACCAGTAAAGATCTGATTGGAAGTGCGACCTTGCGACTTAGCGAGTCGTGACTGGGTCGCAAGGTCGCGAGGTCGCGAGGTCGCTCCACTCTGAAACTTTCTGAAAATGCGACTTAGCAACCAAGGTCACCAAGTCGCGGGGTCACGTTAGGGTTAGAAGGACACGCGGTGAAAAAAAAAATTTGAAAACACACAAGGCGCCCAGAAGATCGTCGACCAAGTCACAAAGATCTTCATTGGACAGTGAGGCAGGGTCCTTGAAAAGGGGGAGGGGGTAGATAAGTTTCTTAGAAATTCCCACAAGGTTGTGAAAGGTAAGAATCCTGAAGGGGGAAAGGCAGGTTTGTAGAGGGATTTCCTGTTAGATGGTTTAAAGGCAAACAGGGTTAAATAGTTTAGGGCAAGGGTAAGATATAGTAACAATTAACTCAAAAAAAAAAACAACAGGAGGATTAGGCAACTTACCCGGGAAAATCGCGCTCCAGCTGGCTTGTTAGAGGCGTTTTCTTTCTTTGTCGCACAGGTCAAATGCGACCTATGCGACCCTTCTATATATAAAGGGGTCGCACGTGAGGGTAATTAATGAGGGTCACAAGGTCGCAAATGAGCTGAGTCAATGAGATGTGTGACCTTGCAACTCTGCGACCTTATGACCTAAGGGGTCGCAGGGTCGCAAGGTTGCTGATGTTTGATTTCGAACTGATGTGCGACCCAGCGACTTTGCGACCTAAAGGGTCACAAGGTTGCGGGGTCCCAATTTAGGAAATTTAACCATATTTGGGACTTAGCGACCTGAGGTTTAGAAAAAGTGAATTTAGGTCTGACTGCTCTTCTTCACAAGTATTAGGGGCTCAAAAATTTAAGGAGAGAAAAATTTTGGAGGGTGTTGTAGCAGCTACAACAGTTGGCAAGAAAAATTGAATGTAAAATTATGGCGACAAGTAAGTCTACCACTCACATATATAAAGATGGAAGTGTTGCTACTCCTAGACTTCCACAACCTACAAGGTTGACACCACAACAATTGGAAGAAAAAAGAGCAAAAGGGCTTTGCTACAGTCATGATAGAAAATACACTAAAGGTCATAAGTGTGGTGAGAAGAAATTATTTTACATAGATTGTGAAGAAGAGGAAGAAAATGAACAAGAAACTTCAAAAGAAGAGGATATACACCAGGAACCAACCCTAGAAGAAGAATAAATGAGTCTGACCATATCGTGTAATGCATTGGCAGGAATTACCACTCCTCAAACTCTCAAGATGGAAGGACATATCAAGAAGAAAAATGTAATAGTGTTGATTGATTCGGGTGGTACCCATAATTTTATTCATTTTAAGGTAGCCAAGGAATTGAATTGTTTCCTATACCCAGCACCAGAATTTCAAGTGATGGTTGCAAATGGATGAACTATAAATTGCTCTGGAAAATGCCATAATATCAAGCTAACCATGGGGGAATATGTATTAAATATTCCAATGCTTTCCATTCCAATGGGAGGTGTTGATGTTGTACTAGGATTACAATGGTTACAACCTTTGGGGACAATAGCTTTTAATTTTCAAGAAATTTTCTTGAGATTTCTTTCGGAAGGAAAGGAAATCGAATTACGAGGTATCGTAGGGAAGACGAGAAAGATAATAAGCTCTAATGTCATGAGAAATCTTTTGAAGAAAGAACAACAAGGCGTAATTGCACAATTATGCTCACTAGAAGTTCCAACATCAAAATCATCTATTTCTCCAGATCTCCAAAAATTCTTGGACAATCATTCCAAGGTGTTTGAAACTCCCGAAGGACTCCCACCTATTCGTGATCATGATCATGTTATTCATTTGATTCCAGGAAGTGTTCCTCCAAACATTAGGCCTTACAGATATCCTTATGTCCAAAAGAGTCAAATTGAACGTACGATTATAGAAATGTTAGAGGCTACTATAATTTAACCTAGTCAAAGTTCTTTCTCTGCTCCAGTAGTATTGGTGCACAAGAAGGATGGATCATGGCGCATGTGTCCGGATTACAGGGAGCTCAATAAGTTGACAATTAAAGATAAATTTCACATTCCTGTGATTGATGAATTATTGGATGAATTACATGGCACAATTTATTTCACCAAGTTGGATCTTCATTCAAGATATCATCAAATTAGAATGAAAAAGATATTCTGAAAACAACATTTCGAACTCATGAGGGTCATTATGAATTTATGGTCATGCCTTTTGGCCTTACCAATGCATCTTCTACATTTCAAGGGTTGATAAATTCCATTTTCAAACCCTTTCTTAGTAATATTCCTAAATTAGCATACAACTAATAGGAATATTAATTTTTCTCTTAATATCTAGTTAGATGAATAAATGGGTAAGGAAGCCCATAAGTTGCTTATGTAGGCATAAAATCCCTCTTAATGTGAAAAGGGATCATATTAATAACTAGATCAAACATCCTCATGTGTGAACAAGGTCTAATACGTGTGGACAAGGTCAAGTTTGACCAAGTCAACAACATTAATATGTGAGGAGTTGATCATAAATAAGACAGCTAAGTGTGAATGAAGATCAATCTAGCTAGTCATAATAAAGACACCTTAGGTTTGAATGGAGACTAAGTCATGGTTGAATAAATCAAACAACGATGTAAATATATGAGTTAGACTAATGGGGACAACGTAATTTTGGTGGAGGAGCGTTTGCATGGAAGTAACCTCATAATTGCGTGGGACCCATGGTGAGGAAGCTCATCAACTATATAACGGAAGGAATGGAAGCCATATGAGGGGATGATTGAAGATTATATTTTGTATGTGGTTTGTTTAGACTTCTTGCATCCTTTGGCTGTTTAGCTAAGTTTACTACATTGTTTAGTGCAAGGGTTTTCTCAGGTGGGAATTCCCCACTTCTTCTTGGAGAACTTGTTTAAGGGATCTAAGAGGAGCATACTATGCTACACTTTCCACTATCTGGTGTTAGGCCAAGCAGTCACCTTCAGAAACAGTGCAATCCCTTGTAGTAACTACATTATTTCCTAAGGTATTGCAGTGGAGGGGTTTAAGTCCTTGTATTTTGAGCTAGTTTCCTTGAAGGAAGATTGGCCTTTTTCCCAGAAAGCTAGTAAGAGGAGCTACAGCCATTTATTTGCATGATCAACCATTTTTATGCAGAGCTTCAGCCATACAATGTGATTCATCCATAGATCTGCAACATATGCTTCTTGTATTTGATGTTTATTAAGAAACCCTTGTCGGGTCATCTTGGATTTCTGTAAAAGAGGCTAGAAATCTGTTTTTGGGCCTCATTGATTAATATATAAGCAGATATATTTTTTCTCTCATATTCCTGAGTATAACCCTCAATAAACTGTGTTGTCACTTTCTGCAGTAATTTCTATGTTGCAGTAGTCTTGGGGTTTCAGTGTTTTTGGGCTGTTTTGAGCATGGGAGGCCTTTTTAACTAGGCTATAATGATTTTTTTTTTATTTCCTTTCATATTTTGTTGCTATAATGTCATATCTAATGGATCCATGGGTTACATTCATCTGTTAATGCATAAATTTCTAAAAAGTACGTTTTCTGTGCATGTATTGCTGATTTTCCCATTTGGGAATATTACAATGGTATCATAGCCCTAATCTTGGCTCAGCCTGTGTACTAAAACCATTACGGAGTCTTCTCATGAGAAGGAGAGGATCTGCAAAAGGGATCAAGGTAAACCCTTATTTTCTAGAGGGAATAAGTTCTCCAAACTTCTTCTACACACTTTGCATGGCATCAATAAAGACATCAAATAAATGAGGAGGGAAAAACATGGAGATCCATAAACAAGATTTGAACATGAGGAAAGCTCTAATTCCTCATATTATAGGTGTGAGTATTTATCCACACCATGAGATTTAAAATTCTCTACCAGCCATATGTTAATGACAAATGAGATGGAGAAAGGAGATGTGCCAAAGAAGGATACTCTTGGTGATTATCTGCAAGAGTATGAATCTCAATCTAAGAGGTTAAAAGATCACTTGAACTTCCAAGGGTTTTGCAAGATCAAGGAGGAAATAAGCACAAGGAGTAAGCAGCATGGTGTGACTAGATTCTTTCTATCTACTTTTGATGGCTCACCTAAATGTCCAGCTAGGGTTTGGCTGGAGGAGCTAAACACCTATGTGCAGCAACATAAAGTTTCTGAAGATGAAGCCATTAAAGTAGCAGCGTTGCATTTTTAAGGTAAGGCTTATGCTTGGTGGTTGTTTGAGTCCTTTTCAAGGAAAATTTTAGGGGCTAATATTCGTAGGTGGGCTAATATTCCATGTTTTTTCCAAAAAAAAGATTCACCAATTTTCATTTTTCTAAAATTCAATTCGAAATTTTTTTATAGTATAAAATTATTTTACCTTAAAAATCACCAATATTATATATTGTGTAATATAAAACAATTATAAATCTAAATAGTTTTACAAAATTATCTTAAAAAATTTTAAATTTGGATATTAGGGACTAGTAAGATTCGCCAAGGTTTCTACACTTGGTCCAACAAAAGAGTCGGTCCGGGACATATTGCTGCAAGGTTAGATAGATTTCTTGTTCAAAGCTCTTTTCTACTTCTTGGACTAGAGTCTAGAATGCATATTCTCCCTTGCAGTGTTTCCGACCATAGACCCATCAAACTTTAGCTTCTGGCCCATATGGACCAAGGTCCTATCCCTTTTAAATTCAGCCCTCAATGGGTCAATGATCAGACTTTCATGCATAAGGTAAAGGAAAGTTGGAATCAACCATTCAAGGGCTCTACCTTCTTTGTATGGGAGGAAAAACTCAGGAGAGTGAAAGTTGCACTAAAAAATTGGGTAAATTCCCTTCCTAATCCTGCAGTGGAAAGGATAAAGATCCAAGAAAGACTCGAGATTCATCATCTGAAATCGAAAAATGTAGAGATCACAAAAGAAGTCCTAGACAGGGAGGTTGACCTTCAAAAAAAGCTACACAAGGCAAGCTTGGCAGAGGAATAGTATTGGAGAATTAAATCTCGTAGTCTTTGGCTTAAGGCGGTAGATAGGAACTCCTCCTTCTTCCACAAACAAGCCCAAGCTCGGAAATGCCTCAACTCCATCTCAGAAATAAAGGATGAGACCATCAAGCATAGAGATATAAGAAGCATAAAAAGAGTTGCTTTCCTTCACTTCAAAAATATGTATAGTGAAGAGGAGGGTCTAGGGTATAATCCAAATCTAGTGGATGAGGTGCCCCCACTGATTTCCCCCAAAAAGAATCAGTACTTGGAAGCAGAAGTCTCTAATTCTGAAATAAAAAATGCCCTCTTTGCAATGGAGCCAGATAAGGCCCCAAGCCCTGATGGCTTTACTGCCAGATTCCTCCAGTCTTGTTGGTAGATTGTGGAAAAATATTTATGCAGAATGGTTCGGAAATCACAAGACTGTTAGAAAATTGGGGGAAGCACCAATTTGGCGTTCCTTGCCCTTTTCCCCAAGGAAAAAGGTGCCAACACCTTCAACAGATTTCAACCTATCTCCCTTTGCAATATAGGATACAAGCTGATAACAAAAGTGATTGCAAACAGATTGAAAACCATCCTTCTAGCCATCACTCCGAAGAATCAGAGAGGTTTTATTCAGGGAAGACATATTGTGGACAATTTTATTCTGGTCCAAGAGGCGATCCATTCTAGTCTGCTCCAAAAAGAGAAAGGAATGGTTGTCAAATTAGATCTAGAAAATGCCTTCGACAGGGTGAGACATAGATTCCTGATGGATGTTTTGCAAAAAATTGGCTTTCGCCCCAAATTTATTAACTGGATTCAGGCTTGTATCAGTGAGCCATGGATAGCTCCATTGGTGAATGGGAGGGTTGCTGATTTCTTTAAAGCTTCTCGAGGACTGAGGCAAGGGTGTCCACTTTCTTCCCTGCTCTTTGTCCTCCAAGCTTCTGTTCTCAGCTTCCTCTTGAATAAGAAGCAGCGGGAACAAGAGATTATGGGCTTGAATATAGCAAGAGGTGTCAAAAATATAAATCACACGTTATTCACTGATGATTCCCTCTTGCTGGGTGCAGCCATTGTGCTCTCGGCTAAAAGATTTAAAGGTGTGGTGGATGGTTATTGTGAAGTCTCAGGAAGAAAACTCAACAATGGCAAATGTTATATCTTCTGTTGGAACACTACTGCCAGCACTCTCAAAGCCATCTCTTGTTGTTTTGGTTTCGCTGCCTCCTCTTCATGGTCATCCTTCAAGTATTTGGGGCTCCCCATTTTCCAAAAATGTGCCCTCAGCAGAGACTGGCTACCTCTGTTGGAAAAATTTTAATCCAAGATCCAATCCTGGGGATACAATTGGCTCAACTTGGCAGGAAAGACAGTGCTCATAAAATCTGTATTAAACAGTCTTCCTATCTATCAGTTTGCAGTTATGCTGGCTCCAATTGGCATTTTGAGGAAAATGGAGGATCACATCAGAAAATTCTTCTGGAAAGGTGGAAAATCGAATGAGAAGAAAATCCCTCTAATTAGCTGGGATAAAATCTCCTTGCCCAAAATGGAAGGCAGCTTAAATTTCAAGAGTATAAGCACACAGAATGTGGCGTTGGGTGCAAAGCTGTTATGGAGGATAATTGCCCCAAATCCGGGTTGGGCACAGCTAGAGCTGTGGAAAAAATACTTCCAAGGGCAGAGAAAGTGTTGTTTAGACAATCCCATATCAAACTCTCGCTCGATGATCCACAAACTCTGCGCAAAAGCAACTTCTTTAATTAACCTCCATGCGCACTGGATTCATGGTAATGGTAAACGCATCAGAATTTGGGAGGATCGTATCATGGACAGCGATCCCCTGGCAGATGATCGATCTCTGTTTGTGCTGTGAGATTCGATGACCAGAGTTGGCTACGCAACCCTGTGGGACATCTCTCAATGGGAGGATGGCGTATGGCAGAATTGGGTAAAGTTTGAGGTGCCACAGAACCTGGCTAATGAGTGTGCAATTTTCTTAGCCCACTTAAAAGGAAAGGCCCCTATAAACAGCAGGAAACTTGACACTCGTGGTTGGGGATCAACCCCAGGGCGTTAGACTGTCTCGCAGGGCTACAGGCAGCTGTTATTACACCCTCACGTCCCTCTTGATTTGGAGCCCTGGAAGGGGATATGGTCACAGACTTCCATCCCAAAAATAGACACTTTCTGTTGGCTCCTTTTTCATAAGAGAATTTTGACCAACAACAAGCTCCAGAAAAGAGGTTATCTTGGGCCTTCTAGATGCTTGTTGTGTGGAGAAAATGAAGAAAGTGCCACCCATCTGATGCTAAATTGTAATTTTGCTGCAGAGATTTGGCCAGTGCTCTTAGGCCTATGGAATATCGATTTCGCCTTCCCCATTCACATCTCAGACCTGTTCTCAAAATGGATGCTCAAGTATCCTGGAGACACTCCTAAAAACAAACATATCAAGACTGCCTGGCTTGCTCTCCCTAAAATAATCTGCTGGCAAATATGGCTTGAAAGAAACCAGAGGATTTTCAAAGACAAAAGGAATGATTTTAAGATAGTCTTGGTTAAAATTAAAAGCCAGTTAAAAGATAGCTTGGGAGACCAGCTGGATGGTGCAGATCTAAGTGAGCAAGATTCTGAATGGAGTGTTATCCTCGACCTTCATTTCAGAGACATAGTAAGGCCCCCCACTCCTCTAAAAGACTGGCAAATTCGAGTCAATACAATAGAATTCTCTGAGTTTTGCACAAATCAAGCTCGAACCGCCCTCTTCTTTGACGGGGCAGTAAAAGGAAATCCAGGAATTTCAGGAGCAGGTGGAGTTGTCAAAAATGCTGAAGGTAGAACTGAGCTCAAATATGCCTGGGGTGTGGGCCACAACACCAGCATTCAAGCCGAAGCACTGGCTCTTCTCCAAGGTCTCAAGCAACTCAAATTTCTTGGTATCAAAGATGCAAATGTTTTTGGTGATCCCCAGTCCATAATTAAATCCATTGTGGACAGTTCTACACCTTCAGATTTAAGATTGTCAAGATTGATGACCGGAATTAGATTACTGTCGAATTCCTTTCAGAGCTTGAATTTCTTCCACGTAAAGAGAGAAAACAACAAAGATGATGATGTTGAAGCCAACAAAGTTGTTCTCCTCTCCCTCAGAGTCCTCCTAAGAGATGGAGACGAAGGTTGGGATCCCATCCCTTAATTTTCTGGTTAATATGTTCTACTGTCTATTATTGAAGCAGTTTGTTTGTATCTATAAATTTGGGAAGATAGTGGAGATCGGTCGTATTATTGCTTGTAAAAATCGTTGGCTTATAAGTGTAAGGGCCTTTTTGTTCCTGGTCGGAGAGAAAATCTGGGCATTGCCCTTGCATCTTGTAATCTGAATTGAGGCATTCATGCCAGAAATCAATACATCATACTAACCATTTCTGTCCAAAAAAAAAGATTCGCCAAGGTTTCTAATCTTTAAGATAAACTTCCATCCTTAAAATTTTCCCTGGTCCTTTTCCCTAAAGAATGCAAATGCATCTACTTATGCAACGTTTATTAGAATAGTAATCGAAAGGTTTGATGAAAAATCCCTTGAAACACCTTCTATGGAGTCTATCAAACCAAAACAAACAAAACCTTTGCATGAGTTGGAAGAGTTTATAAATCCAACTCCATTTCAGAAAACCATTGAAGGGGATGAAAACTTGTATACCTTGTCAAGGGCAAAGTCCCCATTGCATGATGAGCTTTCTTCTCAAGAGAAAGACATGGAGATCCCTATTTTAAAGGAAAACCAAGATAAAAGGTCTCTTATTGTTGATGAGGCATTTTCAACCATTGATGAGGAGGAAGAGAAGTTTGGAGATAACATCGCAGTCATATCAAGAGCATATCTAGTAACTCATGAAGAGGAAGATGGAGCACTTGCTCCAAGGAGAGAGACTCTTGCACTCTTGCAAGGAGTTCCAAATAATCTCACGTATGGAGATCATGGCACAATCCATGTGCAGCATGTGCCATCATTGTCAAATGGTGAGATCTTGAAGATAGAAGAAGATAAAGGGAAGGGAAAGCATCATATGATGAGGAGCACACACCCCTCTTTATTTTGGAAGATTGATACACAAAGGAGGCATGAAGATTTGTGCAGAAAGGGCAAGGACAAATCTGTCCACACACATGTACATCTTGCTCTATGCCTTGATGTCTCTTTGCATGGAGGCATTCCACCAGGGAGACCCCCTAATTGGAAGAAAAATAAAGTGTTCTCTCAACTATGTGCAGCATGGACATATTTGGCTAAGGAAGGAGCCTTGGGAGAAGCTAGAATAGCACACAAAACCTTTGATGGGTTCAAAGGAGAGGTAAGCAATTTTCTGAAATGGACATTGCTATCTCCCACTCAGCTATTTGCGTTGGAAAAGGAGAATTCAGAAATCTATGATGACAAGAGCATGATATCAAAGGGCCACTCCATATCTTTTGAACAGTCAATGATATTTTCACACACAAGATAGATTTCTGAACATGACAAGAGGATATCAACACTCTTGCATGCATGGGCCAAATTAAGAAGTTTTGGAAGGCAAAAAATTTCCAAGGGGAGGTTGACTTCCATCTACTTCAATCTTGTCTTGAGCAAGATCAGTTGCAAGAGAGGCATCAAAAGAAAGGTGATAATACTCCAACATGTGACTTTGGAATCAAGCATGTCAAAGAGGAGAGCCATGTTATGACAGGAGCTGCATTTCAGATTTTTACAGCACTATCATTGTTGGGGAGCCTAGATCCATATTGGGAGTCCCAACTCTTGATGGAATATTCCAAGAACCTCTTCACATGTAAGGTTCTTGATGGGCAAGTGATGGATAGGAGGTATAAAGTAGTTGATGGAGTCATTTATTCTCATGATTCGATCTATTTAACTAGAGACTCTAAGCTCAAGGATAAACTACTTAATGCAGCCTATGAGATCTTACTTTCTAAACCCACTGGATTTATTAAAGCATACCGTATTATCTTGGAGGGATTCACGTGGGAAGATTTCAAAAAGGAGATGCACTATCACATGAGAAAGTGCATGGATTACTTGCTGGTTGAGGAGGAACATAGCTCTTGGAAAGAGTTATCATTGCCACCTCCTTATTCATTGGGTGTGAGAAGGAGCTCATCCATGAGCTACCTCACTAATGCAAATCAAGTGTATGTTAAGAATTGTATCTATGAACATCATAATGTATTTACTATATGCTTGTATTTTCTTAACACTCATGTACAGGGCATTGCTCCAAGAGGGGGCACCTTTTCTTGTGGGCTTCATGGGCTACTTGGGGCCATGAGCAATGAAAATGTTGGTCATTCCCAAAAATATTTTGGGGAGATGTTGTATTCTTCATGGCATGATTCATTAACACCAACCATCATACACCTTCTCCAAGCATGCAAGAAAAATGAGGCAGCAAACAAGTGGTGGGAAAGACACTTGTTATATCATATTCTATGGCAGTTTGGAGCACTTGGGACATACCTCTCATGAGCATTTGGGAGGAGATTTTCTATGAATTACCAAGCTGGGAGGTGCTTCATTTCATTTGGATGATAGCATGGAGATGAGAGTCTTTTATTAGTAATAAAGTTCCCTATGATTGTCATCACTTCTATCTTAAGGAGGCCATTGATCAGCAAGAAGGTTTCCATATAGACCTTCCATTATTTCATGATGAGAGCGATTTGGTTTATACACCAAAGGCCAACTTACACACTTGGGAGGAGCCATTGGGAGGCATAATTGTTGCAGAATATCCAAAGAAATGGTGGAGACTATTGGATATGGAGGCCCCAAGAGGGGGAGGGGATATTTTGAAGCACCCTTGCAGTTGCTTGAGGAAAAGCAACATTTGGGAGGGGAAGACTGTAATATGCCTAAATTAGCATGCAACTAATAGGAATATTAATTTTTCTCTTAATATCTAGTTAGATGAATAAATGGGTAACAAAGCCCATAAGTTGCTTATGTAGGCATAAAATCCCTCTCAATGTGAAAAGGGATCATATTAATAACTAGATCAAAAATCCTCATGTGTGAACAAGGTCTAATATGTGTGGACAAGGTCAAGTTTGACCAAGTCAACAACATTAATATGTGAGGAGTGGATCATAAATAAGACAACTCAGTGTGAATGAAGATCAATCTAGCTAGTCATAATAAAGACACCTTAGGTGTGAATGGAGACAATTCATGGAGACTAATTCATGGTTGAATAAATCAAACAACGCTATAAATAGATGAGTGGGACTAATGGGGACAGCGTAATTTTGGTGGAGGAGCCTTTGCATGGAAGTAACCTCATAATTGGGTGGGACCCATGGTGAGGAAGCTCATCAACTATATAATGGAGGGAATGGCAGGCATATGAGGGGATGATTGAAGATTATATTTTGTATGTGGTCTGTTTAGGCTTCTTGCATCCTTTGGCTGTTTAGCTAATTTTGTTGCATTGTTTAGTGCAGGGGTTTTCTCAGGCGGGAATTCCCCACTTCTTCTTAGAGAACTTGTTTAAGGGATCTAAGAGGAGGATCTTGTGCTACATTTTCCACTATCTGGTGTTAGGCCAAGAAGTCACCTTTAGCAATAGCACAGTCCCTTGTAGAAACTACGTTATTTATTAAGGTATTGCAGTGGAGGGGTTTAATCCCTTGTATTTTGAGCTAGTTTCCCTGAAGGAGGATCAGCCTTTTTTCCGAAAAGCTAGTAAGAGGAGCTAAAACCATTTCTTTGCATGATCAACCATTTTTATGCAGAGCTTCAGCCATACAGCATGATTCAACCATAGATCTGCAGCAGATGCTTCTTGTATTTCATGTTTATCAAGAAACCCTTGCCGAGTCATCTTGGATTTCTGTAAAAGAGGCTAGATCTCTGTTTTTGGGCCTCATTGATTAATATATAAGTAGATATATTTTGCCTCTCATATTCCTGATTATAACCCTCAATAAACTGCGCTGTCACTTTTTGCAGTAATTTCTGTGTTGCAGTAGTCTTGGGGTTTCAGTGTTTTTGGTTGTTTTGAGCATGGGAGGTCTGTTTAACTAGGATATCATGATTTGTTTCTAATTTCCTTTCATATTTGGTTGCTATAATGTCAGATCTAATGGATCCGTGGGATGCATTCATCTGTTAATGCAATCATTTCTGAAAAATGTGTTTTCTATGCATTTATTATTAATTTCCCCATTTGGGAATATTACAATTTGTGCAAGTATTTTTTGATGACATACTAATCTACAGCAGGTCTTGGAAGGATCATGTTCAACATGTTGACAGGGTGCTCAAACTATTGCAGGAGAAACAATTATATGCAAAAACATCCAAATGTTTCTTTGGAGTACAAGAGGTGGAATATCTGGGTCATATTGTATCTCACGAGGGTGTTAGAGTAGACCCTAACAAAATTAAAGCCATTAAGGAATGGAAAGTCCCCACAACCATAAAGCAGTTGCGAGGATTTCTCGGGTTAACAGGGTATTATCGCAAGTTTGTTAAGAATTATGGGAGAATAGCGGCACCTCTAACAACATTATTGAAGAAAGATGCATTTTCATGGACTCCTGAAGCAACTAAGGCCTTTGAACGTCTTAAAGAGGCAATGTGCCTAGCACCGGTCTTAGCTACACCGGACTTCACAAAAACCTTTATTGTGGAATGTGATGCCTCAGGAAATGGAATTGGTGTAGTTTTAATGCAGAAAGGAAGACCCATTGCTTTTGAAAGTCGTCCAATCAAAGGAAAGTATTTACAGAAACCTATTTATGAGAAGGAAATGTTAGCAATACTGCATGCACTAAAGAAATGGCGAACTTACCTAATGGGAAGACAATTCAAGGTAAAAAATGATCATGATAGTCTTAAACACTTTTTGGAACAAAGACTATCTTCAGAAGAGCAGCAAAAATGGGTCACAAAGATGTTGGGTTATGACTTTGAAATAATCTACAAAAAAGGAAAGCTTAATGTTGTTGCAGATGCACTCCCAAGAAAGAATGAAGAGGTGGAAGCATTGCTTTGTGCCATTTCTATTATCCAACCAGATTGGATAACCGAAGCAAGAGATGAATGGAAGAAGGAAAAAGATGTATGGACACTCATTCAAAAGTTGCAGCAAGATCCTAGTACATCTGATACATTTAGTTGGAAAAATGATTCCTTGTGGTACAAAGATCGCTTATATCTTTGTAAGAATTCCCAACTGAAACAAAAGATTCTTCTGGAATTGCACACTTCTCCTTTAGGAGGACACTCAGGATTTTTAAAAACTTACCACAGGGTGAAGAAAGAATTTTTTTGGGATGGCCTTAAATCTAATATTCAAAAGTTTGTGGCGGAATGTTTGGTGTGCCAACAGAATAAAGTGGAAACAATTAAGACCCCGGGGCTTCTACAACCTTTATCCATTCCAAGTCAACGTTGGGAGGAGATTTCAATGGATTTTATCACAGGTTTACCTAAGTTAGAAGGAAAGAGTGTCATCATGGTGGTAGTTGATAGACTTACCAAGTATGCACACTTTTGTGCATTATCTCATCCATTTAAAGCAAGTACAGTTGCTACTGCATTTATGGATACAATTCAAAAGCTACATGGAAACCCAAATATTATGGTAAGAGAAAAGATCCCATTTTTACTGTAAATTTTTGGACGGAATTATTTTCTTGCTTGGGTACTCAACTAGCTCATAGCTCATCTTATCATCCTTAATCTGATGGTCAAACTGAGATAGTGAAAAAATGTTTGGAAGGTTATCTTCGTTGTTTTGTATCTGATAAATAGACACAATGGGTCAAGTGGTTACTTTTGGCTGAATGGTGGTATAACACTTCCTTCCATACTGCAGAAAAAATGACCCCATTTTGGCACTTTATGGATATCATCCACTATCCATCACATCATCTTTAAGAGAAAATTATAAGGTGCAAGCAGTGGAAGATCACATTGAACATCAACAATAAGTTCTCCAACTCTTAAAGGATAACCTAAATTTGGCACAAAATTGAATGAAACAACAGGGAGATCAACATCGCAGCGAGAGAAGTTTTGATGTAGGAGACTGGGTATTTTTACGGATACAACCATACAAGAAAATTTCCCTAAAGCAAGCCAAGAAGGATAATAAATTATCGCCAAAATACTATGGTCCTTACAAGGTGTTGCAATATTGGTACTATGGTAGAAAAATTAGAGCTTCATGCTTCTTCGCGAGTGCATCCAGTTTTCCATGTTTCATGCTTAAAGAAGGTTATAGGTGACAAACTTCTAGTTCAAAAAATATTTCTAGAACTTGATGAGGAAGGAAAAATCATATTGGAACTTGAAACAGTCACAGAAACAAGAAATTGAAAGCTACGAAATCGATCAATTTCAGAGTATCTCATCAAGTGGTAGAACTTACCCACTGAAGATTCTACGTGGAAGGATGAGAATTTTATACAGAAGCGTCCAGAGCTACTCAAGCATTGAGGACAACACTTTTTTGAAGTAGAGAGGCATGTTAGGTCCCCATATTACTAGCGTAGTCCCTTATTGTTATTAGTGTAGCCCCCTTATTGTTATTGTTGTACCCCTATAACCCCATATTGTGATTATTGTTCCCTTACATTATTATTGTGACACCATGGACTCCTATATATAGAAGGAGGTTCTGTCATTTGTATCATCCAAGAATTGTTCATTTATGTAATGTATTGGAGGTTTCCCCCTCAAAGTGGTTGATTTATAAGGCGTTGATCTCTCTTTTCTTCTATTTTTGGAGTTGGTTTCATAACATAAAACATAAATACAACATTTGATAATCATTAAAAACGTTGGTGGTTGACGTGGACGGTGAGGTGGCAAAACGACGATACGAACCCATGCTCGCTTGTTGACGTAATACAGGGGTAGACTCCTGTACGAAGGAAAATCTGACGGAGTCTCCCCGTAACCATTGTGAGTCATTTATTTGTGGTCAAAGCAGATCGTGAAAATTCTATGCGGAGGCACTCGGGGAGCTAACCATCGGGCATGTTATGTTGTCTGGTTTGCTCCATCTAATGGGTCCCACTTCCATTCTTCATCGCGCCTGAAAATATAAACAATATTTAACGCTCAGACTTTGGTGTTGCTGACTTTGATATAGGGATCCACCTGCTTAAGAACTTAAGTCTGCAATAATATTTAATTAGTGCAACTTAATCCTCCATTACATATTAATCATTCAAAATCGATTTTTTTTTCCTTGTGATTTTCTTTCTCTTGTGATATATATATATATATATATATATATATATATACACATTTTATTTTGAACACAGAGAAAAGTAAAACAAGCTACAACAATCACAATACTATCAGCCCTGATACTAGTATGATATGGCATGTTGTGGTGGTTTGTATCCTAGCACCAGGTCTTGGATGGTGTGGCATGTTGACAGGTAGGTTGATGTGGCATGTTAACATGGTCCAATGACATGTCACGATCATGCAACACAAAGACAAATTAACATGACATGAAACTAATGCGTCACAATGACATAACACAAAGTGAATTTTTATGACATGCCATCTTGAAGGGGCATGTTTATTTGAAAAGATGACGTGGGGAGATGTCATGGACCAAAGTGCATATTTGGTGCTAATATGGCAATCAGGTGGTGGTCGAGGTAAAGATGACATGGAAAGAAAAGGTCGAGATATCAAATTTTGACACCTCTTACTATTGAGATATATGATTACTAGGTGTTAGGGCATCAAATAGCTCCATGTCATACTATCGAATGTCTAGTAATCCAACATATATCCTCCATCACAAAACCCCAATGCTGGTGGATCTTGATATGACTTTCACCTAACAAAAATTATTCTATAGGTTGATATTCCTCATTAGGTCAAGCTAAATTCATAAAAAGTTGGGTTATGTTCTTCAATGATGCTATAAATAGAGAACGTAAGTGAGTAAAAGGTCAGGTTTTAACAATTGATGACCCATTATTGAGTTGGATGAAGAGTAAGTAATTTTTTATTACCAATGTACAATAGTCGATATCACAACTAGCAATGTGGATAGGCTACAACTACACTTGACAAGGCATGGTATGATAACAACACATGGGAAAAGAGGTGCACGAGTCTACCAAGTAGCATGGTATGTCTTTTCCATGTGGCATTGAAATGGAACCACATTATCGTGCCATGTCATCTACCACATTAGTTCCATAGTGAAGCAGCATCGCATTTCATGTCCGCATGATTCCAGTGTCATGTTACATTCCACACAAGTGCCATGTCAAAGACATGTCACATTCCAAACCAGCACCACATCACAATCTTCATTAAGATCTCATTAATATTTGGTAGTGTTGATAGAAAATATTGAAATTAGTACAATACCAAACACTCGACACCTCAGTCCTCGATAATGTTGACCATTTGTGCCCAAACTTCCCAGCATTCAACAAACAACACAAGTCTTGTTTGCATAAGGGAATTTTCATGATAACCGACATTACACTCTCTTGATAGCCAATAGATGAAAGACCAATATTTGTTGGCCAAAGGCTCATTATCCCCTTTTTTTCAATCTCCTAGTTAGATCCTTGTGTTTGACCATATGACCAGGGGTTAGTTCTAAAGGCCTTGAACCCCAAATTTTCAACTCTTTGCCATATAAAACTCTCAAAGGTAAAAGGGTCGGCGCAGGGGGGGTCAGAGATTGAATTTTTGGATACTCCAAACCTCTACATCATATGTTCCACAAAAACATGTGACCCAGGTGGATATTGGTGGCCACCCACCTATTACACCTAGACCTCCAGTCGGTTTCATCAGTTCCCTTGATTATAACAACATTTACTATTTTAGCAGTTTTTCAGGTCCCGAACTTATGGAGTTGTTTTGAACACATAAACGACATTTTTTTGAGGTCTACAATAAGCCCTCCTACCAAAAATCATGTAGTACTCAGAGAGATCTTTCCAAATAGGTATCGTACCTGCCAAACGAAGATCATATGACCAAGTTACGACCCCGGGAAGTTGCTTGCCCAACTAACCCCAATGGGGCCCACAAAATCTTGGTGTTCCATCTCTTGGGGTTAGGGTTTCATTTGTTTAGGATTTTCCTTTGTTGTTAAATAAAAAAAAATTCCCTTGAACCTCATTGTAACATATTTTATAAGCATGTAGTTGCCACATCTCTTCTGAGAGATAATCTACCATCACCAGAGCTAGTTTATTTCCATTATGGTTGTAAGCAACTTTCAGTTCTTTGATATTAATGAAATGATGATTTATTTATGTTGCATCTTTGTGTTTATGTTTATTTCTATATTTTTTTGTGTTCCAGCATAAATCTGGATCAGTGGTATTAGAGCGGTCTCCTCTTTCTCTATTTTTCTTTGCATGTCCCCAACGGGGTCAGGGTATAAGGAGTTAGGGATCAAACTAGTTGAACCTTTCCAAGACAAGCATCGCAAACCCTGACGGCCTCCCAAAGTAGAATAAAATAAATACGAGGGAGAGGGATATCCTTTAAAAATAGTGCTCGAGGAAGCCCTCGAGCAATAAAGGAACGCGATGATGGATAAATTTTCCCAGATCCTTCGACGGCTACCCACATGCAACACATCTTCATTCAGCATCCACTATGGAGGCGCCACTCCATTTAAGGTATAAATAAACTTTGATATTGATGCAGGAGCATTAGTCAAAACTTATAATACCATGAGTCTTATTCCACATTTGCTAAAGGGAGTGGGTTCCCTTAATAATTTTATTTATTTTCCTAAGTTTAGTTGAGTTTGAGGAAATTCTAAATTGTAAATTCAATTTGTGGAGAATATGTCGTCAACGAAGGGATATTAGTAACAATTGAGTAATTTTAGGAAGAGTGAGGATTTGAGGGATTTGATTGTTTAAATTGGGATTTTATTTGAGAAAAGAGTGGAGTTGAAGAGATACTTTAGGAGAAAGTGAGAGATTGTTGGATTTGAACCAAATTGGTTCATGAATCCATATTTGTATAAATTGTAATGTTTTGAATAAATTAAGAGAGTTGGAGGTTAGAAATTAGAGGAAGCCAGACACCATTTAATATCAAGTGTTGAGAGAGCAATCTGGCTCATATGAGTTTGTTGTAATTTGAATTTGAAATTAATTGAAATCTGGTGTTTCTTTGTGTGAATTTTTTTCATTTGTATCCAAGCTATATTTTTCATCAATCCATGAGACGATGTGGTTTCAAGAATTTGAATACCCTTTTTTTTGTACAAGTTTGAATTTGTGTGAATTTTTGTATGCTAAATGTCAACCATCGATCATAGAATGGATCGATGGTGATCCATTAAAAGAAATGTGGTCATTAAATTGATTTCAGAACGCACTGCGTAGAGTTGGAATGAATGGCCATATCCATTCAGAATTTATAGTGTGTAAAAATTTGCATTGAGCCATATGATGTTCACTGATGTGGGGATGTGTAAGCATAATGGCATTGAAGCTGTGAATCGAGAGTGGAGTATACGACTAAGTATAGCAGACTTAAAAACCATAAGTGGTGTAAGGTTTGCCTTCAAACCCACAGATGGTATATCGCAAGACTTCATTCCGGTAAGAGGTAGTTTTATAATGGATGTTATCAAGTAATAAGTTGACACGTATCAACCTGACTACAAGGTAAAATCATGAATATCGCAATTCTTTAAAGTGTTAATTATTGTGTTGTTTGAAATGTGATGACCGTCAGATGGAAAGTTAAATGGAGGAGCAATGTGATGATCATCGGATCTGCAAGGGTTTAGATGAATGGTGACTATTGCACGAGGGAAGGAATAAGAATGGTCAACGGGATTGACCACATCTCATTATTGGTGTTAATTGCTTCGTATATAAAAAATTTCAAATGGTCGTATGGTTCTGTTTCCGGTTGTAAGTTATTTTTAATATATGATTCCATTCCTTGAGTAAATTAAATTTTGCTAATGGAATTCTGGCATTATTAGAGCCTGCCATTGAATTAAATGGAAAATGGGCAGCTTTGTTGTGTCATTAGGATTCGGATGTAGCTGGGTTGCGTCAATTGTGGTATCAGAGTTGAAGATGACTCCTTGACGAGGTGAGTGAATGATGAAGAATTAATTTTTTATTATTTATATATATATATATATATATATATATATATATATATATATATATATATATATATATTTTGGGTGAAGGGAGTTTCGAGAGTCCACAATAAATTGGAAAGAACAAGTTGCATTACTTTAGAGAAGATTCAGAATTTCGATTCAAAATTTCTTTTATGGAGTTATCTATGTGTGAAGGAGAAAAATAAATTTGATATGGAACATCACTTGGTGAAGTTTTCTGCGTAGCCGTGAAGAGATCTTTTGCGTGTGAGAATAAAACTGTGAGGATGTTTTCTGCGTATGAGAGCAGGTGGAAATGGCGAGAAAGAGGATCATGTGCAGATCCTAGAATGTTGATTGAAGCTCCAACGACATTCTTTTGAACAACATGATCGATTACCCTGTTGTTTACATAATTCTGTAGCCATCACAAAAGTCCGAGTTTGAACAATATTGAAGTAACATGTACAGCACTGCGATAAACTTGTGGTGTGGATGTATTGTTGAGCCATCTTGTGCAACTGTACAGTTCGCTGCTAAAGAGGTGTTGCCCGAAAAAGAGATAAAGAGGTGTTTCTCAAAAAAGAAATAGAAAGACCAATGATGAGAAATAGTTGTTGACTGTATGAAGACTTTTGAATGAAGAATGAAATAGTGGACACATGAATCATTTGGAAAATATTTAGTAGATGGAATAAGAATTGGCTTTAAGACATCTTTGAAGAAATTTGGCAAGTTTGAAGAAAAACTTTGATGAATCTTGAGGTAAGATTATACAGGTACAATGGTGATATGAGAAAGGAGATTAGATTTTGAATCCGATAGATTGCAGCACATTGAGATACAATACATATGAATGGTGAAACAAGTCACACAGAGATCTTGAAGGTGAGATGGTAAGTGTTATTTTAACTCTGGTTTGAAGATTATGTTGCATATATCGATATGCAGACAAGGAGGAAGTATCTCAACAAAAAGAGGTTAGTAGAAGCAGTGAAATTGTTGAAAGATAGAATGAGTTATAGCAACATCATAGCACATGAGCTATGTTAAAGAAGATGAAGTAAGAAGAACTCTCAGATGAATAAAAGGTGGCAGTACCCAACAGTAAAATGAAAATACTGGAGGTAAAAGGAAGTGAGCAATTGAAGATGCAGCTACCAACATCTTTGTAAGTTGAGCCAGAGTGCTCGAGAAGAAGAAAAGATTCTAGTACAGAGAGCCTGGAAAAGAAAAGATACCAAAAGGATGATTTGGTATGGGTGACAAGTAACAGACTTATTACAGAAGAAAGAAGGGTTAGTTGCAGCTCACCAGTGAACAATGAAAGTTCACCAAAGGAAGAAATGAATTTGACTATTTTTAGTCATAACAGGGGTACAAAGGAAAGTCACAGACAGAGAGGGAAAATTTTTAAAGCAGTTGGACTCAAAAGAATGAGTAAGAAAGAAATTGACAAAGAGATAGCTGAGATGAAGACAGAACTCGGTCATTTGAAGAAGCTAGTACAGAAAGGAATCAGAGAGGAATGGAAACAAGGATTTTATGTGGGGAAAAAAGTTAAGTGGCCTGTCAGGGAATTATTTGCTGAGAAATTAATATTCTGAATAGTTAAGAATGGAAAAAGAGAATCCATTTGTAAACCAAAGAAAGGACCTATCCTTGGGGAAAGAGACAGTGATGATAATGATGAAGAGATGATCTATACATATCAGCATGAGAGAAAGGTGTTGGTAGCATCTACACAGACAAGAGAGTCTCATATTTTTGGGATTAATTATTTTTGTGAATGTACATTTGCACGTATGAAACTTAATGAAATTGAGCCTGAGCATGAAAAAGTGAAAAGGGAAGAAGTAAGAAAAACACAAAAGGAGGTTCATAAAGAAGTTCAAGACTTCAATTGGTGGAGAAAATTAAAAGGTATGAGTAAATGGTTGTGTCTTCTCCTATTAAAAATTTATTGTATCAAGTTTGAAGGAATTTTAACATGGACAAAAAACCAATGGAAAGTGGACAGAGAAAATAAAATAAATACATTGCATATTTGTGAAGAGAAGAGAAGAGAAGCTGACACAGAGAACTCGGCTCAAGAAGTTAAGTTAAGAAAGATTTTGAAGGATCAAAGTCTTGTCATTGAAGAGAGAAAGATAGAAATATCTTACTTGGATAAACTGAGTTATGGAGAGAATTGTGTAGAACATCAAGGTATTCTACAAACTTATGATAAAGTTGCCAAGCATATTCAAGAAGCTACAGTCCAAGAAGAATTCTTTGATGAAAAATAAATCAGAGATGTTGAGGAAGAATTTCTCAATAACTTAGTGAACTATCGAATAGTTCAAAGAACCATAAAGATCTGATCACTAAGGCTTCAAATGAAGAGCCTTGTATTTTTAAAATTGATGTGTTGTGTATGTTTTCTGGTTTGATAAGTAATGGACAGCAATTGGACAATGTGCTTATGCATGTTTATGAATAAGTGAGATTACTCGAAGAAATGGCTGGAATAGAAAAGTATTTTGAAAATGTATTTAATAAATTTGAGAATAATGGCATTGACAGGGAAATTATCATAATTCCAGAAGCTAAAGACAAGCAAATGATATTTTTTGATGATAACCAGAATGAGGCATTTTTAGTAGAGGACCAAGATAGAATTATTATGGAAAATGTGAAGGAATGTATGATGATGTTGACAAATAGAGAAGTTCGGGAATTATGTGATTTTAAAATTGATTATCTTTATGAGTCTATAAACCATGAAGAAGCTTTAGAAAAACATAATTTTGTTTATGTTATATATGAAGATGAAACAACATCATTTTGTTGCAATGATATCAATACAAAAGATGAAAGGATATTTCACAATGATATGCCTCAGGAGATTATAGCTATTAAATTGTTGAATGATAGCCTTGTGTTAGAACAAGGAACATTGTGTAATGCAGAGGAAAGTGTTGAAATGAAATTTGTTGACAGTTTTATGAATTTTGCAAAGAATTAGCAGAAAGACTGGATGGTAGAAACATCTATGGAGAAAGAAAAGCATAGTAATTTTAAATCTGACAATTATGATGGAAATTATGTTTTATACAGGGAAGAGAAGCCATATGTAAATGACATGCTTATTAAATATGAGGAAAGATTTAATTTTTTGGAAAAGTTATTAAGTGAACCTGATGATATAGAGGAAAAGATTAACTTTCATAGCAATGAAGGGGAAGCTGTAAAGTGCAACCAACAGGTTATAAATGAGAGAGGTAAGGTAAATTTGGATAAAAATTTCATAATTTATATGTCAAAAGAGAATGTACAACAGTTAGTTGTCAGTGGAGTTGAACTAAGGGCAAAGTGTAAAGAGGAAATTGAGAAATTGTGGATGAAGAAGTCAGTCAAAAAGAGAACCAGCAAAGAAGAGAAATTAACAAAAGAAAATTGCATCAGCAAAGAAAGAGGACAGCAACAGCATAAGATTTGGAAATCTAGAAGGACTAAAGCCAGAAGAAATGAAGCAGCAACATGATGAAAGAAATGACAAGTTCCAATGTAAGGTTTGGGATGTTGGATGACTTGACAGAAGAAACACATGACTAGGAGGTCATGAAAACTTTCAACTCAGGGAGTCTAATGCAGGAGCATTAGTCAAAACTTATAAGACCATGAGTCTTATTCCACATTTACGAAAGGGAGTGGGTTCCCTTACTCATTTTATTTATTTTCCTAAGTTTAGTTGAGTTTGAGGAAATTCTAAATTGTAAATTCAATTTGTGGAGAATATGTCATGAATGAAGGGATCTTAGTAATAGTTGAGTAATTTTAGGAAGAGTGAGGATTTAGGGGATTTAATTGTTTAAATTGGGAATTTGTTTGAGAAAAGAGTGGAGCTAAAGGGATACTTTAGGAGAAAGTGAGAGATTGTTGGAACTGAACCAAATTGGTTCATGAATCCGTATTTGTATAAATTGTAATCTTTTGAATAAATTAAGAGAGCTGGAGTTTAGAAAGTAGAGGAAGCCAGACACCATGTAATATCAAGCGTTGAGAGAGCGATCTGGCTCATATGAGTGTGTTGTAATTTGAATTTGAAATTAATTGAAATCTGGTGTTTCTTTGTGTGAATTTATGTCATTTGTATCCGAGCTATAGTTTTCGTCAATCCATGAGACTATGTGGTTTCGAGACTTCGAATACCCTTTTTTTTTTTTGTACAAGTTTAAATTTGTGTGAATTTGTGTATGCTAAATGTCAACCATCGATCACAGAATGGATAGATCATGATCCATTAAAAGAAATGTGGTCATTAAATTGATTTCAAAACGCACTGTGTAGAGTTGGAATGGATGGCCATATCCATTCGGAATTTATAGTGTGTAAAAATCTGCATTGAGCCATATAATGTTCACTGATGTGGGGATGTGTAAGCGTAATGGCATTGAAGCCGTGAATCGAGAGTGGAGTATATGACTGAATATAGCAGACTTGAAAACCATAAGTGGTGTAAGGCTTGTCTTCAAACCCACAGATGGTATATCGCAAGACTTCATTCCGGTAAGAGGTATTTTTATAATGGATGTGATCAAGTAATAAGTTGACACGTATCAACCTTACTACAAGGTAAAACCACGAATGTCACACATCTTTAAAGTGTTAATTATTGTGTTGTTTGAAATGCGATGACCGCCAGATGGGAAGTTAAATGGAGGATCAATGCGATGACCATCGGATCTGCAAGTGTTTAATCGAATGGTGACTATTTCACGAGGGAAGGAATGAGAAAGGTCAACGGGATTGACCACATCTCATTATTGGTGTTAATTGCTCCGTATATACAAAATTGAAAATGGTCGTATGGTCCTGTTTCCAGTTGTAAGTAATTTTTAATATATGATTCCATTCCTTGACTAAATTGAATTTTGCTAATGGAATCCCGGCATTATTAGAGCCTGCCATCGAATTAATTGGAAAATGGGAAGCTTTTTTGTGTCATTAGGATTCAGATGCACCTGGGCTATGTTAGATATTCCCATATTTGAAGGCTAGATATATGCAGATGTCGTAGATAGATGGTTAAATCTATTGGAAGGATATTTTTGGTTCATGACCTTTCCAATCGAGAAAATGTTACTTTTTCACTCCTTAAATCCACCCCTCATATAAAGGACTGGTGGGAAACCTACTCTGAACTGAAGGACGAGAGGGAACCCTCATTGGTTTTTTCACACCCAATTGGAATTCTTTCAAAAACGCCATTAAGGAACAATATTACCCTGTCAGGAGCTATGAATATGAATACATAAATTGGACCATGCTGCGAAAGGGAAGGGACCAATATGTGTCGGAGTTCACAAATAATTGTCATACCTTCGCATGAAGTTGGGTATCAAGGATTCTGAGCAGAATTTGGTACTCAAGTACCGTGACTGTCTCCACAAGTACATCCAAGATGATATGGAGTTCTTGTACCTCTCCTCACTTGGAGCCACCTATCAATACGATGCCAAGATCGAGCAAAAATTTAAACAGGAGAAGTGAAACTTTGGATTTATGAATCCAAATCAAGGGAAAGGCGCCCCCAAACCGCAGAACAAAGTACAAAGCTAAAGCGGGGTGACCTAGGACAACCTGTTGAAGCCGCAAGAAATGAGAAAAACCATAAAGACAAAGAAATACATAGGGAAACGGTGTGATTTCCATAAGAGCCCCACTCACAACACAAGTGAGTGTCGAGCCAAGCAGTCATTGGTGGCTGAGCTGAAGCCTTCTGAATAAGATGCATGTTCCGACTCTAAGTTAGAACCTAACAAGGGGAATGATAAAGGGAAACAAATTATTGATGTGAAGCCCAGTGTTATCATTTCCCCCACTAAGATCCAGAAGATTGAGCTCGAAAATCCATAAGAGGGGGAGCATCTCTTCCACTCACAAATGTGGGTGAAGGGTTCTTCGTTGTAGTTCATTGTTGACAGCAGAAGCCAGAAGAACCTCATTTCAACAAAGGTCATGAAGCGGTTGGGCATACCGACCACACCACACCCGTAGTCGTACAACATTGGGTGGCTTCACCAAAAACAAGATCTTTGCGTCATCTAGCAGCACTGCCTTCTCTACAACATCAAGCGCTTCACATATGAGGTACTGTGTGATGTTGCTCCTCTTGGAGTTTGTGATGTATTATTAGGTCAACCATACTTGTGGAAGAATCATGCTATGTATGATTCTAGGCCTCGCACTATTATTATTTCTTTGGGAAATAAGTTATACAAGATAACAGAGGTAGCACCGCCTATCACCATCTCTTTGATATCTGTCAAGCAATGCAGTAAGATCATTTCTTGGACCGGGAAATTTTTCTATCTTATGATTCACCCTCAGGGAAAGAAGAATATTGTGGCCACATCCACAACCTCCAGACATGGTTCCTTCACACGACAACAACAAATGGATAAGGTCGTGGAGGAGTACAAGGACATCTTCACCTCACCCATAGGGGTAATCTTGCAATGTCAGGTCAAGCACTCCATTGATCTAACCCCAGGTGCACTACTACCCAACGAACCGATCTACTGACGCTTTGTCCTATAGAATGATGAAATTAAGAGGCAAATTTAGGAGCTGTTGCAGAAATGGCACATTAGGCCAAGTTCATCACCCTCTGGGAGCTAGATCATGTTGGTACAAAAGAAAGATGACACATGGAGACTCTATATTAACTGTCAAGTGCTAAATAATATCATTGTCCAACAACACTAATAAATATCGATGTTTTCAAATCACAGACAATTTTTCCTTTTACTTCCCTTGCCTTTGTTTGAAATGAAAGTGAAATAAACACTTTATTCTCTCCACTTTCCTCTTTATTTATCCATTTTTATTATTGATAAGGTGAAATTTTTTAGACCCTCTATTCTTTGAAGGGGTAAAATAGCGAAGGAGGATCCGAAAATAGGATTTGAATGCACGTAAGCATATTTTCTTACTGAGCTGCAAATTCAAAACATTTACATTATTTCTTCAAAAATATATACATTTTATAGGTATTTGTCTAATTTTTGTGTATATTTGATAATTACAATAACTTTAAGTTCAAATAATTTCAAAACTTTAGAGTTGAATTCTCTAAGGACTAGAAAGTGGCACAAGAGAAAGTAGAGGAAGCGAGCCAAACCAAATCCCACTTTCACTAATGCTTTGAGAAGCATAACTCTTTATTATAATGAAAATCCAAATACCGAAAAGTGTCATATATACAAGAATTTATTAGTATTTACCATGGGTATCTCCTTTGGTTAGGGGCACAAATCCCATTCCTATACTCCTCTGTGAATGGTTTAGTTATAGGAAGAAATGTGCAGTAAATCAATTGCACAAGTTGTTTTGTTCAATTAGTGTCCATGCTATGTATAGTTTTTAGAAATGGTCTATATATATGTAAGTTTTATTGATTCTCTTATATTATCTATGTTGTTTCCTACCTCCTTTTTTCCTATTGTCTTATTGTCTTAGATAATATTATTTCCCTAGTTTCCTAGAAATAGTGTAGTTATTCATATGGAAAAGTCACTAGTGCATTGAAATATTTTGCATAGATCAAGTGGTTTGAAACTATATTAAATGATTCCATCAATATTTTCTCTACGCCATCCCCCCTTGTTGGAATCATGATTTTCGTTACAACGAAACTCGCAGGTGTCAGTAAACGGATGCATCACTAGAGTTGACAAATTTTCAAGAGATGGCTAATCACATCTCGCAAAACACATGGGGAGCGTTGGTTTATATAATTTCAAACAATATTCCCCCCCCCCCCCCCCCCCCCCCCATCATAAGCTAGGTGTGATTCAAACTTGAGACCTTTGGCTCTGATACCACTTGTTGGAATCACGATTTTTGTTACACCAAAACCCGCAAGTGTTAGTAAACGGATGCATTGCCAGAGTTAATGGATCCATGGGAGACGGTTAAGAAGATGTTGTGAAACACATGGGGAGCGTTATTTTATCCAATTTCCAACACCCCCAACTCCCATCAAATAATAGAAAGATAGGTTTCCATGAGACATCCATGGAGTTCTTGACCACAACTTATGTCAAAGACCACTAGACTAGTTTACACAACGATGCTTACTTGGCTTAGAATACTCTCTTGATGACATTATACAACATAGGATATGCAATAGAAGATGACAATGATGGTGAGGAAGACAACGGATTTTTAAAAAATGATAGCAATGAAACTTCTAAGAAGAATTTATCTATAAAATACCATGGATATTCCATCAGATAGTTCATCACAACAAATGTGATAAAGATTCACTGATCTCTACTTTCTAGATTTATTAAATTGTTATTTCTAGTTTTGTATGAAATATATAAAATGTGGAAATTAGAGAACAAATGGAACAATCATTTAGAAACCACAATAACATAAGGTATAACTTGGGAAACCCTTTTGGGAGGAAACCCAGCTGGAAGGCATGGTTGCTGTGCTCTTTATTTCTCTAAATGGAAATGGTGCAAATAAAAAGAAGTGAGATCTATGGTCCATGGGCCACTAAAAACATAAATGATATTTTTTCTACCCTCTCTCTCCCCACTCTCAACTACTCTACTCTATTATGGAACAAAATACACTAGAATAGAATCAAACCCCTTTTCCTCCTAGTGGCTCGATTATAAAATAACTCGATAGCGAACTAGTGGTTACACTTGACTCCTCAACTCTTAAATAGAGTTATAATATTTACCCTTAAGTCTTATTCATCATGATAATGTGGCTAATTAATTTTCCATGAGTATGGGGTTGATGTGGCATCCTCTCGAATCATGGTTGTTAAAATAAGAAGGTCAACTTCTAGGTGGCATAACTTTTCCATATAGATTCCATTTGAGGTATTTGTATGTTGTTAGAAAGGTATTTTAGTGTATAAAAGTGCTAGGTTGTCTAGAACAAGTATGAGATTTTGAACCCCAGAAAACTTCAAGAAATGCCTCAAATTTCCTTCAAAAGGTTTAAAACCCCAATTCGCCAAACTGGGACCCATCAATAAAATGGTCAAATTAGTTTATTCCTACAATTTTTTCCATTTTCAAAGTATCAATATGGATGAAAAAAAATATAGTGATCCAATTTGGATCAAGTCTCCCCATTTTGGGAGGATTTTGGTCCCCAAAATATTTTATTGAATAAGTGAAGAAAAATTTCCTCTACCTTCTCCCTGGAGTACCATTTAGCCTTACTTGGAAGTTTTCCTTTCAAACCAATATGCCAAAGGCCATACTACTCCTACATTGTAGTCCTAGACCTCTTCTACAAAACTATATCCTTTATCAACTTTTCTTAAGCATTTGGAGCTAAATCCTATACAAAAGGTATAACATGTTCCTCTTCCTTATCCAATATGGAAGGCTCACAGAGTTTAGATTTTTTAAATTCACCACTGATTAAATGCACATGTATGGGGGTGAAATGGGTCTATAGACACTATCTCGCACCTTTTCTTGTATCTTAAAGGGACCATATTGCAAAACCTTGATTTTCTTACCAAGACCCTATATACTCTCTTTATTCAACTGTAACCATACTTTGTCTCCCACCATAAATAACTTCTTTGTTCTATGTTGTTCATGCTCAACCTTGTATTTTTCCCACGTCTTATGCAATGTCCCCTATAAATATAGATGGATTTACCTAATCTTCTCAACACATTTTTATGCCCTTAAGGAATCCTCTAGAAGATCCTCCCTCACTCCTCCTTGTTGTCCATATGAAATATCCAAAGGTGAAGGTGGAAAATTTCCAAAACAAAGTTTCAGATACAGACTTACTTGTAGAAATGTGGATTTTCCGTTATGTATATATAATAGAATTTTATTCCAAGTTTTTCGATGCTTTTGATTGTAACCGCCAAAAAGTTACACCAAAGTTATATTAACCACTTCTGTTTTACCATCTATTTGTGGATGGAATGTTGTATACATTTTCAACTTCATGTCCATCTTCTCCCACAATGTAGTCCAAAATGTACTGAGAAATATTATGTCCCTATCTAAAACAATGCTACTTGGGATTCCAAAGTTCACCCATACATGTCCAAAAAAAAAGTTTGTTGCTTCTTTATTTTTCATGGTATTTTGACATATGAGAACTCACATCCTAATAAACTTGTCAACTACCACAAACAAGTAGTCGTGTACCTACCTAGTTTTTGGTTTACCTAGCATAAATTCCATGGAAATGATTTCCCAAAGATGAGTGGGTATGGGTAAGAGATTGTGTGAACCCTATTTCCTATTGTTAGACTTGTTGGTACAAAAAATCATACAACCTCTTATCCTCATCCTCTGTGTATGCCTCTTTATATGCATAAGGGGTGAAAGGATCCATGTGCATTAGGGTTCCCAAATATATGATCTTTGATGTGGGTGTCCTTGAATCCATGTCAACCAACTTTATTATTTTGCAATTCTTATACTTTATCACTAAATGAAATTGTTGTAGAAATCCCATCCACTTATAATGCCTAATATGTTGTAACTTACTTAGGGCCTTTAGATATTGTAATGACTAGTGATATGTGTGAAATATTGTCTCTTTCCCCACTAGATAGTACTTCCAATTTTTGAAAACTTATACCAGGGCATAAAGATCCTCATCATAGGTAGGGTAGTTCAGAACCACCCCATGAAATAGTTCAAAATGGTAGAATACAAACCTTCCTCCCTACATCAACACCATTCCCATAACATACCCACTCACATTTGTCTCCACTTGAAAGGTTTGCTACAAGTTTGGTAACACAATAATTGGTGCTTGGTTGATTCCCCTCTTTAACTCCTTAAATTCCTTTTGCTAACCTTTTCCACACTAAAAACTCTTGCCGCTCGTTGCTATGGTGTGTGGTCATGTTGCTACTGCTGGATATTGTGCTACCCCATTGAAACTCCTAACCTCAAAAACATTAGTAGGAACCAACCACTTGGCAGGATCTATCTTAAGCTCTTCTCCACTAGTCACATGTCCTAAATACAACTAAGGCTGCTATGCAAACTCACATTTCTTGATATTTTCTAGTGATTGCTATTTATTTAATGTCTCTAGCACCTACATCAAATGTGATATGTGCCCTCCAAGGTAGCAATGTATACACGTATTTCATCCAGATAAACAATAACAAACGAATCTAAAATAGGGTGAAATATGTCATTGGTTAACCAAATGAATGTAGTTGGTGCTTTGCATAAACCAAATTGCATCACTAACCACTCATAAAAGCCTTGTTTAGTTTGAAGGTGATTTTCTAGGTATCTTCTTCTCTAACTCAAACTTGGTGATATCTTGATTTTAATTCCAAATCAGTAAAGTATATTTTCTTGGTCCAATTGGTCCAATAGATCACCCATTGTTGGTAGGGGGTACCTATTCTTGAGTGCTATTTTTTTCAGCACCATGTAATCGCTACACATTCACCAAGTCCCATCATTCTTAGGAATAATTATGATGGGTGATGAACATGGAAAGGTACTTATAAAATGACACCTTGCTCTAGTTTTTGAAATTACTTCCTCACTTATTTTGCTTCTATTATAAACTTCCTATATAACCCCAACGTTTGAAATAGTTGGATCTCATGCTTCACTTCCCTCTTAGGTGGTAACCCTTTAAGATCCTAGAACACTCCCTTATATGTTGTAGCAACTCTTCTAGTTGCAGTAACTATTATTTAGTGTGCCCCTCCAAATATGTCTCTGCTCTTACTGACTCTTCTACAGACCAATTTTATCTTAAAATCACTAAAACATGCTTCTTGTTGTATCTGATTAGTTTCTTGGTTTCGTTGGCCGTTACCAACAAAATTTTGGGGTTCCCCTTGTGCACATTGATAGTGAAGAATTTTCCATTCTTGATGAGGCAGTATTGGTTGGCTTTTAGTATGAATATTTCATCTTGCATGTACATGTAGGGACTTCCAAACACCACTCCATATACATAAAGTGTAGCTACATCTAGTTCTACTTCATTAATAAAATCAACACTGATAGCAAATATGGTTTTCTACTGTTTGGTTACCTTTACTTCTACATCCTTATTTACCCATCCCAATGGGTATGGGATTGGATGATTAGGATATTCTAATCCTATTTTGTTGACCAACTCTATTGCAGTAAGATTTAGTCGTTATCTTGGGTTGAATAGAGCATCGTTTTTTGTCTTCTTGACATGTATCTTTACATGGAAGACACTGGTCATTTTATTCTCTTCTCGTTTCTCAAATATGTCTACATGATATTTTTCTTCTTCCCATCCTTTCTCTAGTTCTTCAGGATTTTTGTATGTAGTTTCCAACACTTTTTTTTTGTATCACCATAAATGTTACAATGGTTGCATTGCTTGTTGGTATCTTTACAATGGTGTGTTGTGGTAGTTGTCTTTTGTTCCTCCCCCCCCCCCTTCCATTTCATCCTTCTTTCCTTGGTAGCTTGTTTGTGTTCCTTTTGCTTTGACCCACTTTATTGCCCTTTCTTTTGGCCTATGTTTTCTAGGTATTGTGCCTATACATAAGGCTCATCCATCGTTTTGGGTTTGAACAATATCACTTACTTCCATAAATGGTTGTGTAGACCCCCAAAATACTTGAGGAGTATGTCTGGGTCCTTGGGAGATATACCCAACATTATTGCCATTTTCCTTAATTTTGGGGGGTAATCTCATACACTCAACCCTTGTCTCAACCTAAAGTATTGCCAGTGGATCCACTAGTCCTCTACATATCCAACAATGTAGAATTGGGATTATGAGAGTTTTGAAATACTCCCACTTAGTCACTAGAGGATCCGCTTATTATCTTAGGGTTTTTATATGGATTTCCCACTAGGTGAGGGCATGGCCTCTAGTTTAAAACCATAGCTTTTTTGTGTGTGTTAGTCTTCCAAGTGATGAATGCTAAAATAAACCTATAATTGATGCAACCAATTATTTGAGTTCAAAGAAACAATCTCACCTTGATATTCCTTGATTTTATATTTGCTTCGATCTTAAATAGGGACTGTGAATGGTTCATGAAAGTCGAATTGGGTTATTCCTTTTAATGTTGTCTCTTATCCTCCTTCTTTGGTTCTTATCCATCCCCCAATTTCCCCTCTGATTTAACCTTTAAGTTGGAACCTCTTTCTTCTTCGATCATAATCTTATTTTCCAAAGTTTCCATGAGAAGGTCCATATTACGGTTGAAATTTGTGGCATGCTCTTCCAACCTTGTGAATCTCTCCTTTGCTATATCTTGATGGCTATTAATAGATTCATTGGCCATCGTTGGGATTTTATTACTTTTATCTTAACCAATGTGGATCCTATACAACTCACTCCAATGTACCCAAAGAAACATGCTCTAATACCAATATTATCCATAAGTTGTAGTGGGTATTCCCTTGTATAGTTCATCACAAAAAACTTGATAAAGATTCACTGAAATACCAAAATATGTACGATGAGGGTTAATTTTTCCTTAGACTTTTTTACTTTCTAAGTGCAATATAAATAAGCAAAATATTTCTGAAATATTAATAATTAATTTTGATGTTGATATTCTTTTAAATTATTCCAATATAACATTCAACAATTATACTTCATAAATTCAACCACAAAATAAGAGTAGAATAACAGAGATCAAGATGCATGAAGAAAATACGGGATTAACCTTGGGAAAACCCACCAAGGGGAAAAACCTAACAACCTTTTCCAATAGAGAAATTATTTTTTACAACAAGAGACATACCTAGACCTATGGTCAAACTTGGTGTTCAGATTTGGATCAAGGACCTAAGTGATTGCTCAAAATTCAAAGTGTTCGGAAGTGTGTTGAACCTGAGCGACCAGATAGATCTCGTCTTCCTAATTCCAGCAGCGTGAATGATTCGAAAAACCAACACCGTATGAAGAAGCTATCGTGATTTGAAAACTCCAGTAAACTATAATTTCTGGCTTTTGACCAAGTTTGACTGGGTCTTTGAATATTCAAAAAAGAGAATATTCCAGGGAATATTCCTTGAAATATTCCCTAGAATATTCCTTCTGGGAAAATGTCAGGTTGACAAATTTCATGATTTAACTGGACAGAAGGGTTGTGCGTGGTTTGATAGACCAATGGGAGCCAGTGGCCCAGTTTTGTGGTACAAAATTTTGTTAGGGTTCCTATGAGTCAACCCCATGACCACGCGCACAACACGCATAGCTCTTACCGCTCGGGCTAACAATGTTTCTTAACACTATGGTGGCACGATTTATTCATATTTTTTAACCGTTTTGCATTTGGGGGTTGGAGGGGCCAGCCCCTCCCCATAGAGCCGTGTCCTGTGACCTCGGGCCAAGGGTTAAGCCCTAATGTCAAACGGTTACTCCCATCGATAGCTTCGGAGCACTCACATGCGGTTTTTACAACAAAATTCTCCGTGACGGTTTAAGCTCCAAACATTTATGACAATCGTTAAGTGGTCACATGGTGTAAGTTTAATGCGATAGTTATTAATCTGGCGCATTACCCGCCAACCTAAACGTTAAGCCTATCACATGCAAACGGTTAACCATTAATGTTATGGTTAGAAAAAGTGGACAGTTAAGCGCGCCACCAAATTTCGGAGGTTTGGCCTATTTTATCTGCAGTTAACTTAAATTCCCCAAAATTAGTGGAGCTTTTCTAGGGGACACTGGACAAATTTGGTTTTGGCTCTATCTTGAGCAAGATTCGAACATTTTGAGAGTGTAAATAGTCAATTTAGACTATATCAGACATAACAGAGCCATTGGTGAGGGTTTCAGAGCCATCAGAGAATTTTGAGCAAGTTTTTTCTTCAGAGAAGTTCTAGGGGCCACCAGGGCCAACATGGGCCAGCAACACGATTTGAGGCCTAGCCAGGGCAGCGAGAGGCCTTATTCAGGAATACAATAGTCAATTTTGGATGTTTCAGAAATTATGGAACTAATGGTGTGGTTTTTAGAGCCTGTAAAGGATTTTGAAGGCTAAGATGCTTCAGAGAAGTTCTAGGGGAAACTAGGGCCAACAGGAGAATAAGGCCTATCCAGAGCAGCCAGTATCCATTCTCAGCAAAAAAATAGTCATTTCTGATTGTAATGAGAATTATTAATCCATTGGAGGAGTTTTTAGAAGATTTTGAGGACTTCACGAGGTCAAGAACCCACAGGTAATCTTTCAGTGACCCAAGAGCCAAGGGGTGCCACCAGGTGTTGGAGGCGAAACCGGAGCAACCAGAGGCCAATTTCTGCAAGTGTTCTGAATATTTTAGAAATTTTGGATCCAATGAAAGTATTTTTAGAGCATTTTGAAGAATTATGAAGGTCAAAGAGCCACAGTGAAGTTTTGGGCAGCCCAGGTCCATCAATGGATGGAGGCCTAGATTGGGGAGCCAGTGCTCATTTTGAGCAAATGATCAGTCCATTTTGGAGGTCTAATATGTGCTGGAGATAGTAGGTGAGATTTTAGGGATAGAAAAATAATTTTGAGGGAGTTAGTGCCATAGAAAATCTCAGGGTAGCTCAAGGGAACTGACAGAAGGAATCAAGTCTAAGGAAGCCTAGATCTTTTTTCAGAGTGATGATAGTCATGACAGGGGTATGATGGTATTCTAAACCCATTGGTTCAGTTTAGTTGACCATTGTAGTTGATTTTGTAACTTGTAAAAGAAATTTTCCATAATCCTAAAGGGCTAAGTCAATATGACAAGAGCTCAAGGAGATGTAGCCCACGATATTTGGGTGAAATCCTAGATTAAATTTGCTGTTATGTATTGATGTTTATTTGTTGCATTATATGGATGTTGCACATGTTTAATTTCAGAAAAAACAAATGGACTTAAAGCACTTAAACAGTTAAAAAAACATACACATGTTTCAAGTATAAAATTCCGCAAAAGTCAAGTATAAGCTAGATCTTTTATTTGTTTAATTGAGTGGGAGGTTCTTGAAAAGCATAACAAGTTATCCAACCCATTTTCAGATCAGGGTAGTATCATAGCACTAGTTCGCTTGTTGACTTGAAAGGTGTTTAAACAATGCAAAAGATTTGACTGTTGGCAAATTGATTGTTGCTTACAATTTTGAGTTTTCTAGAGGTGAAGGGAAAGCTACTGATAGCTAAGTACAGAAGAGGAAAAGAAGGAAGAAGGATTGAAGACGTCTTCCTTACCCAGAGGACCTCAAGGAAACACTTGAAGCACAAGAGGTTTTGTTTGCACAAGGGTGCTTGAAGAAGAGCTTGACTCTATAGCCATTTTGTTCAGAAGCTTTGTCAATTGTTTGAAAGCTTTGTGAATTTTGTTAAAGTTATTTAGTTAATTTTCATAATGAAAACTTCTTCAACTGAGGTTTCAAAATCCTCCTCCTTCACAAGATCCTTTGATGAAGACATGAAGTGAGAATTCTACATCTTGAAGGATAGAGTGAAAATTCAATTTGAAGATAGAAAGGAAAGCACTAGACTTCGTGAGCAATTGGTTGCTATGAAGCAAGAGAAGGAAGAAATTATTCAATTAATGCATGAGATGGAGATGCAGCTTCATCAAGCCCAATAGGCCTTAACCAAGAACATGCGTGAAGAAGAGGTAAATCACTATAATTTGTCTTGAGTTTCCTCTTCATAAAGATGTGTAGGTTCATTTGAAAAGCACACTAGAGGTATAGGGTCCAAGTTGATGTTTAAAATGGCATATGAAGGCAAGGGTTTAGGCAAACATGCACAAGGCATGATTGATCCTATTTTGGTTTAGGAAATACCTAAGGAATTTGTTCTAGGCTATGTTCAATCTTATGGCGAAAACTCTACAGGCATGAAGGCATTTGAGGCAACTTCAAAAAGAACTTTTGTTACAAGTTCTAAACCACAAACATCTCAAGTTTGTTTTCAAGTTGCTTGCCATTGTTTGAAGCCTATGTTGCACCAAGATGTGTGTAGACATGTAGCTTATGGCGAGCATGAGAGTTCACACAGTTTTCAAGACATGAACACTGATGTTAGTCTTAAAGAGAAAGTTGGAACCTCTACTAGTTCATCTCCTCATGAAGGTAAAAAGGATGGACGTGCAAAGAAGCATTTGAGGTATAATTCTTCCCATAGTCAAGTTGATTATGTTTCTGAAAAGCATGGAAATTATGCATGGATGAAAGGAAGAAAGAGTTGTTGTGCATATTATGGTCTATGTAACCATGTTGTTTCAAAATGTTGGAAGAGGATGAAGGCATACAAGAAACAGATGAAGCAAAGGCAACTTGCAAAGAAGGTGAAAAAGACTTGCACACATTGCCAAAATAAGGGACATGTTGTTACCCAATGTTGGACATTGCATCCAACTAATCATCCCAAGCACATGAGGCAAGAGGATAGAAAGACTGGCGAAATTGGAACCAAATATTCCATCATTGATGTGAGAACATATGTTTCACCTGAAGAAGATTTTTAGCAGCAAAAGTCACCGTGGAAGTGGCTTTGTAAGAAGTGGTTTGACTTCTTGACATAGTAATACATACATTCATATGTACATATGAAAATTTCAGTTATGTATGCATGTTTTTTATTGTAATCTCATGTTTGTTTGAGCCACCTTGGATTGATGATCAAGGACATGATGTTCAGCTACCTTCTGTAAATTTCTCGCCAGAAATTTCTGGATGAGCAAGGAAGACAGTTCTTGACAGGAGGACAAGAGCATTCAAGAAGCGAAGTGTTGACTACCTTCAAGTTGTGGTTCAAAGGCACTAGCCATGTAAGGCAAGTGTATGCAGGCTGAAAATTGAGGGTGTTTTACTCTCATCTACTGAACAGATCAGGTAATCTGTATTTTGGGGTCCAAAATATTCCCAATGGGGAAATGTGATCTGATTTGGATCAAGGACCTAAGTGATAGCTCAAAATTCATAGTGTTTGGAAGTGTGACAAACCTAAGCGACCAGATAAATCTCATCTTCCTAATTCCAGCGCCGCGAATGTTCGAAAAACCGACAATGTATGAAGAAGTTATTGCGATTTGAAAAGTCCAGTAAACTGCAATTTCTGGCTTTTGACCAACTTTGACTGGGCCTTTGAATATTCAATAAAGATAATATTCTAAGGAATATTCCTAGAATATTCATGGAATATTCCTAGAATATTCATGGAATATTCCTCGAAATATTCCTTATGGGCAAATGGCAGGTTGACAAATGTCATGATTTAACTGGACAGAAGGGTTGTACATGGTTTGATTAGCAAATGGGAGGCCGCCACGTGGCCCAATTTTGTGGTACAAAATTTTGTTGGGGTTCCCTGGAGTCGACCCCATGACTACATGCACAGCACGCGTAGCTCTTACCGCTCAGGCTAACGATGTTTCTTAACACTATGGTGGCACGATTTATTCATATTGTTTAACCATTTTTGCATTTGGGGGTTGGAGGGGCCAGCCTCTCCCCATACGGTCGTGTCCCATGACCTCGGGCCAAGGGTTAAGCCATAACGTCAAACGATCACTCCCACTAACAAATTCGGAGCACTCACATGCGGTTGTTACAACAAATCTCTCCGTGGCGGTTTAAGCTCCAAACATTTATGACAACCGTTAAGTGGTCACATGGTGTAAGTTTAATGCGACGGTTATTAATCCAGTGCATTACCCACCAGCCTAAACGTTAAGCCTATCACATGAAAAAGGTTAACCATTAATGTTATGGTTAGAACTAGTGGACAGTTAAACGCGCCACCAAATTTCGGAGATTTGGCTTATTTTATCTGCAGTTAACTTAAGTTCCCCAAAATTAGTGGAGCTTTTCTAGGGGACACTGGACAAATTTGGTTTTGGCTCTATCTTGAGAAAAAATCAACCATTATGAGAGTGTGAATAGTCAATTTCGACTATCTCAGACATTCCAGAGCCATTTGTGAGGATTTTAAAGCCATCAGAGAACTTTCAAAGAAGTTCTAGGGGCCACCATGGGCCATCAACAGTTTGAGGCCTAGCAAGGACAACTAGAGGCCTTACTTAGGAATCCAATCAATTTTGGATGTTTAAGACATAATGGAACTAATGGTGTGATTTTAAGATCCTGTAGAGGACTTTTCAAGTTCGAGATGCTTCAAAGAAGTTCCAGGGGCCACCAGGGCTAGCAAGTGCGAGCAGGAGAATGAGGCCTATCCAGAGCAGCCAGTATCCATTCTTAGCAACCAATAGTCATTTCTAACTGAAATGAGAATTATAAATACATTGGAGGAGTTTTTAGAAGCTTTTGAGGACTTATAGAGGTATATAACCCACAAGGAAGTTTTCAGCGACCTTAGAGCCAGGGGGTGCCACCGGGTGTTGGGGGCAAAACCAGAGCAGTCGGTGGCCAATTTCTGCAAGTGAATAGTCTATTCTGACTATTTTGGACATTTTGAAGACCTCTGAAGTTCGAGGAGCCACAGGGAAGTTTTGGGCAGCCCAGGGCCATCAAAGGCCTAGATTGGGGAGCTAGTGCTCATTTTGAGCAAATGATCAATCCATTTTGGAGGTATTATATGTGCTGGAGATAGTAGGTGAGGTTTTAGGGACAGAAAAATAATGAGGGAGTTAGTGCCATAGAGAAGCTCAGGGTAGCTCAAGAGCACCGACAGAAGGAATCAAGTCTAAGGAAGCCTAGATCAGTTTTCAGGGTGATGACACCGATGAAAAGGGTATGATGGTATTCTAAACCCATTGGTTCAGTTTATTTAACCATTGGAATTGAGTTTGTAACTTGTAAAAGAAATTTTCCATAATCCCAAAGAGCCAAGTCAAGATGATAAGATCTCAAGGAGACGTAGCCCACGATATTTAGGTGAACTCATAGATTAAGTTTGTTGTTATGTGTTGATGTTTATTTGCTGCATTGGTTGTTGTAAATGTTTAATTTTAGCAAAAATAAATGGACTTAAAGCACTTAAACAGTTAAAAAAACATACACCTGTTTCAAGTATAAAATTCTGCAAAAGTCAAGTATAAGCTAGATATTTTATTTGTTTAACTATGTGGGAGGTTCTTGAAAAACATAACAAGTTATCCAACCCATTTTTAGATCACTTGGTAAACCCCTCAAGTCAAGCCTCCCAATCTGATATAGAATTTTTCTTTGCCTGATTTGACCTAGAATTTTGATCCTCTTACAACTACCAATTACCCCATAATTTCAACCCCTACAACTTCTTAGAATTTTTTCCCTTGCAACATAATTTCCCAAAAAAAATTACGTACTAGAAGAGAGAGAGTCTATCCACACACACAATTTTGAGAGAGAGAGAGAGAGAGAGAGAGAGAGAGAGAAAGTGAGAGAGAGAGAGAGAGAGAGAGAGAGAGATGAAATTTTTCTTCTTTTTTTCATCCTTGTCCTTCTTGATCTTTGTTGATATGCTCAAAAAATATCTTCTTGAGGAAGTGTGAACCAGTGCTAAGAGAATGAGCTTGAGTTGTATTTATATAGTGATCTGTTGGCTTAAATGGGTGTGTCTTTTTCCCTGGGCCAAATTGATTTGGAGGGAGGCTAACTTGACAAACTTGGAGCCAAAAATTTCAATTTCGAAATTCAAATTTTTTTCTTTTAAAAGTTGCAATGTGACTTTGACTTAGAATATATATTCTTTTGACTCTAGCATTTTAAATATGCTTTATAATAATAAATACCAATACATCAAGTGGTGAAATATACATTTTGAAGATTTAAAATGGTTACAAATTCAACACTCCCTCTTAACTAGGGAGTTATTCTTAATGATTGTCATAAGTGTTCTCAAGTTGAAAAATTTCTCTAAATAAAAGGTTATATAAAATTGTCATCAAGGTCATCATCTACCATAAGTATCCGCTAGTGGCCATATCTGGGGTGGTACCAAACAAACCCATGGCATATCATCAACATATCAAGAATCACTTCTCCAGAGTGATCAATCCTTAAATCCCAAGGCCTCTTAGTAGGCCAAAAATGTTGACATCTCAACTAGAAAGCATTCACTCATCCTTCTTTATGAGTACTCTGAGCCAAGACCTCACTCAACCCTCCCTGGTTGGTGATCGAGTCTAGATGTTGAAGGACCTCACTACACCCTACCTAGTGTGTGATCAGATCCAGATGCTAAAGGACCTCATTACACCCTTCCCTAGTGTGCAATCGAATCTAGAACCTCACTACATCCTTCATGGTATGTGATTGGGTATAAATATTGAGAAACCTCACTACACCCTTTCCTGGTGTCTAATAAGGTCTACACCTTACCCAACCCTCCATGGTGAGTAATCAGGTATCCATTGAGAAGAACTCCTCACTCATCCTTCTTGATGTGCAATATAGGCCTCTCAGACCATTCTCCCCATCGGGATAATGTCCATCCATGCTAGAATCTCCACAAGCCCCAACTTGTCTATAAAGTGCACAAACTTCTCTTTGGGAAATGAATTCGTCAGAATTTCAGTTGTTTTCTAATCGATGGAGATGTACTCGGGCCTTATCACTCTCCTTTGTACCATGTTACAGATGTAGTGGTACTTGATATCAATGTGCTTTGACCTGCCATGGAACACAAGATCCTCAAAAATCTTCACACAACTTTGACTATCACAATATATCATCGTTGGTTCCAAATATTGGTTGAATAATCCTGCAAACAACTTTCGATGCCACATTGCTTCTGTACACTCTCCATTTACTGCAATAAATTATACTTCTGTAGTTTTGAGTGTGACATATCTCTGCCTCCTTCTCATCCAAGATATCATAGTGGAGCCTAAACTAAAGTATAATCCTGAAGTGCTCTTCCCATCATCAACACTTCCTACCTAGTCAGCATCTATATATCCCTAAAGTTATACATCATTGTGTGTAACATATCTTAAACCATAGTACCACACAGATATCTCAAAATGTGCTTTGTTGCAATCCAATGCTCATGTCTTCATTCCACCTAAAAGTGGCTCAATGTGGTAACAAGAAAGCAAACATCCAACTTGGTTTTAACTAAATACATCAATGAACCAATCAAATGTCAGTACATAGATGGATCTACCAAACTGGACTCATAGTCTCTTAACTTCTTCAAGTTAGTCACCATGGGAGTAGCCATGGACTTATATTCCATGATGCCAAACTTTTGAAGGATATCAATTACATATTTTCCTTAACCAAGGAAGACTTCACTAGGATTTTTCCATACTTCCAATCCCAAGTAATAATGCATCAATCTAAGATCCTTCATATCAAGTTCAGAATTCAACTACTTCTTACAGTGGATAATAAGAGTCTCAACACCTATTAGCAATAAATCATCAACAAATATCAATAGGATCACAGGTGCATTCTTCACACCCATAAAATAACGGTTTGGATCGATTTCGCTCTTGGTAAATCCCAATCGCATCAAATAGGTATCAATATGAGCATACCAAGCTCTTGGAGCTTTCTTGAGTCCATATAAGGCCTTATTTAACCTACAAACATGAGATTCCTTTCCATGCACCTCAAAGCCTTGAGGCTACTCTATGTACACCTCTTCCTCAATCACACCATTGAAGAAAGAAATCTTCACATCTATCTCATGTAAATTCCATCCTAATGAAGTAGTAAGAGAAATAATGGATCTCATGGAGGTGTACCTGCAAATTGGAGCAAAGCTTTCATCTTAATCTTCTCCCTCTTTCTGGGAGAACCCTCTAGCCATGAATCGTACCTTGTATTTGTCAATACTTCCATTTGAAACATGCTTGATCTTATATATCCACTTGGAAGTCACTAATAACTTCCTTTCTAGCCTTAGCACAATATCCTAGACAACATTCTCCATGATAGATTGATATTCTTCATTCCTAGGCTCCTTCCACACTTGTTGGCTAGCTGATTCTTCATAAGTGGAAGGACCTGCATCAATTTGGTTAGTCGTGAGAGTTTTATAGATAGAATTTTTTTTAGGTTTCTTAACTTCTCTAAATGTGCCATGAGGAGTTGCATGTCATTTTTCTTCTTCAATGCATATCTAAGCCATGATGGTCTCTTTTTTATCTCTGGGACAGCAACCAGTTCCACTAGTTTACAAGGTCCTTTTGGTTCTTTAGGACTTTCTATATAACTCAAAATGGTCTTTCTTCGAAGCCTCTTATTTTAATTCATCATAGGAATCCATGGATACTTCCTTAGATTTCCAATATGCAACTTCCTCATCGAAAATGACATCCCAACTAACCTCAATCCTTCGCTACTCTATAATGTTGACTCTATAGGCCTTTGATTATTCACCATAACCAAAAAATATGCCTTTCTTTCTTCAAGGTTAAAGCTTATTCATTTTGTCCTTAGGAACATGAATGTATACCGAGCAACCAAATATTCTCATATGTCCAACCTTTAGCTTTCATCTAGAGAATGCTTCTTCAGGAGTCATGTCTTCTAAAATTTGATGAGGAATTTGATTTTGAATATATATATTTGTCAATGATGCTTCTCTCCATAAGAACAATAGCAAATCTTGAGCATGCATCATGACCTTGACAGATTCTTCAATGGACCTATTCTTTCATTCTGCTACACCATTATGTTGTGGATTATAGGGGACAATCAACTCCCTCTTAATCCTAGCTTCATTGTAGAAAGCAACAAGTTCTTTTGAGTTGTACTCTTCTCCATTACCAGATCTCAAAATCTTGATCTTCTTACCTACCAAGTTCTCCACTTTAGCTTTGAATTCCTAAAACCTTATGAAGACTTCTCCCTTGGTCTTCATAACATAGATCCATGTCTTGCGAGAGAAGTAATTAATAAATGTGACATAGTACAATGAACTTCCTAGTGATCTCACAAGAATCAGACCACACACATCATAGTGTATCAAATCTAAGACTTCTTTGTATCTATTATCACTACTTGGAAATGGTTTTTTTATATTATTTCAAAGAGAAAAACCTTTTAAAACACCTTCATGATCTATTTGTAATTTGGGGACACTTGAAACTATTTGATTCAATTTGGGTATTGCTCTATAAAGATGACCATATATTTTATGCCATAGTTCACTTGGATTTATTTCATCATGTACTGGTCTTGCGACTCACACGTCTATACAATCTTCCTTCACGAATCCAAATAACCCTAGCATCATCTATAATAGATTCCTTATATCATACAAGTATTTTTCCATCAAGAAAATCTACTCTGTCTCCTTTATATTCTAAACATGAAATATAGACTAGATTCTTTTTCAAACTTGGTACATATAGAATATTTATGAGATGCACATTGTTACCAGATTTGAGCTCTATGGATGCCTTTCCAACTCCATTGACTGTGTAGTTATGGGTGTCTCGAAGCTCTGTCCTTTGGGACAACCTCTTTTCCATCATTCTATAAAGATTTCCATGATCTCCGATCATATGTCTTGATGCACCACTATCTACCAACCACATATCATCACCATCTGTAATAGAAATTGTTAGAGCATAAAAGTAAAATAAGTCTTTGTCACCTTTTAGATTCTTTGGGTGTTCATATTCAACATCAATTGTGGAAGCATTTTGTTTTCCGTTTCTCTTCTTCTTGTTAGTCATTTAAGTAAAATATCTATTAAAGTTTCCTTGTTACTGACAACCATAACATTGAATCTTTGACATGTCCTTCCTTTGGGGAGGAGGAGATCTTTTTCTTGACTTCTTCTGTTGGGAGCCAAACTTCTCCTTTCCTTTTTTCTTGAATCGAGATGCAAGTGTTTGAGAGGCTTCTTCCTTATTATCTCTTGACATAAGCCTTGATTATTCTTGAGCACAAGAGGTCCATAGATGTTCAAATTAAGTAGCTTCCTTCTAGTTGATTTACCTATTTCAAATGCATCCCATGATCTAGGTATAACACTGAGTGTTTCACCAATTGCTTGAATTTAGTATTTTATTTGTGAAATCATTACAAAGTATGAAGCTATAGTGTCATCATTTGTCTTCGTCACATCATGGAGGTCATTCTTCAGACTAATGGCTTGACCAATATTCTTGATAGTGAATAGATTGGATAGGGCAACATACATCTTCTTGCAAGTATCAAGCTTTGCAATATAGGGGATGAGATTATTTATGATGGAGTCCATAATAAGACTCGCGGTATTAATGTCATCCCCTTGAACTTCTTCTTTCCTGCAACATCTATTGGTTATACGACTTATCCTGTCACAATATCCAAGACTTTGTTCTTTGCAAGAATAAGATCAATTCGAAGTTTCAAACCTCTAAAGTTTGAGGCTCCTTCCAAATCGTTCTTAGGTTTCATAGAAGAATCCATGGATGAAAATCAACAAGAACTTCAGTAAGAGTGATCTTAGATTAGGGTTTCATCAAGGGTGATCTTTGTGTTCGTTCCTTCACCAAAGTTCTTATACCATGTTGATTTTCTAAGTGCAATATATACTAGCACAATATTTTTGAAATACCGATAATTACTTTTGATGTTGATCTTCTTTTAAATTATTCTAATATATCATTCAACAATTATATTTCAAAAATTAAACCATATAAGAAAAGTATAACAACATAGATTAGAATACACAAAGAGAAGACAATATTTACCCTGGGAAAACCCAACAACGTTTTTCAATAGAAAATTTCTTATGTTCAAAAAGAGACACACCTAGACCTATGGTCAAGCTTGGTCAACCCCTCCAAGTCAAGCCTCCCAATCTGATCAAGAATTTTGCTCCACCTAATCTAACCCAAAATTTTGACCCTCCTGCAATTGACGGTTAACCCATAATTTTAGCCCTTGAAACTATGAATAATTTCGCCCCCATGCAACAGAACTACCCAAAAAAATTGCGCACCAAAAGAGATAGAATCTATCTGCATGTGTGAGCTTGAGAGAGAGAGAGAATATATCTACATGTGTGAGCTTGAGAGAGAGAGAGAGAGAATATATATACATGTGTGATCTTGATATAGAGAGAGAGAAAGATATTCAATTAATCTTCTTTTTCATCCTCCTTGTCCTTCTTGATATTTGTTGAGATGCCCATAAAATGTCTTCTTGAGGAATTGCACTACATGGAAAAGACCCTCTAGTGGAGGTTATAACGGAGGTTTTTAGTGTTATAAAATTGGCCAAAATTGTTTTTGACAATTTTGCTACAACATACATTTTCGGTACTGGAGGTTTTAGCGGAGCTTCTAACTGAATTTCAACACAATTAAAAAAAATTGGGCGGTCGTAGGTTATTACAAATTTTTTTCTCATCGGTGCGCTAATCAGGTGTCAACGCACCGGTGTGTTTTACAGTGAACCCACCGGTACTGTAAACCTACCAACCAACGGGATGGAAAACTAATTTAGGACGCCCTTAGGTGTTTAGAAACGTCCCGGTGCATGTCAGCCAGATAGTCGCCCTTGCGGCGGTTGAAGATGCATGCACCGGGCCATTAAGATCTAAAACCACACCAGGTGCATTGTAGGTAATACAATGCACCGGGTTGTTCTAATTGGTATTGGTATTTGTGCGGTGCCCATAGGTTGTATCAATGCACCGGTGCGTAGTATTATACAAATGCACCGGCACACAGTATCACACAAACACACCGATCGTTCTAATTGGTATTGGTATTTGTGCAGTGCCTATAGGTCGTAGAAATACGCCAGTGAGAAGTCTCACATAAACACATCGGTGCGTTGTATCGCACAAATGCACCGAGTGTTCTAATTGGTATTGGTATTTGTGTGATGTCCATAGGTCGTAGAAACGCACCGGTGCGCATTAGCATACAAACGCACCGGTGCACAGTAACTAACACACACCGGTGTTCATTTTGTATTTTTTAGAAACATCGACCTGTGACATTGCAATTATTGTGATTTTTTAAAATTCATTATTCATCAAAAGTCGACACATATCTTATAACAATATTCATATCAATTAAATTTTTATTAGTGCGTTGAATGTGATGTTTGGATTAATTTGTTATATCATATCATAATTATTGTGATTTTTTTAAATTCATTTTTCATCAAAATACGACACATATCTTATAACAATATTCATATCAATTAAATTTTTATTAGTGCATTTGAATGTGATGTTTGGATTAATTTGTTATATCATATCATCGCATTTCACATCTCTTCATTATAATATTCAATCATCCATATATTTAATCAATGGTGTTACATTTCACAGCGATAATGGAGAACGCAATGGAATAAATTAAAACATATTTTATTATATATATATATATGAATAAGACAATCTTTGTCATACAAAATGGGACAGTTATCGCTATCCCTTTGTCTTTCAATTAGGACACTATGTCCATTACATTAAACAAAATGTCTGATTTCACAGACAAATATTTCAAAAAATGCAACGACTTGCTTTGATATCCAAACATAATGATCATCATTCTTCACTTGAACTGTTGTCATTGCTTGAGCTACTTCCATGACTTGGATTATTTTGAGGAATGTTTTGTTCACAGTATTGAATATTTTCTTCTTCTTCACCTTCCATCTACAAACATAAAAATAAAATGTAATGAGTGTATATACATTGGTGAGAATAATGAAAATTGCAATATTAAATAATATACATCAATGTGAATCGAAAAGAAATGACGTACCATAGCAAAAATTAACTCATGAACAGCCCCGTCGCTATTCTCCTCACCTTAGCGCGCTGCAACCCCTGCAAACCCTAGCTGCTCTCCCTGCGCGCTGCAGCCTCTGCGGCTGCGCCTGCTCTGGCAGGGCCCCCTGCCTCTGCCGCTGCTTGGTTGGGGTCCTTCAAGACTTTGCTTCGTTTGCGAGTGCCCCTGCGTTGCGCCTGCCCACGCAGGGCCTGCTGCTCCTGTTGCGGCCTGCTGTTCCTGCTGCCTCTGCTGTGTTGGGTCAATGTCTGGGCTGGGATCCGAAGCATAGATCTGGGCCGCGTTCTTGCTAGGGCCTGCGCTCATGGAGGGGCTGGGCTCTCCCCAGGGGACTCGTCCCCCTCCCCCGCCCTCTGCTGCTGAGGCTTTCGATCGTTTATTGGCAGGGCTTCCTAAGAAGAAGAATGTGGAAGCTGCGAAATTTGTTAGAAAAGGCTGATGGTACGAGATGTCTCTTCCGGCGGGGCCTAAGGTCGGGGGTTACAACTTTATCTGTTTGTGCGAACGAGCTCATGAGCCGGGTTCCGGAGCTTTGGCAGCGCTATCAAAAACGACGGAGAGGGCGGGTCAACGAGGGAGGGGAGCGCCTCGGTCGAAAGCGTTGCTTCTTGTTCACAGGGAAAGTTTACTTTCTCTTCGAGTTCACTTCGAAAGATGATAAAGATAAGTCTTCCCGAGCAGCCCCTGCTTCATGGGCCCCCGAGTTTATACCTAAATAAAAGTGGACTCTGACTTCGATCTGCGTGAATCGCCTTCGCGGTCCGATTATCGATTCGAACTTCCAAATCTCCCAGGTCCATCGTGTCACCTTTGGATTCTACGGTGCATATTGAAATGCTTACTTCGGGAAGTTCATCGGTCGACGAGCAACGAGGACGATGTGGTAGCTGGGATACTGGCAGTGGTAGATCAACGAGGTTGGGCTACCAGAGGCCATCAAAATCAAAGTCGGAAGCTGGGAGCATGTGCAGAAACTGGACTATGAGCAGCTGCCCTTCAAATGCCGGAAATGCCATGTCTATGGCCACTTCGCCAGAGGCTGTCCATCCAACAATGAGGATGTGCAAGGGAAGGAGGACGGATGGAATCAAGTCAAGCGCACCAAAACCTCCCATAAGGCTCAAAAGCCGGGAGGCCCTAGTGGCAAAGGTCCCCAACAGGCCTCTTCTCAGCAGATCCCGTCTAAGTCCGCTTCTAAAAACAAGTTTGAACTCCTAAGCTCGCACCAAGAGGACACCCAGGAGGTGGAGGTTCAAAAGACAGCATCCCCGGTCAAAGGGACCCCCTCTGTGTCTTCCAAAGATGCAAGTGTTGCAGAAAGCTCAAAAGGAATACCTGTTGGCGTCGAGGAAGAGGACCTGGAGTCGGAAGATTCGGAGGAGGAAGGAGAAATAGGCGACTCTCAGGCCTCTGTTAGGAGATCCACAAGAGGTCGCAAAACAGACCAGGAGAAAAGAGAGCAGGAAACGTACAAGGACAAGTTACAGGGCAGCCAACCAACTCTGGAGAAACTACTAGCAAAAAAGACGAAGATGGTGAGAAGCCAGCCCCCAGGCTCCAAGGGAGCCCAGCAGAACAAAGGTAAATAATGAAAATAATCTCCTGGAATTGTAGGGGTATGGGGAGCAAGATCAAAGAAGAGGCAACAAGAAATTTAATAAGAATAGAAGCCCCGGACATATTCCTTATCCAGGAGACTAAGATGGAGGAAGCAGACTTCCTCCAAACAAGTAAAAGAATCTGGAGTAAAAGCAAAGTAAAAGTTGTCTCAGCCCGAGGAGCCTCTGAAGGGTTAGGCACTCTTTGGAATGATAGCAAGTTCTCGTTAATCTCTGAAATCTCAAACACTCACTGGCTGCTCCTAAAAACGCAGCATCTTGACACTAAAGAATACTTTTGTCTCTTTAATGTTTATGTTCCGGTCAATGCTGGAGAAAAAAAGGCCTGTTGGGACTCTATACGAAACCAGGCAGATTTAGGGAATCTTGACAACATCATTATTGCAGGTGACCTCAATCTCACATTGCACTCCTCGGAAAAGAGAGGAGGTTGCATTGTGCGAGAACCGGCAAGGGAATGGGCAGAGGATCTTCTGCAAGATTGGGATTTGCTGGACATCAAGCCCTCTTCAGGTAAGTTCACTTGGTCAAACAAAAGAGTAGGCCCTGGTCACATAGCAGCAAGACTGGATAGATTTTTTGTTCAAAGTTCCTTTCTGTTGCTTGGTTTAGATGCTAGTATGCAAATCCTTCCTTGCATCATATCTGATCATAATCCTATCAAGCTTGATCTCTGGGCTCACCCCGACCTCGGCCCCATTCCCTTCAGATTTAGCCCCCTCTGGGTCAAGGAATCCAACTTCATGCAGATTGTCAAAGAAAGTTGGTCTCATCCAGTCAATGGATCACCCTTCTTCGTGTGGGAAGAAAAGCTCAGAAGAACGAAAGCTGCCTTAAAATGCTGGGCCAAAACTCTTTCTAACCCAGCAGCTGAAAGGAAAAATCTCCAAAGTCAACTGGAAGCACACCACTTGCTTTCGGAAGAGGCATATGTAACTAGAGAAATCCTCGATAAGGAGATTCAACTCCAATAACACTTCCACAAAGCCTGCCTGGCAGAAGAAGAGTTTTGGAGGATTAAGTCTCGTTGCCTATGGCTCAAAGCGGGAGACAGAAATTCCTCTTTCTTTCACAAGAAAACTCAAGCCAGAAAATGCTTCAACACCATATCTGAGATTAAGGATGACAATTCCAATCATAAAGACTTTGCAAGCATTAAACGAGCAGCTTTTCTTCACTTCCAGAAGTTGTACAGTGAGGATGTGGATCTGATACAAAATTCTGATCTTCTGGACTGGGTCCCTCCTTCCATCTCTGCTGAGATGAACCACCTTCTAGAAGCCAAAGTCACCAAGGCTGAGATCAAGAATGCTCTCTTTGCCATGGATCCTGACAAAGCACCAGGACTGGATGGATTCACCGCCAGATTTCTGCAATCCTGTTGGCACATTGTGGAAAAATATCTCTACAAAATGGTTCAAAAATCCCAAGACTGTCAGAAAATAGGAGGCAACACAAACTCTACGTTCCTTGCCCTCATCCCCAAGGAGAAAGGCGCCAACTCCTTCAACAGATTTCGCCCCATCTCTCTCTGCAACATTGGTTATAAAGTGATCACCAAAGTAATAGCAAACAGGCTGAAATATCTTCTCCCCACAATCATTCCTGAAAATCAAGGGGGCTTTATTCACGGTAGACAGCTAGTGGACAATTTCATTTTGGTTCAAGAGGCAATTCTCTCAAGTCAGCAGCGTAAGGAAAGAGGTATGGTTTTCAAACTAGACTTAGCTAATGCCTTCGATCGAGTCAGGCATTGTTTCCTTTTGAATGTTCTGAAAAAATTTGGATTTGGGGAGAACTTTATAAACTGGATTCGGGCCTGTATCTCAGAGCCTTGGATTGCTCCCCTTGTTAATGGCAGAGCAGCGGAATTCTTCAAAGCCTCAAGAGGCCTAAGACATGGCTGCCCTCTTTCTCCCCTTCTGTTTGTCCTCCAGGCCTCCGTTATCAGTTTCTATCTAAACAAGAAAATGCAAGAGCAGGATATCACAGGGCTTTGCATTGCCAGAGGAGTTAAAAGAATCAACCACGCCCTCTTCGCCGATGATACTTTGCTGCTGGGGGCTGCAACACTACATTCAGCCAACAGCTTTAAAGAAGCTATAGATGAATATTGTATGGTGTCGGGAAGTAGCCTCAACAAGGGGAAATGCCATATTTACAGTTGGAATACTCCTCCCAGCTTGCTCAGCTCCATTGCAAGATGTTTTGGCTTTGCAGCCTCTCCAGCTTGGACTTCTTTCAAATACCTTGGGCTTCCTATATTCCTCAAGAGGGCCTACGGTAAGGATTGGCTCCCCCAAGTGGAAAAATTCAAAAATAAGCTCCAGGCTTGGGGGCTCACCTGGCTCAATATTGCAGGCAAGTCTGTCCTCATCAAAGTTGTCTTATGCAGTCTTCCCCTATTTCAGTTCTCTGTTCTATTGGCCCCAATTGGCATCCTTCAGAAAATGGAACAGCATATTCGAAACTTCTTTTGGAAGGGGGGCAAACAAAATGAGAGGAAATTCCCTCTGGTTAACTGGGAGACTGTCTCCAAACCGCTGAGGGAGGGGGGGCTAAACTTCAAGAATCTCTCTCTTCAGAACATAGCCATGGGAGCCAAGCTACTCTGGAGAATCATTGCGCCCAAGCCTTGCTGGGCCCAATTAGCACTCTGGAAGAAATATTTTAAAGGAAAGAGACTCAGATGCCTAGATGGTCCTCTCCCCCAAGGCTCCTCTCCCTTTGCTAGACTCTACTCCAAAGCTGCCCCCCTGATCAGTTCCAACGCCTTCTGGATTCCAGGAAATGGTAAGAAGATAAATATCTGGACAGATCGAATTCTGGATCGTGATCCAATTGGTGACTGTTCCTCTTTGAACGCGATTCGTTGCTTGTTGACTTCTGCTGGGAAAACTACGCTGTGGGACATCTCCTTGTGGGATGGGACGCATTGGGCAGGCTGGAATTTCTTCGACGTGCCTCCGGAGCTCCTCCAGGATTGCAATTGTCTTCGCTCCATGCTGAACGGTATTGCCCCCATTCATCTGCGCAGAAGAGATTCGCGTGGCTGGGGTTTGCTGGCTGCAGGTTACAAGGTAGCCCAAGGCTACGCAAAGCTCATCTTGAGGCCTCACGTCCCCCCGGACCCTGCCCCTTGGACTGCGATCTGGCGTCTGCACTCTCTGCCTAAAATCGACATGTTCTGTTGGCTTCTTTGCCACAAGAAAATTCTTACAGATGACAAACTGCAGAAACGAGGTTTCCATGGTCCGTCTAGGTGCTCATTGTGCAGAGAAAATGTGGAATGTGCCACACACTTGATCTTGAATTGTAAATTCACTGTGCAGGTTTGGAGCGAGCTGATGGATTACTGGAACCCCAAATTTGTCCTTCCCACCACTATTCCTAATCTCTTTGCAAATTGGCAGAACAGTTACCCCGGACCCCCACCCAGAAACAAAGTGATAAAAAAGGCATGGTCTGTCCTCCCCAAAATCTGCTGCTGGCAGATCTGGCTTGAGCGAAACAGCAGAATCTTTAGAGATACTAAGCATGATGTTAAGGTGGTGGCGGCCAAGATAAAATTCCAATTAAAGGAAATCTTGGATAATCAAAAATATGCCTCAAACCTTACTCAATTAGATTCAGTCTGGGGTTCCTCCCTAAATCTGCAATTTCTTCAAGCCACCAGTAACACTTCCCCCATTGAAGATTGGCATATAAGGGGGAAGAACAATGTTGAGTTTCAAGAATGGATCTCCAAGCAGCAGGTGCACTCTTTCTTCTTTGATGGGGCTTCAAAGGGCAACCCAGGAAGGGCTGGAGCAGGTGGTATTGTAAAAAATGCTGAAGGTGTTTTGATCCACAACTTTGCATGGGGTCTAGGGATCAACACCAACATTCAAGTTGAGGCACTGGCCCTCCTTCAAGGCCTTAAATCGCTCTTGAATCTAGAAATCAAGGAGGTTAATGTTTTTGGGGATTCCCAAGTGATAATCAAAATTATGGTGACAAACTCCTCCCCCCGGGATCTTAGATTGGCAAGGCTGATATCCAGAATCAGGACTTTGGGGAAATTGTTTAAAAAGTTGAGCTACTATCATGTGTTGAGAGAAAACAACAAAGAAGCAGACCTTGAAGCAAATAAAGATGTCCTCATCTCTGCTGGAGCAATAATTCGTGACGAGGACGAAACATGGGATCCAATTCCATAATTTGCCAGCTTAAATGTTTTACTGCTTTCTATTGAATCAGTTTGTTTGTATTTTTAAGCTAGGGGAAATCACAAAAATCGAGTTCATAATTGTAGTCAAAAAGAGCTGGAAGCTGTCCACAAGTCTCATAGCACTTTTGGCTATAGATACTTCCTGGGCCCTCCCCCCTCTCATTGTACTCCGAAATCTGGCATTTTGACCCAGCAGTTAATATATCTCATAACCGTTTCTGTAAAAAAAAAAAAAACAATTAACTCATGAACTATACACATTCTTTCAAGACCAAATTTCATGCCATCTTTCAACATTTCATTTGTTGGCGCAATTCCATACTTTGTTTCTTGCAAGTTTTATACCCCTTAACAAATAATATGTTTAATATAAAATATTTTTTTGTTCTATTAATTATAGACGAAGCTAAGTAAAACAAGATCGATAGATGCTTACAAATTCCACAATTGATTTCTGATATGCCAACATATATTGACAACCCATATTTAACACAATGTTAATCAATTCGTCTGATGGTTCTTCTTTGTATGTTAGCACCTGTTTGAAGACATTCAATGATGATTGTTGTAAAACAACTTGAAATATACAAAAATGAAATCTAGTTAAGTTGTTATAAGGAAGTGACAATTACTCACAAACTTAGATATCAACCCTTTTCTTCCTTGTCATCCTATTTTATGTGCTGAATGGGTTCCATTTTCTTTTCTTTTCTGCAATAAAATACTTGAAAACAAATATTTAATGTTAATTTTCCTATTTATTGTACCTAATCGGAAAATTCAATGATTACATATTACATTTGAAGCACATTGTTGTTGAGATGGCACCTTGTGCGATGCAATTATGTCCATTTCTTTGACCATCTCCTTGTACACTTTTTTGGACATTCCTACTGGCATATTTCTGATATCAACTCGTTCATCCTTTGACATTTTCATAATCTTCCTGAAAATGTAACATGACAATAAACTATTTAATTTTTATATTGATATATGAAAAGTAAATATAACAAAATTGATATTTATAAATGATTGCTTTCTAGTAATATATGCATATAATTCTAAAAAAACATTTAAAGGAATATTTCTTTTTAATTCCTTCTTTTTGGTTGTTGTACATTTTTGCTATTAAAAGTCTGACATGTCTCATTGACCAATTCTCTGGAAACTCATCATGTAGTTTAGATAAAATTTGGTTCTTGGAATCATTGGATTGATTTTTGTATTGTAAGTGGAAAGAACGTCTATACATTCGTTCCACTAGATCCCTCAAAGTTTTGTAAAAGTTTTTCCCCCTTTCGCTAACCTCCAACACCACTCCAGATGAGCTAAGGAGCAATTCATTTTCATTTGCATGTTCTATTTTTTTTCTTTTCTTAGGACAACATTCTTTTTTTGAATTGTTGGTCCCTGTAGAACATTAAACATATGTGAATTAATAGATTGTTTGAAACATATTATATAATATTTTTAAGTATATTATTAATGAAAATTAAAATAAGAAACTCAAATTGGATCGATAATATTTTTTCATTCACCTAATTCATCATTTTGCAATTTTTCAATCAAGTTTTTATGCTCTTCTAGTCCTAGATCAGAAATAATTTTATCGAGCTTCCTCATTTTTTGGCTCTGTGTGATACACATTAAACAATACATATTAGTTAAACTTACATATAGTTCAAAAATAATAATTTTTGTAAACAATTTACAAAAACTTGCCTTTTTTTCTTTTCTTGATGTGCTATGAGTATTTTTGTTACTTGATCACTTGTCATCCATTTCTTTATTAATATGAAACCTGTACCATACCATTCATTAATAAATTTTATAAATAAATCATAAAATTTTCAGGTAAAAAATAAATAAATGAAGAAAATGGTGTGCCTTTAATGATGTATGCAACAACATCGGTGCGACGTGTTCTTATAAACGCACCGCCAAAATAGTAGAAACATCGTACGGTGCTCTCTGTCAACAAGGGGAGCCAATGCATTGTATGTTAACCAATGCACCGATTAACATAGACAAATTAATAAAAATCCTCTAGTGTTAGTTTGTGTAGCATATAATGTCGTGGAGGGGGCGGTGCGACATATTCTTATAAACGCACCGCGAAAACAAGGGACCACCATATGGTGATCTCTGTAAACAAGGAGACCCGGTACGCTATATGTTAAACAGTGCACTGACTAACACAGACATAAAATAAAAATTTGTTTTTTTCAAACAGTACGTGCGCGGTGCGCTATAATGAAATAGCGCACCGATGCTCTATTTTACATATGGCGCACGCTTTTTTTTTAATGTTTTTAAATTTTTTTTATCAAACAGTACGTGTGCGGTGCGCTGTGATAAAACAACGCATCGGTGCATTATTTTACATAGGGTGCACCGATTAAAAAATTTATGTTTTATAAAAATTCACGCAAGGGCCGACATGGATTGGGATCCGACTATGCAAGTCGTCCCATGGGTTCATAGGCCTATATATATATAGCAATACAAACCCTATAAATCTAAAATGAAAAACCTAATTCTGAAATCACAGAAACATGAAGAAGCAACGACAAAAATAAAATTTAAAAAATCAAGGGTTTATCATAAGAATGGATTTTTTTTTGTTTTTTTTCTTCTGAAATGAACATTAAATTTAAATGTTTTACTTACTGTGTAAAAAAGACTGCAGAAAATGTAAAAAAAAAACAATAAAATTTAATCACTAGATGGTTTGAAATTCTATGCTATAGGGTTTGAATCACCATAGGTTTGGAATTTTGATTGTCTGAATAGTTATGTTTGGAAGTATTTCACTGCTCCACAGTGCTCTCATGCTCTCTTGCTCCAAGTATGTCTCGTGCAAATCTCTCCCTAAAATTTTTTGCAAATATAATGAAAAGTGTTTACTATTTAAATAATTGTTTTATGAAATTAGATTTTCGAAAATTTTTGCCACCCATTTTTCAATTTACCACTTTTTTTCACTTTAAAAAATGAAGTTGTGCTTTTTTTATTTGCGGCTATTTGGCATTGATGCGTCAATTAATAACAACGCACCGGTGCGATTATCTCTACATTAGCACCGATAACAATAAGTCCATTTTTAACGCACTGAAATTAATTTTAGGTGTGTACACCAAAATTTATTGTTGATTTTTCTCAAATGCAGGGAGAAAATATCATAATGATATCGAACGGACAATTCTTCAAAATCTAACTTATTCCATAATATTTCTCAAAGTCCATCGCGGAGTTTTTCCTATCCATCTCAAGACGTGATATTTCCTTCAGATTTTATTTATATTTTCATTATCTAATTGAATTTTTGTTTTTTATCCATGTCAATCAGCTTAATAAAATTTATAATGTATACAAATTTGTAGGTTCATGCAGATTCATAATCGAGTTCAAATGCACAAAATATTCAAACAACTCCAAAACTTTAGAAGCTCTTATCAGGAGCAGCATACTGCAAGGCGCATTTGGTAGATGAAAATGGACAGTCGTTTCACCCTGCCAATTGTAACAATATTGCATCTTCTAGCCACAACCCTGGGATAATTATGGTAATAATAATTGTTTGGTATACTAATTTAATTATTTCAACGTCAAACCAATTAATCATGCATTGTCGACGTCCTGACTAATTGATATCATAGATTTTGTACTAATCATGTTCAAATATATTTTTTGAAATTATTAGGATTCTAGTGATGATGAGCAACCTACCTACCATCTTCCTTTGCACCCCATGATAATGTCAAATCGAGAGAATGTTGAATTAAGAGAAAAAATTGGAGAGGAACGATACCAAGAATGGTTGAATCAACCACCTATTCAATTCCCACTGCGTCGAGATTCACCAATTAAGAATGACTGCAGCAATAGTAGTTCTTCATAAGCTGGCAATGGAGGAAATCAAATAGAGGTTGGTATGGATGATTACTTAAGGGATATGACTTCCATGGAGACAATGTTGTTAGATGCGTTCCAGAACGATGATCAACTAGGGGATGATTCTCATATCGTTGACACCTTTTTCGAAAGCCTTAAATTTTCTTCCACCACCCCTCTCTTTGGACCTGGAAAACAGTCAAATTCTACCTATTTGGGGACAACGATGTTACTGTACAACTTGAAAGAAAACTTTGGCTTTTCAAATGCATGTTTCTCGGAAATTTTGAGGTAAGTTACAATAAAGTCCTCCCTTATATTTTGAGAAATATAATCACACAATGAACATTACAAATGGTCAATTTTGTGAATGTTAATAACTATATCGGCATTAATGTACATTTAATATTGTCCATGATCACCAACTATAGGTTATTCAAATATAAGGTTCTTCCGAGTGATAATGTCTTGCCTGGTAGCTGCGGAGAGGCAAAAAAATTGTTGAAAATGTTGGGTGTTGAGTACATATCATATCATGCATGTCCAAATTATTGTATTCTATAATGAAAATAATATGTAGACAAAGAGATATGTCTGAAATGTGGGCATGACAGGTATGATAAATCAAAAAATAAGGGCAAATCATGTGGTCCTCCTTTTAAGATATTGAGGCAAATGTCTATAATCTCAAGGATTCAAAGGCTCTTTCGTTGCAAAGTATTAGCTATGTTGCAGGTATGGCATGCCTCACACATAAGTGAGTTGGGAGTTATGTGAATCCAACAAATTCAATAGCCATGAAGCATATAGAGGATACATGGCCCAAAAAATTCAAGGATGAAATACGAATTATACGACTCAGCATAGCCATGGATGGTGTTAACACATATTCCCTCCAGAACACCAACTATTCTATTTGGCTTGTAGTAGTGATAAATAACAATATCCCCCCATGGTTGTCCGTGAAGAATGAACATCTTATGTTGGCACTCATAGTCCCTGGTAGAAGACAGGTGAAGAATATGGATGTCTACTTACAACCACTGGTAGATGAATTGAAGGAATTATGGGATGGGATAAATGTATATGATGTATCAAGACCCATCACAACAGAGAGGAGTTTTACGTTGTATGGCATATGTGCTTACACGACACATGATTATCGAGGCTTAGGAGTTTTATATGGTAAATTACATGTTTATTGATTTGTTTAAATGCGTAACAATATTATTTTACATATTAGTTATTTAATTCGTTGTAATTGTTCTGATCTTCATGATATTGTTTAACGTGCCATGCATATATATTGTATACAATAATCTTGCAGGTCTTGTAACAAAAAGGTATTTTGAATGTAAATTTTGTGGACCTTCTCTGAAAGCTAGATGGTCCAATGACCTACGAAAGCCAGTGTATGATTGATCTAGGGTATTCCTCCCAGAAGAACACCCTTATAGAAGAGCAGCATTCGCTTTCAATGGTAAACGAGAGAGAACCCAAAGGCCTCCAATAATGACACCAACTTAATGGCTTAGAGCATATGAGAGAGAGAAGGAGAATGAGTTCATAAAAATGTTCGATTCAAATGGGGAGCCTATGTTCGATGATCCAGAATTCTTCGACACCTATGTTAAGAAGTTGCCCATTGGGATGAAAAGGAAATATATCTTTTATAACCTCCCATATTTGGAGCATCTTAAGATTACCCACTTATTAGATCCCATATATATATATATATATATATATATATATATATATATATATATATATATATATATATATATATATATATATATATATATATATATATATGTGTGTGTTTCATCTTCTTTCTGAAGGCACATATCATCGAAACAAAGTGACACATTGGTTGTTAGGAAAGAACTTATTACTTCAAAAACTAAAAAGAAATACTGGCCAAGACGATTAGAAAGTACAAGATTAGAGGCAGGCACTAGTTCCTCTAATTCATGGTATTTCAAAGAAGTTGATGTCCCATGGATTTTAAAAAATATGATCTTTCTTTAGCAAAGGATGTTATAATGGATGTGAGGGTGCCATCTTCATATGGGTCTTCAGTACGGCGCTGCTTCACCATGGATGACCATTTTTCGAGGTTGAAAAAACATAACCATTCTAATCTTCTAAGAGTACGTATAATGTCAAAAGCATGATTTTATTATTTGTTATATCAATAAATTTGATCCCATGCAGGGATCATAAAACAAAATTAATTTTGTATATTATTGCACTTGTTTATAACTTTGCAGTGTCATGATCCTTTGTTTGTGGGTAGGTGTGTGAAACATGAATTCTCCCAAGACCTAGGACGTGCCATATCTAAATTATCTTCATTTATACATTGGATCAAGTCAAAGGATATTCATGTGGCTAACATTCCACGGTGGCGTCAGAAGATAGTTGAGATTGTTTGTATGTTTGAGAAGGAACTGCCGACAAGTTTCATGGAATTGCAGGTTCATCTTCTAATCCACCTAGTAGATGAGGTTGAATTATTTGGGGTGGTTTTTTCTCGTTGGATGTTCTTCTTGGAGAGGTACATGAAGAAATTGAAAGGTTTTGTTCGACAAAGGGCAAAACCCAAGGGGTCTATGGTAGAGGGGTACATATCGTATGAGTATTTCTATTATGTCAATGAGTACATCAAGCAGATCGACAACAGACCAGGTGCAGTGATTTGGGACGATAAAACGGATGAAGACAAAAGAGAAGGGGAGTTGCTCCAAACGAATGGAAAAAGGCGCTTGATAAAGAGTAAGCGACTTATAATTTTTCAAATTTACACAATGTAAATATTCATGTTGAATTTCGATATAATGTATATTTTGATCTCATATGTACTATATGTCAGTTTGATTTCATCAGCGAATGCAAAAATTGAAGCAATTAATAAATTTGTTCTTTACAATTCTAAAGTGACACAACCGTGGGTTACATTGTACGAACAAAAGAGGATGAAATGGGATAGTGACAGGAAAGAATTCAGACGGTTGAATGGTAGGACTGTGCCGTATCCCAATCATTTAAAAGAAAATATGCCATAAATATGCCCCAACAGTTGGGTTGCTGACCAAATCAGAGAGAAATACAGTGCAACCGGTCGTTACCCGCATGCTGAAGAGGATGCACTAAACATAGGGATTGGGTGCACCCACTCGGTGATAATCTACTTATGTACATTTTGAACTTAATAATGCACCTTTGAAATGTAATTACATCTATATTTCATATTTTAACTATTAGGTTACTATAAGACACATGACACTATGATTTTTTTACCTTTTTATAGGTGCATTTGTTCCCATCTATGTGGGCATATGGACACAACTTTCGCACAGAAAATGTTGATGATGGACACATGGCACAAGAATGTGGAGTGGAAGTTGAGTTCAATCAATCTAGTTGATCTAGCCACCGTGATGAAAACCTAGTACGAGGGACATTAGGTTACGTCAGAAAGATACAAGAGATCATTGAAGTGGATTTCTCTTCTTTCCAATGTGTTATTTTTAGGTGTGAGTGGTGAGACACCTTTCATCAGAATAATGTAAAGGAAGATCACGATAGTAGGTTGATAAGTATCAACTCTAGAAAGATGTGGGATGAAGCTAAGGAGCCTTATCTTTTCCCCAAACATTGCAACCAAGTGTTTTTTTACCCAGATGTGTTGGATAGGGATTGGTGGTTCATATTGAGACATTACCCTAGATCAAAACATATTTTTGAGAACAATAGTGTTATCATGGCAAGCGAGCTGGAAGATAATGAGGGTGATCATGAGAACTGACAGTGATATGTTACATGTGTTTTTTCATCATTTATACTTTTTAAGATGGGTTTTTATAAAGAAGAGGACTTAATTACCTTATAACTAAGACTCTCTTTTTTCAAAACATTATAACATTATTTTGAATTAATTCGTAATTTGCATTGTGTTAATGTTAAAATCATTTCACTTGATAATTTTCAATTATGTTGATCTTGAAAACAATGGCGTACTGTATAATTTTTTATTTTTTTTTTGTATATAAGATCATAATAAAATAATGATAATTCTAAAGTACATGAATTTAATTGCATTATTTTCTAAACTTTATTATGTTACAAAAATTCATATTATTGTAGATTTATTATTTTACAATTATTTATATTCATACAAATTTACAATTTACAATTATGGTAATTTAACAATATTTACGATATACATTTTACTTACTGTAGTTATGATTCAAAATTGACAATTAATTTACAAATTTACAAATTTACAAATTTTAATAAAATTGAGTGATGACAATACTTATAATTACAATTACAATTTTACAATTCCACAATACAATTACAATTAAAATTTTAGAATTTTACATACAATTACAATTACAATCATTTCACATTAATACAATTAAAGTTTTACAAATATTTTACATAAAATTACAATTAGAATTACAATTTTGCAATCACATACAATTACAATTACAATTTTAGAATTTTACATACAATTGCAATTGCAATTACAATCATCTCACATTAATACAATTAAAATTTTACAAATATTTTACATACAATTACAATCATTTCACATTAATACAATTAAAATTTTACAAATATTTTATATACAATTACAATTATAATTTTACAATTTCACATACAATTACAATTACAATTTAAAATTTTACATACAATTACAATTATAAACATTTCACATTAATACAATTAAGATTTTACAAATATTTTACATACAATTACAATTAAAATTAAAATTACTATTACAATAAGAATTTTAGAATTTTACATGCAATTACAATTACAAGTACAATTTTACATATATACAATTTCAATTACAATCATTTCATAATAAATTAACAATTACAATTACAATTAAAATTTTTACAAATATTTTACATACAATTACAATTACAAATACAAATACAATTTTACAATTTTACATACAATTAAAATTAAAATTTCAATTACAATCACGACACAATATTTAATAAATATCATGATTTAATATTAAAAATAAACATCACGGTCATGATAACCATCATAGAAACAGCATATTCGACTAAAAAACACATTCAAATTCGTTAACATCGTCTAATCATCGTAATCATGATCATGTAACAAAACACAAGCATTATATAACAGCATCACAACACAAACATCGTATATACATCTCATGTCAAATCATTGCTATCACATACACATCTATCTGCAAGCTGCACATTAAATGAACATATCTAACATGACCTAACAATATACACATCATGATGATCACCAACATGTAAATTAAATACAACTACAACATGAACATAATATATATATATATATATATATAACGTCAAAAATATACAACTGTAATATAGCTGCATATAAATGTCAAATATCAGTTGGTGCATCGAAAAAAAGTTCTTGCATTTGTATCAGGCTCTCGAGGGGCCCATTCAAAAAATTTCCAAACTGCTAACCAATGGAAAGCTAGAGCCTTAGTTTCTGTCCATTGAGATAGAGGTAAACGCAAGAGAGATCTTCTTCACATTCACCGCGCAATGCATGGAGTTATTGACAGACAAAGAAATCATGGTATGCATTTTCGTGTACTGGGGTACATCAATAGTAGTACTAGTCGAGGCTTGCTCAATTAATGGTGCAACCTTGACAAGCTTAAAATAATTAGGTATCCTTAATGCCTGTTGTTCTTACGAGTGCCTCATCTTAAGAAGGTTATTTCATAACTCATGCTTTATCGGCGGCCAGATGTAATTAAAGCTGCTCATGATGTGGGATGGAGATGTTGCGGTAACTCATGGGTTACAGTGGGGGTAGTGATCCATTTGCTCATCATCTGGCAACTCTACATGTTGCGAGCTTTCTCATCTTGTTCAAAAATGGAGGGAGGTGGAGTACTAGTTGAACGACGATCACTCCCGCTAATGAGTCGTCATATGATACATTTATAGAGCGCTCCGTGCGCATCTCCCCCGCCTTTCCCATTGAACGACCCTCCTCAGCAGCGCCACTGTTCGTGGCTCACGCGACATGCGCGTCGGTCAACATGTGTGTGTGTCTCTCCCCGCCACAGGACATAAGCCTATCGTATTCTCTCGGTAACGGCAGAGCTTGTTCCTCCACTGAGATTCGGCGAGCCCAATCCCCAACTCCATCCTAAATCTAGTGTCAGGCCTACGCCTCACACCCGCTGGTACCTACGCATGATCATGAGGACTAGGTATGTCACCGGCCTGATCCTCCGCATCTGCCATCTCCTGATTGTCATCAGGATCTACACCTAGATCATTTGGTGGCGGTGGCATCTCATCACCAATAAATGACCCAATATCTACAAAATATATAAGTACACAACAATAATTATACAATTTCATTAAATAATTTAATAAAAACAAGTTAAATAACGTGTTAGAATAAATTGAAAGAAAACACTAATATTACCTCTCTCATTTGGCGGCTCATCAACTATGAAGAGGATGTTGGCACACCCTCGCCAATCCAAACCAGCATACGGACATGGGACCAGAACAAAGGCGTGATCATCAACACTGGATAACAACTCCAGTGCATCATGAGATTTCCTCACAGAAAATTCAAACTCACCCCTCTTGGGCATCATCTGGCCCCACATTTTCATCCGTACATGCAACATCGGCCTACGAGGCTGCCAAACAAAAGTAAGTCTCGTCTCTGGAAACCTCTCAAAAAATAAACAAAATAGATCTAAAGCAAAAGGGAATTTCACCCTCCCTTGTGCCTGAGCACCACATCTATCTAAAGTTGTACAAAACTGCCACAAAAAAATCATAGACCACCTCACAAGTCATGGTGCCAATAATAAAGAATCAACATAAAATAAAAGTGGGAAACTAATGTGTTTCCCGTCACAAGTATGGTGTCCAATGTTCAACAGCAGAAGTGAGAGGCACCTCACCTCCTCTCCACCAAACAAAGCAATATGTAACTGACCACCGGAGACCTGAAAATCTGCATGAGACAGTATATCAATGCTAATGTATCTCTGGGAGTACACCAACTGACTCCCTGCTGCATAGCCAACGGGGACCTCTAGGAACTAGGGCAAATCCTAGCCTCTCCTAGATAGGCTAGTAATAAAACAAATGTCCCCCTCAGTGGGCGCGTACCACTGGTTAGGACCAACCTGGAAAGCCTATCGATGGGCATTCCACCTGAAGATAAGTTGTCGCAATAACCCATTATGGCCCTTCAGGGATGTAGCCTCCTCATAGAACTTGAGGAGGCCTACCTCCCTTAGGAGCGCCTAGGTGGTTGTCGTAATAGGGTGAGGGTACATAAGTCTCTCCCTCTCTCGTGCCTCCCACAGGCGAACCACGTCATACTAATACTTCGCCCATGTTCTACATTCTTCCCTCTATTATATATCAGAAGCAAGCGTGCGTTGAATGATTCACATATTAAATACAATTTTTATTGAGACATATATATATATATATATATATATATATATATATATATATATATATATATATATATATATATATATATATATATATATATATATATATATATATATATATATATATATTTATTTATTTATGTTATTTTTTATTTTTTGAAAAAAAAAAAAACGATTGGTGCGTAAAAAAAAGTCATGCACAGTATCGGTGCGTACGTTTATAGCGCACCGTCTGTATCTCTTTTTTTATATATATATATATATATATATATATATATATATATATATATATATATATATATATATATATATAATTTATTTTTTGAAAAAATCAAGGAAAAAACGAGTTAGTCATAAAAAAAAACAATCATGCCACAGTGCGAATAAACTTGAAGTACAAAGTATACGAACTTAATCATACTTTCTCTTACGGTGCGTTAACGAAACTATCCATCCTGGGGAGGATAATTTCGTCAACGCACTGCCAAGCATTAGTTAATGGTCAACGGTGCAGTATTTTAACCGATCACACCGTTAACTATGTACAAGTTCGGGAGGGCAGTGCACTGACCAAATTACTTGCCCCAGGGCGGTTAGTTAGTTTCGTCAATGCACCACCCTCCTGGAATCATTACACGGTCAACGGTGCAGTGGTTTAACCGACCGCATCGTTGACTATGTAGCAGTATCAAGAGGGCATTGCGTTGACCAAACTATGTGCTCCGGGGCATATAGTTTAGTCAGCACACTGCCTTCCTGACATCAGTACATGGTCAACGGTGCGATCGTTTACATGACCACACCGTTGACTATGTACTGGTGTCCGGAGGGCGGTGCACTGACCAAACTATCCACCCTAGGGCGCATAGTTTGGTCAGCACACTGCCCTCCCGAACTTGGACATAGTCAATGGTGCGGTCAGTTAACCTACTGCACCGCCATTTATGTATTTTAAAAAAAACACGATGCGTCGTTTCGGTACCACACCGGTAGCGGTGTGGCCTGTAAATTTACAAGCAGCACCGCGAACTAGTGCGAGCCGAACGGCTCGAGCGCACCACGCGGGAATTTTTTTGTTTTTTTGTTAAAGGGTAAATTTTAAGTTTTTCTACAAAACTAATCCCCCAAAAAGTTTAATTATGGAGAAACAAGTAAAATACTTGTACATTTGGGTGTTGAGGAGGCATATTTGCTGAAGAATTTGCAAAACTAAATTTTCCCACCTTTTTCCAAAATTTGAAATCGAGATAGTGGGAAATGGATGGCATCAGTGCGTGCAATGGGAGCACCGATCGTAGGGCGCATCACACAAGGGAAATTCACACCAGTGCTTGAGACCTCTAGAGCAATGAAGAAGTGAAAATGTAGATTTTTGGCCGTAATTTTTTATTATTTAAACATGTTCTGGTGCACCGGTTTTTGAGGCACACCAGGCGGTTTCTTCCAAGCGCACTGGGGCTATTTTAGTTTAGTGTGGGTTTTTATGACACACCAGGGCTGAATCTGTGTAGTGCACTGGTGCGCTACAGTAAATAGATGCACCTGGAGGGTTTGTACGGAGAGCACGGTGTCTCGGTGTGCCAATTTGTAGTACACATCGATGCTTTTCTAGTTGAACGCACTGGTGTGGTGTAGGATGAGAAATGCACTGGACAAAAAAATCCGCAAAAACCTCCACCCACCAACCTCATCTAGAAACCTCTGCTACAAACAGATATCTAGCTATTTTTATAAGGGTTTCCTCAAAAACATACGCTAGAGGGTCTTTTCCTTGTAGTGGTGTGAATTGGTGCCAAGAGAATGAGCTCAAGCTGCCTTTATATAGTGATATTCTAGGTCAAATGGGTGTGTATTTTTCCCTGGGATGACTTGACTTGGCGGGAGGCTAACTTGAAAAAAATGGAGCCACAAATTTCAATTTCAAAATTCAAATTTTCTTCTTTTAAAAGTCGCGATGGGACTTTGACTCAAAATATATTTTCTTTTGACTCTAGCATTTAAAGTATGTTTTACAATAATCAATGCAAATACATCAAGTGGTCAAATATACATTATGAAGACTCGCCATAGTTAAAAATTCAACAAGACTTTATGGATTTAATAGTTATTGTTTATGATTATGCATGCAATATATAGAATTTCATAAACAAAGAACAAATGGAACAATCACTCACAAAACCAAAATAAGATCATATATGACCCAGAAAACCCTTTTGAAGGAAAAACTAGCTAAAAGGTGAGGTTGCTTTGATCTCTCTTTCTCTAAATGGAAATGGTGTAAATACAAAGGAGTGAGACTTGTGGCCCATGTAATGCTAAAAAACACAAACTCTATTTGTTATGTCCTCTCTGTCTTTCCACTCTTATATACTCTACTTTACTATGGAACAAAATGAACTAGAAAAAATGACAACAGGGTGTTCTGTGAAGGCACTTCTTATGTGATGGTTACTGATTCAAAACCCCATGGGTAAAAGAAAATTACCGCCATGATGGGTTGGTGTGACCTAAGTTGGGTGTGATACTCACGTGATTTTGTTGGCTTAGATTCCCATAGATCACGAATTCTTAGCCAAAGGCTAGTTCCACAAGTCACAAAAAATCTATCAAACATGGTAACTATGGAAAGTATGGAATTTCAATGGAAGAAATAAAAGGTGTACACTTATATAGCCTAGATCTTAACCCTCAAATCTTTGAACCAACTTGTGGGCATATAAATAAAAATTTCATGGTTGGGTCAACTTATTTTGGATGCTTAAAATCTTGGAGATTAGGAAATTATTTTTGTCCCATTCCTCATCTTGAGATAAATCACTATTGTTTTTCAAGTTTGACTAAAGTCACTTATGGTTTTGCATAATCACTCCTTACCTCCCATGTTGATTCAATATCATTTTCCTTGCTATAAGAGTGAGTTTGAGAAGGAACTAATTTTGGAGAAACCCATGTTGGGGTCAAGATGTTATGGTAGAAAATTCATGGATAATCATATTTGTTATAAGCTTCTTCAATCTTATATATCGATCCCTATTCTCCCCCCAACCCCAATTTTGAATACAATTCATAGTTATTGATTTTTTTTCATATTGTGGAATCATGTGTGGAAATTGCAAACTTGACATTATTTCAATTAATTCTTTTGATTCACAAGAAATTATTTATAAAGAATGAGAAAGGTATCATTGTATATGACTATGTGTCAATGTTAGGAGGATATTTGCACTAGAGATCCATCAAACTTACCAAAAATCAAAACAAAAAGGCATGAATTTTATCACGAGGTATTCTCCCTCCCTTTTTGGTCATTTCATATATAAAAGTGTTAATTAGGAAATAAGACTACATTTGCTATTATACTATGTTAATGAGGATGTAACCTCCTTACTAAGGAATTGAATCTTATCCCTTACAACATTCCTTATAACATATCATGTAGGGTCAGCAAACCACTAGGATTTGAAACTAAGTTATACTCTACCATTCATCACGTAGGGTCAACAAACCACTCGGATTTAAAACTAAGTTATCCTTGTGACAATTGATTTGAGTTACTACTAGAGCACAACCAAATAACAAATACACACACATTCCTCATTCTCGTAATCCAATGGCATAACATACATGGCATTTTGATTTGACTTAAAGTAAAGATCATATTGATTGCAAGGGCATGATCCAAACACTATTGATTCCCTTATCTTCTCCATTTATCAATGTATGTTGTCTCTTCATCCTTTAATCTACCATTATTTTGGAGAAAATGAAATGAAATGTTTGAGATTTCAAGGATACCATTCAATATAGTCTATATTTCACATGGAGTTGGATATCTAGAACAATATTTCTCTGTCATCTATGTCCAATCCTTGTTTTTTTTCTTCAAGCACACTTGGACTTAAATTGTAGGATATTTACCAAATGTGTATCTAGTTTGCATTATAGCCCTATATTGACATCATTTAAGAGACAAATCTCATATCATCCCTATCTTGATCTAGGTATTTTTTATCATTATGGTTGACTTGGAGCTACTTACTCCACTAGTTTTTAATTCTCTCTTGGCTCATGTTCACTTTCTATCTAGGTCGCTAATTGAAATTTCTAGTCAAATTATTCACTTGCACTACTTCATGTACTCTTGATTCTTAATTATTTCTTTACTGAGATAACCATGTTTTTTCCATAATCATCAATTTTATTTGCATACCTTGTGATCCGGTGATCAAAATTTAGCTAAAAAATGAAAATTCCCAGAATATTTCAAAATCGGCGTCAAGTCAAAGTGTTCATTGTTTTGAATCCAATGACACTCGTTTCACCTCAATATGATGTCGTATGACAAAGTTATGGTGTTCTAATCGTTTGGTCCAACAACTATAAAATTAGCAGAGTTGCTGACTCGATAATCGTACCGTTGACATCAACATGTCTATTGTGCAAGTGTGGACCAATGAGAGCATACCAAGTGGCAACCTCGTAATACTCAAATTTGGCTCATTTTTATTGGCTGAAAATTTGTTTTGTGGCCCAACCAGAGGCTGCCATATGGCACCTTGTGGTTGGCCAAAAAATTTTAAAGGTTCGAATGGCCTGGGCAGGGCTGGAACCCCGACCTCTGGTCTAACACTCTAGTGATTTACCACTATGCCTCACGGTGTTTCTTAACACTATATAGCGTGGGTTTTTTCAAGTTTTACATTCACGTGTTTTTGGGAGGATGGGTCAGGCAGTCAGCCCCGGCCCTCGGTCACCTTCCTCTACATATGACTTCAACACAAAGGAGTTTGGGGCTCGGGGACTAGCCCCTACCCTTGGTCACCAAACCACCACATGACCATAAGTGGGGCCAACATAGAGCGTCGATGAGAGGGGGGCTTGGGATCAACCTGGCCCTCGGTCGCATGTTCTTGCATATGACCATGGCACAACCCTTCACTGGAGGGAGAGTCGGTAAGCCCTAACCCTGGGCGTATGGGCACCCACATGACCTAAACGGATTGGCAAGGGGGCTTTGGCAGTAAGGGTGGGATGTTGGTCCAACCCTCATCCGCATGGATGCTAACATGACCACAGGACTAACACATAAGGGGCTTAGGGCGACAGGGGAGGGTGGTTAGGCCTAGCTCACGACCTTATGTGCCCATGTGACCATAATATTTTGCAAAAGGGTTATTGGGAAAATTAATTTTCCAATAAAATGCACCTTCGGCAGCCGAATTTGCTGTCTCTACAACGAAAAACAAGGCAGATTTTTAGCTCTGTTAGATTGTTTATCCATTTTGTAGGATGGATAACAGAGGAACTTAAGGACGAGCTTCTTAGAGCCATAACTTGGTGATTTTTTGGCCTTTTGGAGCTCAATAAAAGTTTAGATAGTGTTTTTCGAACATTTTGAATCCAACGGAGACCTCTATTTGCTGATTGGAGCACATCTGAAGAGACTTTTTACAGGTTCAATTCCACGAGTGTCGTGATTAATCAATGTTTTGCAGCAGTTCTTGAATTTTTTTTTAGCATGGAGAAGGCCTTGTAGGGGTTTTCTTACCTTTCGGCATTTACTGTAGTAGCTATGACTTGTAGGGTGCAACTCATGCTTTCTTTTCTCACTATGTCTTGTTAAGGAAAGCTCTCTTTTTGTACTTCAATGTGGAATTGCAGTACTTGTATGCTCATGTATCTTCATTTTCAAATGGAGTACAAGTTCTTTGTAGGAGAACCCTTTTCTTGTTGATGGTTTCATGATTGACTGTAGGTTTTCATGCTTTATATAGTGAGAGTTATTTGCAGGAGAATGTTTCCTTAAAGGGGAAACAAACCACTTGTTTTGTCAGCAAAATTTTATGTACTCTTCATCACTGAATATATGGAGTGGTCTAGTTGTGTTAGCAGGCCCGAAGATGTAGCCCAGGAAAGGTAAAATTCACCACCAAATTATTGTCGTTGCTCTTCATGAATGGCTATATGAGTTAAATGATGAGATGTTGCTTATAATTTAAGTTTACATGAAAAACTAACTCATAGTCCTTAAAACCCTGTTTTGTCATAAGACCCATTTTTCCTTGCAAAGCGTCGAAGGACAATCATTTTTAGGAAGGAGAAGTTCTCCTTAGTTTTCAGATCACCTTTTAACACAAAAGAGTCAATAAACTCAAAGCTTAGTATTGCTTCCCATGAAGGATTTGATGAACTCCTATTGATAAAGTATATCAATATCATAGAATCACCTTCTATCACCACTCTATTATCCTTGACTTTTAAAGCCTCTATGATTCCATGAATCAATGTTAACACTTATGTTCTATTGTTTGTTCCTTGGTAATGCATCTTAGTCACAAGCTTATTAAGACTCCTTCATGGTTTCTAACTACTCAAGTTGAACTTGAAAGTCCAAGATTATCCTTTGAGGCACCATCAAAATTTATTTATATCTAATCTTATTATGCAGTGTTCCACCTCTAAGTGGGCTTGGGATTGGAGGAGGACCATACTTTATTGGGATTGCACACTAATACACAGATAGATCAATGTTGAATTTCTATACAAAATGAATCTAATTTTTCTTAGACTTAGTCAACATCTAATGAAGATTAATCACATTACAAAAGTAAAGATTTGAAATTATAAAGTGTTGTGGCAAACAACAACCCCCATTTTATATTAGTATCATAATAAAAATGGGGACCTTTCTTTAAAAAAAAATTAAAATTTGAGTTTGCTTTAAAATATCTTGCAAAAGTTCAAAAAAAAAAAAAAAAAAAAAATCCCTTTTCAAACTATACTTTTGTGCATTATTAATATAAGGTTTAATCTGATGCTTTATTTAATAAAATATATAATTAGGCTCTATGGCCAAGAACCACTGAGCTTTAATCAAATAAATCTAGGTATCGAGATATTTTCTTATGATAAAGCTTTATATCAATACTTTTGCGCTCTTTGCCTTTCCACTTGACACGTAACCCAAAGTATTTCCCCGCGTTGTTCCCAATCTGTTCTTTTCGAGTACGTCTGGGATAGACCATCGATGACTTGGCATGTTACGTGTGCACTTCATTTTCCATATCCAGCGTCTTATGACCCTTTTAGTGGTCTTTCACGCTTCCTACTTTACGCATCATCCCGACCCTTCTTGCTAGGGAGATAAATATTAATCATTCTTTTGGAAGCACCGAGATAACTCATGAATTTTGGCCTCACCTTTTCCTTACTCCTGCTTTATCATTAGACGGGGAACATTTCTTATCCATGTTTGTTCACTCTTAGTCAATCCACTCCTTTATATATCGTGCTAACATTCTTCCATCCGGGAATGGGTTGACTTGGTATATCCACTCAACGCCTATATAATTTCTTATTGGAGTATACTCAGTCCCTAATACATGTCACCCTAGAGCCTAGTTACGCTGGGCATTCCCAAACAAAAATTCCTCTATTCCTTCCAAGATATAACCCTATGGGATGTTGTAACCTCCCAGTGACTTGTAAACTCACCTTTTCAATCAATAAAACTAAGTTAAATCTCGTTGTCACCCCAATGTGAACAATTGAAAGACGCGTCTATATTAATTTTTGTAGTTACCATTCATTTAATTCAATTTATGGCTACATTGTTATATCTTTACGCCTCTTGTGATTGGTTTAACTAATAATTATACATAGTTATATGATATTCCTTATGGTAAAACCCTCTAATATTTGTTTTTCTTCTTGTAATAGTTGAGTACTACAAAATATCTTCTCTAACTACTAGAATGGCGAAAGGAAAAAAAGAAAACTCCTTCGCAGTAAACAACTAGGTCGTTCAAAGAAACAATTGATGAAAAAATGTCGAATACTTTTCTCTTCTCTAACACTGTATGTATGAGAGACTTTGGCCATTCATCTTGGAATTCCATTTATGAGATGTTTGAGGAGGAATTTCCAAAGGAAGATGACAAACCGCCAACAGTAGCAACTGAAGACCAGGGTGGTAATAAAACCTCTGAAGCAATGGTTAGGGACGCTACCAAATCCCACCTACACTGAATTGGCACACAACCAAGGCTTCTTCCTTACATAGACATGATATGTTGGGTGATGGAGATTTTTGATATCAGTGAAAGAGAGTTTGTCACCCCATGGGGAATTTCTATTGGTTCTTTTAGGCCGGAGCGCATTCAGGGTATGTATGATTTTCCCAAGCCACAAATAGTCTATAATTATTAGTTTATGGATAATTTCATTATAAAGGAATGCAAGGGTAAATAGGAAGCACTCCCCAAATTAGTTAAAGAATGGAGAAGTGGCCCAAAAAGTTTTAAAAAGAGTCCTCTGACATGTACGTTATCCAACCCTTAGCCTCTCCTTATTGTTTCATTGCTTGCATGCTTTTTCAATTGTTCACTTTACAAAATGTCTTACAATTCCCTATAGACTGGGTCCCTCTCATTGAAAAGGTTTCTGATGGTTTTATTCTTAATTGGACCAAAATCTTGTCTGATAACATGGCCAAGCATATCCTTCATTTTCATTCTAAACAAACGCCCACCCACAACCTTCCATTTTACATGTTTTTTTGTGTGTTTGATGCCATTTGTTTTTCTTTGGAATTCCCGTGAATGGGCTAGAAATGGACACTTTCCAACCCTATTCCCATCCATGTTTACCATAGTATACTTATGGAAAAAAAAAACTATTTTGATAATTTATACCACATTTGTCACATCATAATGATTCCTTTGAACGAAACCATTTTCAGTTCTAAGCTTCCCAAAATGTCTCATGTTGCCATGGATTGTTTGACAAGAATTGGGGATTATTATGTTGATGAGATTTTTACTTACATTAAGGTTTGGGGAATAATGGTTGTCTGCATGTTTAACCCCTTTATGTCCTAGACAATATGTTATCCATAGAAGTTACTTATCAAATTGTCAGGACCAGTATAAATCTTGAACTTAAGAAATCCTCCAAAAATATTTTTCCATGCTTCCCTTTACAGATTAGTTTGTTTACTCTTCAAAACTACCAACATGATGAGAAATAAGTCTTGGATATTGTTATATGGAATTTTAATCTACAGATAAACTAAATTCCCTAAGTGTGGTGTTCCTTCACTCATAACAACAGAAGAAAGACAACTATTATTTTCTCTAAGACAAATAGATAGACAGAAAGGAAATAAGCCTACTTGTGATCCTTTTCACTCTCCTTCTCCTTTTGTCGTTGTTGTCGTCGCTCTCAATCCAACTAAAGCCGCTAGATCGATTCCTGCAATCAAAGATAGAGAACAACAAAAAACATACAAATATACAAGTATCTACTTATCTTAATCAAATCAAACTGATTAGATCTGAGAATACATACATCGTCAAGAATGCATTTCACAAGATATAAACACATGTATGAGAAAATGAACATATATATTTATTAAGAAAGAAGGAGGAGAAGATTACAACGAATAGATCGATTTGTCTTCAACATGCTCCAACTTCATTCCATCCTCATCACATCAAGCATCATCTCAATAGCATATCAATACTTCTAGCTCTTATCAAATGAGAATCCAACAGCATAAATTTGCACAAAATTCTTCCTCCCTAGCACTTAGATGAGTGCTTAATTTATATGGAAACCAAAGGTAGTTTCTCATTGAATGGCTTTCTAACAATAGGTAAGACATGTTTCCAAGTTCAGAGGTGGTGTATGGACACTTGTATTCAGAGTATGACACCTATGGACTCTTCTAGAAGGCACTGGCCATGTGGAGATTCCCGAAACAATGATGATTTCGCTCCCAGGAGACCAAGGCACCCTTGAGTGTCGGGAAGTGCACTACAGTGCACTCTTGCATGAAGGAAGTTGCACTGCAACGCAGTTAGGCCCTTGCAGAGGAGTGTTGATGAAACAATGGGTCAAATAATATATACTTCAAACCTTGGAAATCTCACAATTGAAGCCATAAAAGGATTATCTTCACTTAGGGAATATATAAACTGAATTAAGGGAATGATAGACCCTATTCATTGGTCTTGGGGGATGATGCCCAATTTGACCAGGTCTTGGGGGATGATGCCCAACACATAAACTATCATAACATGTACATAATTTAGAAATTTGTCTACAAATATAGACATGCCTACAGATATAGGCCCATGTTCGGATGACGATCTGTATGTAAAGCCATCGTACAGATGATGTGTACAATTCTTGAAATCGCAACCCGAATGGATGAAACTAGATTCAAGGTCTTCTTATCTCGTTCACTCGATCGTTCAATTACAAGTCTAACCATGTGAATATATGATCTTAAGTCAAACATGGGAAGACATCACCTGATTATCAGCCATTAATGTAAGTTGTTAACATATGCAAGAGAAACCACCATTGATGTTAATGGTTCTCAAGGTACTGCAGTACAATTTGCAAGGCGTGAATAGATGATTTGATATTGAATGCCAAAAAAAATCTCTCGGTCGATGGTCCAGAAGCGAGAAACCTGTCGATGATGTAGCAAGCTCCAAGGTACTGGAAATATGTTTCTAAGTTAACTTCCTGGATGATGAGATGATGTCGAAAGGAAGCAACTTTATCGCGAAACGGGAGTAATGATTTTGGAGAAAAAATGTGACATGATGTAGCAATGTTCAGGGATGGCAATCATGAAAATGTAGGTTTAAAAGTATTGCAGAAGATGAGGAATTACTGGGTGACTTCTCTTGAACATATCGGCAACACTGAATTGAGTTGGTAGCATTGATCCAAAACCGAAGTGATGGTATGATGAACCATAGGTATGATGAACCGTCAAGAATATTACCCAACCCAAAAGTCACGTTGATGGAGTGAAAGTGTCATGTTCAAGAGTGAGCTACTACCATAAAGTGTTTTGTTCTTTTCCCAAATTTTCCCCAGTCATTGTTGACCAATACCTCTCTTTTTTTTTAACAAGCTTGAGGAGGGTAACATATGCTTGAGCTATAATTCGACCCTTCGGGTGAATCCATCGCTATTTAATGATTTAACGAATCTAGTGATAATGAAACTCGATCTTGACATGATCGACAAGTCTGTTTATGTTTTAACGAGTCTAACGACAGTGAAAACCCGGTCCTTTTTCATGTTTAGAGAATTTGAAAAAGAGGACAAAAAGAAAACTCCATGAGTCCTTTTTCGTAAATTTGTCGCTCAGGTCCGAAAAAAGTGTAAAATGATACCTGAGAAAACCTCGTAGCCATGCTCGACTAAGGTTTTCATTTTTCATAAATAATCTATCTCAGTCCGGAAAAGGGTTAAACTTACACTAAGTAGATGTCGTTTCATTTACTTTTACGAGCTCAAAAAGACAAGTGCTTCACAATCTTTTCATATTATCAGAGTCTGAAAAGAGCTAAAATAAGACTCTAGGGGGTTCCCTTTTCGCATTTATCAAAGCTCAAAAAAGAGATAAAAGTGCGCTTTAATTCCTTTTTCATTTTTATCAAAGCTCGAAAAAGAAGGATAAAAGTATGCTTTGTGGTCAAATCATTCTTTAATAAATGTGCACACTAAACTCACTGTATTAGCTATAAAACCTGTTCAGAAAACCATCAAACAGATTAAAAATACATGTTTCATAGTAAAAATGAATAAAAACCATAGTCACAATATTAAATATGATTTAAAATAATCCAAATGACTAATAAAGGAGTTTTTTCCATTTCATTTTTTCCATCCCATAGTTACCATTTGAAAATTAGGAGCTCTCAACCAGTTTTTCCTTTGAACTTTAGCAGTCGATTGCGATAGTTTCAGTGGACGATTTCTCTTGCCGTTTGATCCAGGTTGGAGCTATGAATCTTCTCTTTCTTTTAGCATCATTTTTATTGCATTCCATGGTCAATTTTTAGGGTTTTGAGCCCCTTAGGGTAAATATATTACATTATGAGGGCAACACACCCTTGAATGTCGAAAGGTGTGTTGCAGTGCACTGAAATTTAAGGCCAGATGCACTGCAACGCTTTGTCCCTTGACCTCGGGTGCGTTGGGCGCATTTCTCATTTTTTTTCTTGCTGTGTGCCCAAAATTTCCCAAGTTTTTTGCAAGAAATGGATCTTATTGAAGCTTATGATTTTTTTTTTAGGTATTCATCGGATCAAAATGACGATTACATGGAGAGAAAGAGAACATGAAGAACAGAATATGATTTCCCTAAACGATATGTGTACAGTAAGAGCCCTTAGAGATTGTGGGTTTCTTAAATACTTCAGATTGCGAGGGATGAGGCAGCATATGGAACTATTAGAGTTCCTAGTTCGTTCATGGGATCTGGTATTGCAGGCTTTTCACATTGGGGACAAACTGCTCCCAATATTGGTTGAGGACATTTACTTTCTCACTGGATTATCGAGGTGAGGTTCTCCCATTTCCCTTGTAGGATCTGCTCTTGGAGGAGAGTCAGTGACGGATTACATAAGCCAACATGGTCATCTAGGTACTCAACCGAGTAAATATGGGAAAATAAATATCCATGATGTGTGTGATCTACCTTCGAGAACCATACTCTTTACCATTGAAAAACTTGCCAGTTTCGCGGCACTACATGTTGCAAACAGATCATACATGCAGTATGCACTTGAGTGTTTAGAACCAACAATATTCAACTAGTCCGAAGAAATACTCTTTCAGATGAAAGAATAACTGACTAAAGCAAAGGGTGGTAGGAAGAAGAATTTCAACTATGGCTCGATCATGATTTCCTTCGTTCTAAAGTGGGTTCCATTGATGCAGCCACAACATGTTACACTCGGCATATCTGGACCTAGAGATCAACGGATGCGGATATGGGTTGAATTGATGTCTAGACATGTTGGCCAATTGACCATCGTATTCTCTACTATATTCTTCGCCTGGTTCAAATGACAGATGATCGCCATAGATCAGTATGCATATGCAGTCGTAGATTTCTGTGGAGATTTAGACTTGATTCAACTAGATGGCGCTCAATGGGGTGTAATAGGTAAGAATGTTTTGACCATATTTTTTTATTTTTTCTAAGGTTTATATATGTTTTTGTATTTGTATGTTTCCCAAGACTAAACTAAGGTTTTGATGTACACAGATGTGGATCGGGTTCGACCAGTGGGTCGGCCAGAGCAGGGAGCAGGTTAGCTAACAGAGAGGGTTGTCGGGAGAGAAGTCCTTCGGGATTTAGATATGACTGAGACTCTTGTTGAGCTACAACAACACATGGAATGATTGACTCTTGGGATTCCAGATTGCAGGATCGAAGATTTACCTATGAGACTGCACCGCCACACTATTGGTGTTCCTAACCATTGGATGCGGTTATTACGTAGGATAGCTATATCAATTGCTTGTTATCACGAGCATCACTAGTTTACTTTGAAATTTTTTTGCATACATTTTGAGGTCAGATGACCAATCTGTCTTAGGCACAAATTTTGTAAAAACCTATAACTATCTATCTATTTGTCTTCAGTGTTTTCCTATGTTTATTGTGCAATCCTATTCAATTATGTGATGTCAATTGAACATATGTCTTTACATGTTTTGCAAATGTTTGTTTAAAATATAATTCGCTAAGGAATTAGTTAATGTTTTCAAATTTCTAGAAATGTGTTGATATTGAATGTAATCAAAATGTCTTTCCAAAATTCAAACTCTTAGGAACATACGATGCAGTCTTGGGTTTCGGACAATATAAACACTAGTAAGTTGCAGTATGAAAAGTTGTGAGTATAACCTAATGATGATGTGGTTAATACCAAATTAAATGGCATCAGAGAGAAGTTTGATCAACGCGTTATACTCAGCGATATTGTTTGTAGATCGACAGATAAAAATCCATTGAAAATTCACTAACTTTCCACCTGGAGCAAAAATAGCCCATGCTGCAAAGGATAGGTTCTGCATACTATGAATAGCAACATCAGCGTACCCAACGAATGGTTCCAGAGATTTAGACATTTGCGATGAAATGTAAAGTGCATCACTAACTTCAAGAAAACTCTAGAAAAAACAAACTAAGACAGTAAATGCAAATCAAATGCATATATACAATTAATACACAAGTTTAATACGCTCAACTAAGCATAGTAACGTTTAAGATACAACCCTCTTCGAGGCCGCGATAATGGAATTCCATCATAATCAAGTAACTCGTAGGCGCCCTTAGCCAGAACTCTTTTGACAATGTAGGGGCCATGCCATAGTGGCTCAAATTTTCCTGTACCTATCAGCTTACTGATCATAAAGTAAGACCACGTCACCCTTAGAGAAGATGTGAGGCTTGACATGTTGGTCATATTGTGCCTTGATTCTTCTTTTATGTGCTTCATTGGCCAATGCGGCTTCATGACGTGTTTCATCTAGATAGATGAGATTAAAAAGACGTGCTTCTTCATTAGAGGTGTCAGATATCAAGTGAACAACGAGTTTTAATGATGGAATTTCACATTGGATTGGAAAGATAGCTTCCATACCATACACCAATTGAAAGGGGGTAAATCCAGTTGCATTTCTTACCGAGGTTCGATATGCCCACAAAGCCGAGTAGAGGATCAAATTCAAATTTCGTTTATGAACTCCTATCAATCGTTGAAGCATTCTTTTAATAATTTTGTTAATAGCTTCAACTTGTCCATTAGATTGTAGATAATAAGGAGTAGAACTATCATGCGATAGTCCTAATTTGGAATTCAACTCATTCATCATGTGATTGTGAAAATGCTTACCATGATCTGTAACTATAGCTTGTGGTACACCAAACCGTGATATGACATGATCGAAAAAGAACAATGCAGTTGTTTCCCCTGTGTTATTGAATGTAGGAATCACTTCGACCCACTTGGTAAAGTAGTCAACTGCGACAATAATATAACCATGCCCCCCAAACGAACGAGGGTTGCAGGTCATGAATTCAATGCCCCATTTTGAAAATGGTCCCACAGCGATAACATGATGCATCAACACTGGCAGCATGCAGATTTTACGATTAAATATCTGGCACACATGACAACTTATGACCGTGAGGATGCAGTCGCGAAATATGGTAGGCCAAAAGTAACCAGCGTAGAGAATCTTCTACGTAGTAGCGTATCCAGACAAGTGTCCACCATAAGCCCCATCATGACAATCATTTAGAACTTTATTGGCCTCCTCATGAGTGAGGCACCTCCTTAAAATTGTATCAACACCATAGCGATAAAGTGTATCTTCGACAATTAGATAATATTTGGCTTGGTATCGAATACGTTGCTATTAAGAGCGAGAGGTATCGGGCCAGAAAGTCTAGGTTTCGAGATAAATGATAAAATCCCCATACCGAGGGTCAGATGATCTGATCAGAAACAGAGACTCATCTGGAATTGATGGTTCCGATGTAGTGTCAGTACTATCAAAGGGAAGGTCGTAGAGAAGCTCAACCAAAAATAAATACTTCTTTGACTTGGATTTGATGATTTCAAAATCAAATTCCTACAAAATGACGATCCATTTTGAATATTTGCCCCCCAAGAATTGACGTGACAGAATGTATGTCATGGGGTTGCAATCCAAAATGAAAGTGGTCTTTCGGAGCAAGATGTAATGGTGAATTATTTTGACAGCTTGAACAGCTGCCAAGGCAAACTTTTAGACGTATGAATACTTAACTTCTCTATCATTGGATTACGACTCAAATAATATATCAGATGTTCTATCCCATCTTATTCTTAGACCAAAACCATAGCAATGATCGTATCTACCGTAGCGATATATAGGAAATAATCACCATGCTAATTAAGGGGATACATTAATGAAGTCGGATCAGTGTATCCTTGAAAACATAAAAAGAAGCTTGCACAACCTCATCACAATGGAAGGGAATCCCCTTTTCAAGAGACGAGTAAATCCTTTGGCCATTTCAACGTATTTGGTTATGAACCTCCTTAGGAAGTTAGATTTTCCTTGAAGTTTCTATAACTGAAGTAAATTTGATGGCGTAGGCAAATCAAGAATGGATTGTACCTTCAGTGGGTCGATTCGAATTCCATATTTTGAAACGACGAATCCAAGCAAACGACCAGAACCAACACAAAACACACATTTGTGTGGATTGAGGCGTATTTTTTAGTGTCGGTAGAGTAAAAAGATAGCTCTCAAATGTGTCTGGTGATTAGTCAATTTTCGTGAATGCATGGGTAAATCATCTAGATAAGGTTTAACAATATGCTTGATGTCATTGAAATCATAATCCATTGCTCTCTGAAATATTTCCCCAGCATTCTTTAAACCAAATAGGAGTTTAGAATAAGCGAATGTGCCCCAGGGATAGATGAATTATGTCTTATATTGGTCCTTTGGGCGGATATTGATTTGATTGTAACCGGAGAATCCATCCATGAACGAAAAATATTTCACACCTAGCACATTTGTCAATAATCTGGCCGATAAAGGGAGTAGGATAGTTGTCTTTTGGACAAGCAAGATTTACATCCCGATAATCGACGCACACTCTAATTTTCCCTTGTTTATTTATGACAGGAGCAATGTTGGAAACCCAATCAATAAGTGGAACAAGGTAAATGAAACCAGCCCGCAAAAAAATTTCAACTTCTTCTTTAATGGCAGCAACCTTCTTCGGATGAACAGGACAACGGCGTTGACGTACCGGTCTGACATCAGGGTACATTTTAATGGTGTGTTCAACAATACTAGTATCAATGATTCAATGGCATTAACTGGGACATAATTCAAAAAGAAAGTATTGATCAATGGGTGATATAGTTCAATAATATTATCTTCTTCGGTATCCTGAAGATGGGAATGATGATGATTATCTTCCCATGGTTCTCCATTTGGCATCATGGATTCCACAATGTTATCATCAGTCAAGAAAGTGGATGAAAAAGGATCAGATTGAGTACCAAAATATAATGAATGATCGACCCAAACGATCGGTGATGATGAATTATGATTTTTTGCCCAAGACATGTAGATTGATTGCTATGCCAACTCAATTAGGCTGGGCGGCAGGAATTCATCCAACGTAACAACTTCAGAATCATTTCTAATCTTCCTTAAGTCAGATGAAGTGGAAGATATCATGAAGTAGGTCTCTATTCTTGCAATTTCTGCCAACGTTGCAGGCGGCGATAATGCAAAGGTGCCCATTACGGAAGAATCCTTTAAGAGCCCTACACCAATGTTTTGAAGTGCTAGCTATGGTGCGTGGACTAACGAAACTCTTTCAGATACATGGGAACTAGAGACAAACGAGGAGAGTTGATTGATGACTACGATAACGTCTTTATGAGGGAAGGCGACCATTCTAAAATAGGTAGATACGATCATAGTCATAGCGTAAACCCATGGCCTTCCAAGTAAAATTTTGTAGTTAAGGGGTCCGTCAACAACCTCAACTTCAACAGTTACATTTTGCCCCGCTAGTTTGACATGCAGGCTATTGATGATACCACAAGGCTTATATGTACGATCATCAAAATATTTCAATGTCGTAGGCGTTTGATATAGGCGCGACAATCCAAGTGACTTCCAGCAGTTTAGAGACATAATGCAAGTAGATGCTCCCTCATCAATAATAGTGCGATGAACGAGGTGATTGAGAACATTTACTTGGATGGAGAATGCTAATTTTGCTAGTAATTGTGGCAAATAGCGCGTATGATTAAAGCCTACAAGATTGGAATCTGTCAGGTCAATCCCACCAATTGCCAACAACAAAGCCTATTTCTGGGAGGGACAACTTTGAAGTACCTCAAGCATCGACATAACTGAAGGTGACTGAGCCAAATCTTCAACTATATTATAATTTTGGGTTGTTCGGGCTCAAGGATTGAATGTCGATTTGTGGACGACTTCCTTTAGTGGATTTATTGTTAACTCTAGAATAGCAGTTGGCGGAATTGATTCAGTAGACAGATTCATGGTCGATGTAGTAGGTTGATCAGTAGCTTGACTACAGTAATCTTTATTTCATGTAGACACCAAAACATTATTTTTTGTCTTTGTGAAAGATAGCATAAGCACTTGGGAATTAGAAGCCTGATCCGTAACAACCATGTTGGTGTCTGGATTCGGAAAAGGATCTACCAACACAACAGATGCAATCGAGGTCTTCAGAAATTTTGAGACTTTGGTGCAGTGAGGATAGTCTCAAACAAATTGCTCCTCATTACATATCAAGCAAGGGTAACGAGGTTTCCTATTGTTTCCAGTTTGTAGTTCAGATGATCGTTCCTGCGGGGTTTAATTTTTTTTTTCTTCGCTTTCCCCTTTTTCTTTCTTCTGGGTTGCTTATCACTTTTGCCTTTGTCAGATGACACGTCATGAATTTCGGAAGAAGGTGCATGATCAGACGTAATATATTTGTGAGTACTTGCAGACCCGATCATACCGTCGCTGGCATGAGAGTCCTTGGATGGAGGAGGAAAAGTAAAATTAGATCGCGGCGTGCTGGGAATTTTCTCGTAGAACATGCCAAACTAAGTATAAATCAAATCTAAGTATTGGGCACGAGCAATGACCTGATATTTAGTGATGATGCCACCTTTAACTACATCCTCGACGATAGATGGAAACAAGGACTTAATAAACCACTTAGCAAGGAGCTAATCAGGAACAAATGTTTTGACCATTCTATTAGAGTCCTATAATCTATAGGATCTCAAGGTGATTGATTATTTAATATCAGATCTTTCATATTGTAAATAATATTCCATGATTGTAAATTATTTCCAAAAAAGGTTAAAACCTTAGGAAAAATATGCTTGCACGTTCAAATGCAGCATTAGGAGATAATTAATAATTTTTTGATTGAATTAATCACATCATTTAAATGTGATCAAATAATTTGTAATAAGGTTGGGTACTACAGGTGTTAATTATGTCAAAAAAGGTCAAAACTAGCAAAGAATGGCTTATCCAAGGTTTTAGAGACCCATTATAAGTTAAAGATGCTCAAAGGGAATTACTTTAAAAACCTTTGGAACTCTGCATTACCATGTTTCATTGGTGGACCCACATTGCTTTTCGCATCAACCAAATCCCAAATTCCTTTAAATTTCCATCTCATACAAACTTTCTGAAATATTATATTCGATGATAGCGGGACCCATTCAGTCATTACCCTTCCTTTTCATTTTATTTTCCTTTAAAAACATTAAAACTTCACCCTTTTTCGCCTTTCCGCTTTATATTTCCACTTTACCTTTTTTACCGCTATATCATTGTTTTACGTCCGCCTTTCCCATTTCCCCGATTGCAATTGAAGTGGGGCCATCCTCCCTGACACATAACCCTTTCCCCCACCATCCATCGTGTTTCATAGATTATAACTTTTCGCATCACAACAAAACCTTAACACTTGCGATCGTTGATTTGCAATATATCGCATCGCAAAATTTTTAACTTAGCACTTGAAGTGTCTGCAATGCATTTTGTTTAACTTGCGATGCGTTGGCTCCACCACATCAGCTCCACCCACCATTTTAGGCCGTTTTCAATACACAATATGAAACTTCATACACCTTACCTTACCGCATGAACCATTTGCCATTTTATAAACTTCGTCGATGCGGTGGGATCCATCTTCATCCTGCCACATCATCATCCTTCGACAGTGCAAATCGCACTTCACTTATTTTAGCCTTTACCATATTTCCAAACTCTAAAACCCTGCGATATGCGGTAAAACATAAGATTTTCAATTTGCGATGTGGGTGGGTCCCAATATCGTACCGCACTTTGCAAGTTTTAGTATTTAACCTCCGCTGCTTATAACAAAACCTAAGATCTGGGATTTTCGATGTAGTCAGTCCCACCTTACCTGCCACATCACTCCTTTCTCCCCACGCTTCGCACTTCGCCTCTTTTAGAGTTTACTCCCCCTCGCTTATATCTAAACTTTAAGATTTGCGATTTGCGAACTGTGGTCTGGCCCCACCTTACCTTCCACGTCACCTCCTTTCTCCCTCCACTTCTCACTTCACGTCTTTTAGTATTTAACCCCTGCTGCCTATAACAAAACCCAAGATCTATGATTTGTGATGCATTTAGTCCCATCTTCCCTCCACGTCACCTCCCACTTCGCATTGCATCGCCATTTCGATTTCTTAAACTTAAATTTTAAAGCATGCGATGTGCGATTTTCTGCAGATGTAATGCAGCTTCAAAACTAAAATCTAGACATTTTCAGGTCTATTTATATGAGTTTTTACGTTGTTTTGTTAGAAAAAGGGTTAAAACACAGAAAAAAGGATTCAAGTAGTAAAAATATAGAAAGGGTCAAGTCGTGCAAAGGTTTTGCGCAAAGTTGATCCATTTGTAACTGCAAGAGCAAAAAGGGCATTCATACAACAGTTCATCCGCCAGCACAACACTCAGTCTGCCAACACATCAGTAAAATATGGTCCACGTCCTAACTATCCACTACATCAACACCTTCTTTGCACAACGCATTCCACCGAAGCTATAATTTTTTAATAGTTAGAGTTTTAAGTTCAAGTCTGTTATACAATGTATTATAGTAATTGTTGTTGTAATCTTTTATATATATACTTCAGTTTTGAAAGTATCAAATGTTGATTGATTGAGATCAGAATCATTACTATCTTTTGGAGTACTGTAAGATTTTTAAAAGCATTGGAGCATCAATAATAATCAGACCATTCACAGGATTCTTGTGGCTTAAATACTAGTGATGTTTTTCTTCTGTTAGTATGTTTCATTGTTATATTTCATTCTAATCTTCTGAATTCCAATTGCAAATCATAAAGCGTGATGAATAGGATTTAATTTTGAGTACCTTATTCTGGTTGCGTTTACAATCATAATGTTTTCCACTAAAGGCCAAACTAAATAATTCTTAATTTCTCTTTAGTTCTGTTGAATACTTTCATATCTCTATCAAAATCCATTTATAAATTCGAAAGATCTAGTAAATACTCCTAGTTTTCCCTGTGTTTACTTTGTGAAAAGTTGATGCAACCATCTAGTTATATTTCAACTCCATTGCCCAATAGACATTAATCCATTGAATACAATCAATTAACCAAAACTCAAAACCCAAGTACAATCATAACTAGCCTAAAAACTTATCCAAACAAAGTTAAATCTTATAGAGAGAGCCCTCTCTGGAACTGGCAGGGCTAGATCCCAGTTTCCGAAGTTGGTTTGATGTTGCCTCTGTAGTGTTTCTTCAGCCTCAGAATTACAGAACGTTAACATAGTGGCAACCATACTGGGGAAGGAAGAAGTTTATCTTCCTCAGAAAGTAAATCAAAGTTCAGATCTGATCACTGATGGTGGACAGTGACTAGACACAAGAAGGTTGCAATACTCAAATAGCAGAAGGTTGTACTTCCCCATGCCTTCCTATCAATCAACAACCAAGTGTTTTTTTCAGATTAGAATGAAGGGAGTACTTGTATTTTTTTTGTTGGATCTCAAGACAAGGTAATGCTTCAGGATTTTCAAGATCCCTTCAGTAGTCTTTTGCAAACATTGGAGAAGAATGTTGCTTCGTTTTTCAGCATAATCCTTGGTTTCAATTTCTATTGTGAGTTGCCTACATGTACATCATTTTTCCTGCTCGAGGAAAGTGAGAGAAGAATTTCAGTAAGTAGACATCTCCTAGATTGGTTACACTGGAAGGATCATTTCACCTAATCAGCAATTGTACAGTATATTAGGGTAGGTTGGTATCATTTTAGTTTGATTTAATTTTATTTTTAGCAAGGCTTGACAGAATTCATCAAGGTTTGAAGCTTGAGGTGAAGGCCCTAAGGCTTTGACGATCTGTTAGTGTTGGTTTGATGTTGGCATATGTAGTTTTTCTTCAGCCTCAGAATTACAGAACGCTAACACAATCTACGACGATGACACCACTCATGTATATGATTTGAAATGTGAGTAGTGGTTGTCTGTTTAAAATTGGTCAGCAGATCCATTCCAGTTTCATATCGTATGGGTAACTAGAAGTGGGTCAAAAATGTAGTAGCTAAGGTAGTTAAATTATCAAATGAAGTTCGTGGTAGTTCAATGCACCACTTTGTGGCTGCACCAGTGATCGTATGCTAGAAAATATGTAGTCTAACAGAGTCATAATTTAAGAAATTGGATGAGAACCATAAATGATAAGTCATAACATGCGTTGACGGGTCTTCTCCAGGGTTTCCATTTAATTTAGGAATTTCATAGGGGAATTTTTGTGGTATCACCAGCCACTAAGGAGAATAGTTGATGGTATCATTAGTAAGCCAGTTTAAATCAGGTAATTCTAAAGTTGCGACAAACGGGAAACTGTCGATTCAAGTCAGGTTGAGCGTAACCAGGATATGATGGAATTGCTTGGGAAACATGCCTTTGAGCACCAGCATAAGGAATTTGTTGTTGGAAACCCATATAGGGGTTGTTTTGATGACCAAACGCTTGAGGGATATCTTGACCAAAACCTGGGTAAGTTGTTTGTTGTTGTAATTGTTGTTGTGGCATTTGTGGTTGTGGTTGCCAAGGAGACTGCCCCCCAAGATTATAGCCCAAACTATAATATCTTGGACCTGGTTGTGCCTGTGACATCCCATAAAAGGGTAATCCAGCCTGTGAATGAAAGATTCTGGATACAGGTGGTTGTTGTAAACCAACCGAAGGAGTTGGGGTCTAAGGGCCCAAAAATTGAGGGTAATGGGTTGAAGGACCCGCCTGAGACGGTTGAGGTACATTAATCTGAGCATGTAACATGCGTAATGAAGTATTAACTAGTGGAGTAGATGTGGGTGCAACAGGTTGAAGAGGTTGATATTAATGCACAACCGTTTATGGTTGAACGAGCATAATAGGTTGCCACTGACAAACAATCATTCCAACATTTGGGTGACCATTAAAAGATGAAGTACTGTCAAAATGGGTGACCATAGGTTTCCCCCCAGAATGACGAGTATAATAAGATGGAATATATTTTTCTCCAAGTGGTGGGAGTCCAGTTGAGATTGTACTGGATGGAATATACCCAGATGGACCAACTTGATGTTGCACTGAAGATGTATATAAAGGATCAAGTCGTTCAGTACTCATTAGAGATGTACTAGATAGAATACTAGATGATGACATGGGTGAATTCCGTGGTTTTGAGGATGCACCAGAGCAGGTTCCAGACAATGATTAGAAACCCGGTAGGATGGAAGGACCACCATAAATATGTGACTTTGGTGATGTGATAAACATCGATGGGGTAGCAACAGTAGATGTTTTCTCAACTATAACATACGGTACAGCTGGAGATGTTGACTCAGCCATGGTCATACGACCTAATGTATACCTTATAGGATCTACGGGAACTCGAATTGAAACAAGATCAAAAGAATCAGTGTAAGTCAACCGAGGAATAATCTCATAAAGATAAATCCCGAGTACAAAATGGGTTGGAGTTGAAGGGTGTGTTTCTCGTTGAGGTTCTTCCTCAATTGAAATAAAATCAGGTGGAAGGATTTTTCCGTTAGGCCTGAGATATATTTTAGGTGGTTGATTGCGCGATATGGGAGACTCAATGGCTACGATCGAATAAGGAGCAACTGATACAGGAACAAATTCTAGTTGTTCGACTTATAAATCTAGATGTTCTGGTAAAAGAATGATGGGATCCGGATCAACTTCCAGTTGAACAATGTCGGGTTCGGGAGGTATGGTCTTACTGATTGGATGGATCGTGTCCACAGGTAGCTGTGAGGACTCCGCTTTGACGACATTGGATAAACCAAGATGTGTATAAACGACTCGAGACGACTCTGGTATATGTGATGAAGATGACGCACCATAGGTATTGATGGTACTAGTTTCGGTAGAATGATGTCGCCTTCGCTGACCAGAAATGGCTTTTGGTGGTAAAGGTGGTTTAAGTGCTATTATACACGAACGACGAGGAAAGGGATGTTCTTCTGCCATGATGACTGATTGATTTTATTACAAAAAAAAAAAAAAAAGAGGGTGATACTAGGCAAAAGGTTTTCCAAGTAATTGTGAACTGCAGAATACCTCTTGGCAAACCAAGAAGTACGGGCAGGAAATCTCCCTGAATGTTGTGTTCGGTGTATCACAACTTACAAGGCAGCCAACTCAATTACATATGGATGGTAAGCAACCTAAAATTGTCCTCCCAAATATACCTGAAGGTCCGTGAAGGCCCAAGTCCATATTAGCGTTGTCTAATGTGAAACCACATAGTGAGAGCACCCCCTTATACTTTTCGTACTAGAACACCGCCTTATATACCCAAAGGTATGTGGATGAGCTCTGATATACTTATGTATGTGGAGTGGGATTTCACACTCGGAATGTATCGTAGACAAGTTAGTGACAAATGTTATGTTTAACGACGTCGGAACACGTCTCTAGCCTAGACCTTATAAATGTTATCGTTAACGTTACAATGCTTTCTTAGGTTGATTGAGGTGAATTTTATGTTGATCTTGTTTAAAATTTTATCTTTGAGGTTCACCAAGTGACGTAATTGGAAATTCCTAAAATTCAAACTAAATGATAAGAAAACTTTTCAATGAAAATCCTAGCTACTAAGGGGAAAGTGCAATAAGATTTTGAGCATACAACAAAAAGCACAAACTAAATGCATATTTCCCTAACTTGTTCTTATGCAACACACACAAATCTCTAAATGCACATGCATGTTTTTATTTTCAACTCCCTTTAATGTGAATGAGAGAAAGGAAACTAAATGCACAAATCAATCAAACAAATGTTTTCTTTTGAGAAATGAGGAATGAAACAACAATTTCTCTTTAAAAAATGAAGAATGAAACTACATTTTTCCTACAGGAAATGAGGAACAAAACAACAATTTCCTTTTCGAAAACATAATTGATCTAATGCAAAAATTAACTACTTTGAATTTGATTTGCCAATGATAAAAAAAAACAACTAATAGAACTTTGAACAAATTACTTTTCGAAGGAGGAAGAACAAGGAATGTTTACTAGTCTCTAAGAGCAATCAGACATCCGAGAATACAACAGAAAATTGGTTGAAACTAAAAGCAAAGAAATTTTTGATGGAATTTGGTTGGCTGAGGGGGTAACGCACCCTATAAGGGGAGACAGTGTGTTGCATTGCACCCCTTAATGGAACACAGTGCATTGCACTGCACTGTACCGTGACCAACAGTGCGTTGGGTGCAACTAAGTTTGAAAAACAAGCAACTAAATACACTTCTAATGCAATGTTTTCATTCAAATGACTGATAAAAGAAAGTAGATGCTACTGATGATGGTAAAAAAAGGCAAAAACAACAAGAATTATGGGATTAGTCCCCAGTGGAGTCGCCAATTTTTCATACAGAATTTTAATCTACGGATAAACTAAATTCCCTGAGTGTGGTGTTCCTTCACTCAAAAAAATAGAGGAAATACAACTATTATTTTCTCTAAGACAAATAGATAGACAGGAAGGAAAGAAACCTACTTATGATCCTTTTCACTCTCCTCCTTCTGTCGTTGTTGTTGTCGCTCTCAATCCAACTAAATCCGCTAGATCGATTCCTACAATCAAAGACAAAGAACAAAAAACAACATACAAATATACAAGTATCTACTTATCTTAATCAAATCAGTCCGATTAGATCTGAAAATACATACATCATCAAGAATACATTTCACAAGATATAAACATATGTATGAGAAAATGAACATATATCTTTATTAAGAAAGTAGGAGGAGAATATTACAACCAATAGATCGATTTGCCATCAACCTACTCCAACTTCATTCCATCCTCATCACATCAAGCATCATCTCAACAGCATATCAGTACGTACAACTCTTATCAAATGAGAATCCAACAACATAACTTTGCACAAAATTCTTCCTCCCTAGCACTTAGATGAGTGCTTACTTTATAGGGAAATCGAAGGTAGTTTCTCATTGAATGACTTTCTAATAATAGGTAAGACATGTTTCCAAGTTTAGAGGTGGTGGATGTTGAGTCTCAAATCTGCATCTTTCCTATACACCTTTCTAGACCTTTTTCATTCACCTGGACCTTCTAAGTCATCAATATCATTGCATATTAATTGTAAAAGAGCATTTAAAATGGTTTTTAACTATGTTTTGTGTCTGCTGTTTGATTTAGATTTTTGCTCATTTAGCTGCGGAATCTTGTCACTTTCTGCAGCTGCTGCAACTTTCCGCAGCCATTTTGTTAAAGTCTATATTGCAGGTGTCTTCAGGCAAATCGAGCCACATGGGCAAGTTATAAATGACATGGACATGGATCGTGTCCTATTGGCTCAGTCGAATTCACCTAAGAAGGTTGTGGTCAAAGGTAGCCAAGTGGTGGTCAACCGAAGAGTCCCACGGTGACAGAACTCTGTTTCTCATCACGTGGAGATTTGCGTGGCCGTTTCTAAATCATGGGAGACATATCAACACCTGTAAACGGCTCCATAAGCCGAATCCAACAGCCACTCTCCATAGATTTAATCCTCACGGTGGCCATAATGCTAGATCTCTGGACGTGGTGGTTCACGTGTCTTCTATCAGCGCAGACTTTAGGGAATTAGTTATGTCACCCTCTGTTATAAATAATGCATTCTCATACGCATAATAGTTAGCTCTGTAATGTAATTGCGTCGCCATTGTGCTGTGACATTATTTCTCTGTTATGACCGCATTTTAATATATGAGAAGACTCTGTTCATAAGCGTAATTCGTATTTGAAAGATGCTTCCCGAGGTTTGTGCAGAGGGCCCCTGCACACGCTGAGGTTTCGTGTATTACTGTATAGTTTCATGTTTCATTTCTTTAAGTTCATTGTGCTATAGTCATTCATGTGTATATATTACATCTTTCATGGCATTTACGTTTCATCTTTGTCCATAATCTTTCATGCTTTACATTTTACTTCTATTCATAGTCTTTCATGCTTTACATTGTTGTTAACTGATCAGTGTTTCTGTTCCAGATTACAATAGACAACCCGGGAATTTGCACATCATTTTATAATGACTAATGACATGGAATCAATATTGTCCTTCTGCTGATTTCCTTTTCTTAGTTTTTAATTCCAGCACTGTTTTGTTTATTTCAGCCTTGCACATTTGCTTTAGTAGTTAGATTAGATATTAAATTGCTCATGTCATTTTCAGTTACCTCCAAAAGCCATAGCGAGACTAATGGTGAGGGATTGAAGTATGAGTGTGTAGTTTGATATTAGTTTACTTTTCTGCAAGTTAGATATTAAATTTTTCATGTCATTTTCAATTACCTCCGAAAGCCATAGCAAGACTAATGGTGAGGGATTGAAGTATGAGTGTATAGTTTGATATTAGTTTACTTTTCTGCAAGTTAGATATTAAATTGTTCATGTCATTTTCAGTTACCTCCAAAAGCCATAGCGAGACTAATGGTGAGGGATTGAAGTATGAGTGTGTAGTTTGATATTAGTTTACTTTTCTGCAAGTTAGATATTAAATTTTTCATGCCATTTTCAGTTACCTCCGAAAGCCATAGCGAGACTAATGGTGAGGGATTGAAGTATGAGTGTATATTTTGATATTAGTTTATTTTTCTGCAAATTAGATATCAGATTGCTCAAGTTGTTTATGATTACCTCCGAAAGCCATAGCGAGACTAATGGTGAGGGGTCAGAATATGAGTTGATGTAATTTGATTTTAGTTTTATTTTACTTGCAATCTTTTCTTTGAGTACAATTTCTTTTGTGTTTAGACAGCAGCAAGGGTAATAGTTTTCATGATCAATAGTTCACTGTTTGTTTAACTAGAATAGTGGCACATTTTCATTTCCTTTTAGGAACTAATTTTCTCATTGTATGTTTCAAAATCCTTTTGAAGTTTGAAGTTTGGTAAATCATTATAAAGGACATAATTTCCTTGAAAAATCATAATCATACTTGTCTTTTAGAATTTCCATCTCACATTAGGAAACCAACCAAGATAAAAAGAAAAAAAACCAAAAACGACAAAAAGTAAGAGATAGGTTATCTTGCACATATAGTGCGCCACACTTCGTCAGCTTACGAATCCTGGATTGACAAATTAATGTAGCAATTTAGGACACACTAAATTGACCAAACAGTGGATGGACACTTTTATTCAAAGTATGACACCTATGGACTCTTCTAGAATCACTGGCCATGTGGAGATTCCTGGAACAATGATTATTTCGCTCCCGAGAGACCAATGCACCCTTCAGTGTCGGGAAGTGCACTGTAGTGCACTCTTGCATGGAGGAAGTTGCACTACAACGCAGTTAGGCCCTTGCAGAGGAGCGTTGATGAGTCAATGGGTCATATAATATATACTTCAAAACTCTGAATTCTCACTATTGAAACCATAAAAAGATTGTCTTAACTTAGGGCATATAGCAACTGAATTAAGGGAATGATAGACCCTATTTGTTAGTCTTGGGGGATGATGCCCAATATAACCAGGTCTCGGGGGATGATGCCCAAATTGACCCATAACAGGTGTGAAAGAATTGAATCTCATTACCATTCCTACCAAGCCTAGTTATCCTGCCAGAATAGCACAGAATCTAGCCAATGAGGCACATATCAAAAGTTATGTTCATGAAGTTAACCAATATGATGGCATGTTTTGTGGGGCTTCTTCTTATGCTTCATTATGCAATAAATCAAAGGAGTTGTCCCTAGACAACTATCAAAATTTTATAGTTTTTAGAGAGACTTGAATTTCTACCATACTACTTCATTTGCTCAATTTACCCGAAGGTGATGGTATCATTGGATTTTCCATAGGATAATGTATTATAACAAAGATGGCTGAGTAACATGGGAAAATGCAGTAAAAGGATCGAGCAACTGTCAAAGGTATAATTTGAGATGATTTGGGAATTTCCAATTAAACCACGTGGTTAGTTGCAAGTAACCATGGCTATTATGGAACAATCAAGTTAGTTACTTCTACTTTTGCAAGCTCATGCCTTTAGTTTCCACATTAACATCAAGCCTCATTCTCCTCCTGAGTGGACACCACTTCTAGAAGTTCAACATCAATGGAAAGTGTTACACAACATTTTTTCACTCTCCCTACAATCCCCATCTCGCCCATTGGAGGGTCATTTCCGTGATCAATAAGCAGTGTCATGCATTGCAAATACCTTCATTATGTCCCTTTACATGAGAGTAATATTCCTTCAATTGAAAATTCCCTAAGCAGAGACTCAAAAACCCTTGTTTTTCCTTGGCGCAGGTAGTTAGTTATGCCCTCGCGCCAAAGAGGAAAATTAATACTGGGCCCCGTGCCAACAGGCACTCTGTCCCAGTTTTCCCCTCGCACCAATATTTTTATGGAATGCTTTTTAAAAATAGAGGCGGAGATTCCACTCCAACCACCTCGAGCATGAGTCATTGGGAGTGGTTGAACTGAAAAACCACAGACTCCCTCCTTTAGGTTTATGCTTTCCACCTCTTATGGGAACTCCCTAAAGGATAGGCCTCCCTCCCACCTTTGTAGGGATCCAAACCTCCTCCTTTTCCTCTATAAAAGAAGCTATCTCTCTTAGAACCAGCTAGCTGAACTTGGAGAATTAAACATATTATAGTTGAATTACTAGAGAATATAGAATAATAAGGAATTACGTTGAGGAAGCTTGAGTCCATGACTTATGAGAGAGCTTGATTCCATGCCTTCATCCCGTCCGAATTCCCTGACGAGCATCTGAGACGCGCTTCGGCTGAACCCTACTGGAGGAGAGTGTGACGTCAAAGCATTGATTGTAACTCTTCCTTCTATTCATTTATATACATGACAACTGTTTGGTTCCACTTTTGTGTTACAACGTTTGTTTAATGCAATATGTTTAGCCCTCTTTGACTGGCTAATAGTTATGAATGAAATGTTATTATGTTGTATGTTGTCCTTGTTTCTTGTTTTATGTGCAGGTATCTGAGCATGACTACGAAAGGATTGTGACTTGTCGAGGTAGGAGCGAGAGGCCACCACCACTACAGCAACAACGACAGCGTTGGATTTCTGGTAGGTCGATCTACCGTGTCCTTTGTTCATTCAATAATAAGGAAGAAACACCTTAGCATGTCCCTTTGTTTCTAGACCCACTCTAGGGCTAGAGGGATCATCTCTGTCTACAGAGAGGATTTACCTTCTTAACAAATTGGAGACTTCGCTGGGGATCAGTGCAAGTTTGTCGTTTCATCTTGTTGGGTCTGTTTCAATTATTGATTTAGTTATCTATCTTTTTCTGGTTTGCTTGCTTAGTTTACATCCTCTGTTCAACTCCAAAGTATCAAGATTGACCTCTGCTCATTAGGTTTTGGTTTTTCCTCTTTTTCTCATAGTTATCTGGCTTGGCGCGCTTTTCCTCTAAACATTAGCGAAAATTGGCGCAGGTTGCTCTTTTTGCAGTCGCGCCAACCGCTATATGGCACGGATTACAGCCTTACAGTTGCGCCAACCCCTATAGGATTTGGTTTGACTTCCTTAATGAGTATTTTGGTCAATTGTGCTTGCTTCTGGGTTATTTTTTATGTGTGATTATCCCTTTGGGGCTGTTTTGATTTTCATCGACCTGTTTTCCTCAGTTGTTTTTCCATCTTCTTATCAGTGTGAATTGAAGCCATAGGGTTTTTAAGGGTTTGGTACACTGAGCCTTCTATTCGGAAACCAAGTTGTTTTGATTGTTGTCAGTCTCCTCCTTGGGTTGATTGCACTAAGTTTTCTTGATTCCTTTGAGTGATTACTTTGGTTGAATGATCATTTCATTTTTTCGATTGATTCTTCGCCTTATTTCTCCAAGCATAGATTACATTCCTTGTTTTGGATCATTTTGAAAACTTTCTCTTGGTTTGAAAGATTGAGACATTAGTTTGAGTGCTTTCTCGTGTTTGTTTTGTGTTTTATTGAGTCATTCAATTTCGATTCCTACACAACACTTAATTTAGTGTTTGTTTTCATGTTTCATGTAATTAGTGCATCATGTATTTCTTTCATTGTAAAAAAAAAAAAAAAAAAAAACCATATTTTGCATTCTTTCTTTGCACCGAAAGTGAAATTTTCTTTTGCATAACTAGCGACTGATTGTCTAAGAAAGAGTTTCATTTTCGTTTGATTGTGTTATATGCATTAGTGGATTTCTTAGCATACTTTCATTGTTTGCTTTTCTTTGAAAGATCTCTATCCTTCTCGTAATTAGCATTCATTGAATCGAAAATGATGTTCATTGGCATATAGCTTGCATTTAGGAATTTTGAGATCCAAAATCGATAGGGCCTTAAAACTGAAACATAATCCAAGATCAAATTTAAAATTCATTTAATTAACCTAAGGAATCATTGAAACCTAACGAAACATTTTTAGTGGTCTAGGCTAGAGACGTGTTCCGACGTCTTAAAACCTAGTAGTTGTCGTTCGCCATCTGGCTCTATACATCGCTAGTACGGACTTGTGCTCCCCGTACCATCGAGTATATAAAGGGAGACCCTTCTAGGTTGCAATAATTTTATCCATAGGAAGTCAATTCTGCCGCCTTGTAACCGTGATACACCAAACAGAGCATTCGGGGAGACTACCTACACATAAGTTAAGTCCTTGGTCATTTTTGTTTCATTTTATCACCAAGGTGTATATGGCAGTTCACGGAAACCTGGTATACCCTCTTGCTTAGCATTCCAGAGTAGTCATTTTGATATTTTCATGACTCTTTAAAAAATATAAGAGATCGTTGAGCACTTGTCCTTTCACGCTCGTTTGAAATTGAAAGCGACTAGAGTCATCTTTGGCTTGTTTCTCGACTCTTTAAAAATGAAACAACAAAATCGGGTTTCAGTGTCATAAAATTAATAACCTACGATTACACGCCTGTTAAAGTTTTATTACTTGGCTTGTTATTTTTCCTTGGTTTTGATCTTGGAGTCTTCGATTGGTTCTCTTTTTCCTTTCTGTTTTGATATACAGCCACGGTGGCAGAACTACCAGTTTCATCATCCTCACTGCCTCCTAGTGGTAGTTCTTTCCCGGACGTTTCTTTTGAAACCCCTCAATCCACTAAGTCTATCAAGTTTTCGCAGCCTATCCTCCCGCCTGTCTTGCCTCTTGCTACTCGATCTCCTCCTAAAGGGCCAGTTGAATTCAATTGGCCTCCTTCCGGTGCTTGGTCTGGTTTTGGGGAAGAAGGAGATTTTCCTCCTCTTATGTCAGGTTCACCCTTTTTTGCTGTTGTTGTACCTCCTAGTCCTCGTAATATTTGTGAAGACCTTACGGCAAAGTCAGACATGGATTCATCTAGTCCCGTTGGTAGTGAAGGAATGCCTATTTCTACAGAAGAATATCAACTTTTTCTAGAAGATGTCCCTCATGTTTCTATTCAGTCTTCTCCACCATCGGTGTCACTTCCGCTTGGATATCAGTCCTTAAGTCAGATTATGTCTGGTGTTGCCTCCATTGCGCAATATAGTACAATAAATCCTCCTTAGAGTTTGGTCCTACCTTCGTTAGGACTATCGCCTTCAACACCTAGGTCGTCAATTACTGTTACATCTATTCTAGTCCAACCGACAGTCTGTGTGGCTTCATCACACCGGTTGTTACCCATCAGTCGTCAAGATCTTTTCACACTCGCAAGTCCATTTTTCTCAATCCTACATGGCTTGTTAATCCCGGCTTGGGTAGATCACAAACTCGTGCCATGGAAACCCCGTCTACCTCTACCACGCTTATGATTTCTACCTATGTGTTTGACGAGAAGATGTTGGATATTCACTGACGTTATGCTCCCTCGACAGAGGCCACGCCTGCTTATAGTGTAGTTTCCACTACTCCTGTGATTCTTGGCGATCTTACTTTTGAAGAATATATGTTGCTTGTTCAGCAATAGAGTTCTCAGGGTTCTTAGTTGTTCCAAGATCCTGAAAATATTCAATTCCATCACTATGATGCGGTTGGTAATCTCGTATATGTATATCCGCACCATTATGATGAGCATGGTAATATGGTCTATTTGTCTCCTACTAATCCTTATCAGACCTTTTCTCATTTTCAACCTACCTTGCCTATGCAACCCTCTGGCTTGCAAGAACAACCGTCATTGGGACAAACTTTAGCTCAGCAAGGCCTTACCTCTGGTCCACAAGGACAACCATACAGTCCACAAGGCCAACCTTCACAAGGTCAACCTTTGGTCCAACATGGACAACCCTCCGGTCTATTTGGTCAACCTCCGAATCAACCAGGACTATCTTATGCTCCTGGGGGGGGAATCTACCATCCACAGGGACAACCTATTGCACCACAACCGTAGCCACATGCTCAGTATAGAAAAAATGTTGTGCAACTAGGACAACCCTATTGTTCCTCTCCAGGTCAATTTGTTTATCAAGGACAACCTGGTCTATCACAGCCATCGGGTCAACCTTTCCCACAAGGGCAACCTGGTGGCCCTTAGTATTTGATTCAACCCGCTCAGCAACCGATTCAACCCACTCATTAATCGATTCAACCTGCTTCTCAGTTGGTTCCATCGTTTCAGTAGCTCGTTCGACCTGTTTATAGTCAGCCAGGTTTACCCACTTAGCAGCCGACTCAACCTGCTCAGCTGGGTCCGCCTGCTCAACCGCAAGGCACTTACTACCCTCAAGGTTCATATCAACCGGTATATAGTGTGCCCCAGGTTCCTTACCCTCCAACTCAACCTGTATATCATCAACCTCAAAGCCATGCTTACATTCCACAACAGACTCCTTACACTGCTCAGGAAGGAGCTCATTGGTCTACTTCAACTCAGTATCCTGGTCCTCAACCCCAGTATCAACCAAATTATCCTCCTTCTAATCCCTATGATCTGAATCCTCCGAGACATAATGTATGGGGACAAAATCCCGCTCAGACTAGGTGGAATGTAGATGCAGGTCCTTATCAAAGACCTCTGATGACTTTCAACACTCAATTATCGTTTCTTGCTATGTTGGAATTACCTAATGTGTCAAAGTTGACGAACAATCCCATTCTTCATAACTCGTATTGGCCTCCGGTTCCAACCATGATTCCTGGTGATTATCCAAAATTTGAGGGCAAGTCTGCTGAAGACCCCTAAGCGCATGTTATGACTTACAATTTGTGGTGTTCCTATAACTCTTGGGTTAATGATTCTATTAGAATCCGTCTTTTTCAACGAACTCTTACTGGTGCCGCTACAAAGTGGTACATTGAGCTATCTCGTGGCGTCTTCCAAGATTTCAATTCTTTAGCCATGGCATTCCTTACGCATTTCCAATTACCAGTCTGCTATGAGACCGAGATGCACCTCCTCACTTCATTGAAACAGGACCGAGCTACTCATATCTCGGATCATATTCATGAGCGGCGACGTCATCGTCGCATGATCAAATTTGAAATTCCTGATCAGCTTCTAACTCATTGGTTCACCACCTCCTTTGTCAATCAGATTGCCAAAGACATCGCTATGGGGGCATGTGTAACCAAGGAACAAGCTATTGCTTACGCCCAGTACCTCGATCTTGTGTACTCTCAGTCTGGCACATTGTATGATATCTTGCCTGATGCTCCCCGACCTGGAACCTCTAAACCACCAAGACTCCATCTGTCGATGGTATTATTGGTTCTGTGTCTCAGACTTCTCAGAAGTATTCATCTTCAAACACTAAGAAGCCGAAGTCCGCTTCTTCCAATAATGTTGCTTCTCAGTCCACTTCGAATTCTGGTAAACCCGCAGAATTTAATGTTGTTCAGGCCAATCCTATGGATAATGCTTCTAAAGGAAAAAAGAAGGGTAAAGGTAAGGCCAAATCCGATAACCCGAAACAGGATTCTCATAAACCTCATGTTGGTGATGGTTCTCAACACAAACCGAAGTACCCTTGTTTGATTTGTGATGAAGAGCACTTCACCAAGGACTATCCTTGACGCTTCGAAGTGAGCCGATTGCTCAAAGGCACTCAGGGAAATCCAGTAATTCTTAAAGAACCTTTCCCATTTCAGCAGACTCGGATGGTAGAGCAACCTCTGTCCTCTGCCCCATTTGGCTCTTAGGTGTTCATGATGAACAGTTCTGCAGTCGTTTCTATTGCTACTCGGTCAAAAGATTATATTGGATCTCGTTAGGCCATAGGGAAGGAGATCGCTAATGGTACTCCTCATCTGCCTGTTACTGGACCTCTTGAAACTAAAAGGCCCAATGCTAAATCCATTGTGGGACCGCCTTCTAAAGGTGTACTCCGTAACTCTTCTTATAATCCCAACGCCTGTGCTGCTCACCATTACAATATTGTTGAGGATTTGGCTCAGGCATCATCCGCGATGTCCGCGTTAGAAGTACTTCAGAGTTGTCCGTCGCAGCGCAGAGCTTTGTTATCTGCGATTGGTGGGATTGATCGTGCCAATACTAGCCTTCTTGCTTTCAATATAGATAATTTCGCTCCATGACTTCCACATCAGATTGCGCTCATTATTCAAGTTGTTATTAATGGTCTCGACATCCATCGAGTAGTTGTGGACAAAGGTGCATCAACTTGTGTCATGTCATCTTCGTGTTGGAAAGTTATTGGTTCTCCAGCCCTGAATTCATCACCAAATGCCCTAAAAGCATTTGATGGAAGAGAATCAAAACCTTTAGGTGTTCTCGCTAGTTTACCGATTACTTTGAAAGGGAAGACAGTCAATGTCGAGGTCAAAGTCATTGACGCTAAACTTAATTATAATCTTCTCCTCGGTCGCAGTTGCACTCACGCCATGTTATGTGTTTCGTCCACTCTCTTTTGTGTTTTGAAATTTCCACACGAAGGAAAGATTGTTACTGTTGATCAATTGTCTTTCTTCACCTCTTCTTCTGAGAACAACGTTCCGTATGTGGATCAGATTCCTACTCCCTACAAGAGCGTAGGGCCGGGTCTTTTAAAGATCCTACCCTCATGGGTATTTTTCCTCTTCCTCCACCAAATACTGTTCAGATTCATATGATCTCTTGATCTGATGACCCATGGATTATTCCTTCCCCTCAATAGATTTATTCCTTTGGATATTCGATGCCTTTGAGTCCGATTGAGATTGATTATTGTGAACTCATTGCTGCTTCGGAATCTCCGTCCTCTGATTGTGCTCCTTTGAGCATGTCCCTTGACATTTATTCTCAATCCCCCTGGCTTGGTGATTCAGATTCGCCTGATCCTTTGAAAGAAGTGTTTCCTTCCGATGAGGCTATCGTGGAACCATGTCTCTTGAGGATCTGTCGTGGAATGATGGTCATCATCGTTCCTTGTTTATGCCTGGCCTTGGGGCCATGTCTACTTATCTCGAGCGTTTTGCATCTCAGGTTCCTTCTCCTCCGCTTCAATTTCTTGTTTTGACACACGAAATCTTTACGGCAAGTAACTTGAGCAATATTACACAAATGATGCCTATTGACATTTCCGTTAAACTGGGAATCGTCAAGAACATCCATTTCGGGGTCACTTGTTCTTCCGATGAAGTGCAAGTTTATACTAGCCTTTTTCACGAATTCCGTGATGTCTTTACATGGTCCTACGAAGAAATGCCTGGCATTGATCCTATTATAGTGGTGCATGAAATACCTACTTACCTCGACTCGAAACCTGTTCGCCAGCGTCTTCGTCCGGTGCACCCTAGAAAAGTTGCAGCCATTAAAGGTGAAGTTGAGAAACTTATTAGAGCTGGTTTTATTTATCTCATTCCTTTGACAGAATGGGTCTATAATATTGTTCCTGTAGATAAGAAGAAGGGAACTATTCGTGTCTGTGTTGATTATCGTGATATTAATCGCGCTTGTCCCAAGGATAATTATCCTACTCCCATTATCGATCAAATCATTGATGACTATGCCGGGAGTGAGATATTTTCCCTAATGGAAAGTTTTTCTGGTTATAATCATATTAACATTCTGAATGATCAACATAATACTGCCTTTATCTATCCTTGGGGTACTTTTGCGTATAAAAAGCTAACTTTTGGTCTAAATAATGTTGGGGCTATGTTTCAGCAAGTGATGTCGTATGCTTTTCACAATATTCGACACATCGTTCAACCTTATCTAGATGATCTTCCCGCTCATTCAGCTAAGTGCAAGGACGACCCTGACCATCTTTGTCTGATTTTTATTCGTTGTCGACGTTACAACATTCGTCTTAATCCACACAAGTGCATCTTTTGCATTGATTCTGATAGAATTTTAGGGTTTATCATCTCCAAATATGGAATTTTCCTTGATCCACTCAAGGTTGAAGCTATTATCAATCTCCCCTCTCACTCCTCATTACATCAGCTGCAGACTTTGTAAGGTAAGGCTAATTTTCTACGTTGTTTTATACCTAACTATGCAGAAGTGGCTTGAGGATACACATGATTATTAAAGCAAGGTGTCCCATTCTGTTGGGATGAGATTGCTCAAAAGTCTTTTGAGGCCCTGAAAACGTTGCTTGTCAACACTCCTCTATTGCGTCCTCCTAACTATCATCGTGATTTTTCCATTTATTTAGACTTCGCTTTCAACATGATTTCCATGGTTATGGTACAAGACGATGATGACGGTAATGATCATGTTATCTATTACTTGTCTCGTAACCTTCTCGACCTTGAGATGTGCTATGCACGCATCGAGAAGTTAGCGTTAGCTGCGTTTCAAGCAATTCAAAGTTTTCGTCATTATATTCTTTTGCGTACAGTGACTGTGATTTTCGATTGCAACCCCGTGACCTATATATTGTCTCCAAAATTACTGGGGGGGGAATACTCAAAGTGGATTGTCATCCTCAAAGAGTTCGATTTGGAATTTACTGCTGCCAAGTTGAAGAAGTCACTAGCCTTTGTTGATTTGATTTGTTCCCTCCCTTCAGACTCTCCTCCGTCTCGTTCTAAGGAATATATTCCAGACAATACGATTTTCTTGATTAGCACCCTCGATCTGTGGTACGGTGATATCATCGTTTATCTCCAGACTTTTACTTTTAGATCTGAGTTGACGAAGGATACCCACCGACGCATCCGTCATCAGTCGCAACCTTATCGTATATTCGGGGATACCCTCTATCGTGTCAGAGTGGATTCCATTCTTCATCAATGTTTGACCCTCGAGGAAGCTGAGAAAGTCCTCAATGATTGTCACAGTGGCACCTGTGGCAGTCACATGTCTAGTTATGCCACTACACAAAAGATTCTTCATGCGGTTTATTTCTGGCCTTCTATCTTCAAAGATTGCATTGTCGCAGTTCGTAAATGTCGTGATTGCCAGATTTATCAACGCAAGATGCATGCGTCACCTGTACCTCTTCATCCTGTCATTACCGTTGGTCCCTTTGCGAAGTGGGGCATCGATTTTATGACGTGTAACCCTCACTCGGCCGAGGGGCATGCTTATATTATCATAGTCGTGGACTACTTCACCAAATAGGGCTGAAACAATGCCTACAGTTGCCGCTGACGATAAGACGGCTGCTCATTTCATGTTCAATCACATTATCACTAGGTTTGGTGTTCCTCAAGTCATCGTTACCGATCATGGTTCCCATTTTTGGCATTACATGGTGGCCGAGCTGACTTCTAAGTTGGGTTTGCGTCACGACAGCTCAACGTTGTACTATCCTCAAGCCAGTGGCTAGGTTGAGGCCGTGAACAAAGTTCTTGTTACCATGCTTCAGCATACGATTGGGATCCATAAATAAAATTGGAATCTCATGTTATTTTCAGCTCTTTGGGCATACCGAACCTCAATTAAGAGTGCAACCAGATTCACCCCTTTTCAGTTGGTTTATGGTTTAGAACCTACTCTTTCGATTGAATGTGAAATACCTTCGCTCAAGTTGGTTGTTGAATTATTGCCGAAAACTTCACCAGAAGAAGAGCATCTCCTTTATCTAGAAAGGTTGGATGAAACCCGCCACTTTGCTGCTCTGGTTATTGAAGCACAAAAAAATCGGGTCAAAGCCCATTTTGACCAATTATTTTCCCCTCGTTCTTTTGTTGAAGGAGATTTTTTCCTCCTGTACGAACAAGCTCATGATAAGATGGGGGCAGACAAATTTCAACCCATGTGGCATGGGCCTTACATTGTTAAACGTGTATTGTAGAAAGGGGACTATGAGCTCATTGATTACGAAGGTCATCCTTTAGAACAACCCAAAAATGGGTTGTATCTTAAAAAGTATTATGCGTGAGTCATTCATGCATGATTTGTGTACATAGGTGTTTTTTTCATTTTTTTGCATGTTTTGATTTGGTGTGCTTTGAGAGCGTTTTCCTACTTATTTGGGTCTTGCTTATTTATGCAGATGTTTATTACCCCTTATGTCGGTTTCGTGGATGGTGCTTCCCGCAGTACCAGGAATTTGTCTTCAGTAGCATGGGTAATCTATTATCCTGCTGGTGAGTTGATAGAACTACAAGGTATTTGTCTAGGACGAACTACAAATAATGTCGTTGAATATAGTGCTATCCTTGAACTATTAACCGAGGCAATCAATCTCGGCATACGCGCATTGCTTGTAAATCTAGATTCACAGCTTGTGTTCTGCAACTCAATGGTCATTATTCAGTCAGAAACCCATACATTTTGAGATTGTATTTACGTATTCGTTTGTTGGAAAGACATTTTGATTTTATCACATATCAACATATTCCTAGACGAATGAATGCATTAACGGATACAATGGCTAACATTGTATTAGATAGACATTTGCGTAATTTGTAAAATCATCATCATGAGAAAAAGATCCATATATATATATATATATATATATATCACGCATTTGCTTCGATTAGTGCATCATACATTCAAAAAATAGATATGTGTGTTTCTGTTACATCCTGAGACCCCATGTCTCTCAAAAAATGCAGGTATAAAGCCTAGGTGTCTAATCGGCGTGATGCTCATGATAGCATGTCACTGCCCATACAAGCTGCCTCAACAAGTGGTGAATGTAGCCTTGCTTTTGTAAAAATGTCTGCGGTAAGGCGCGAGGGCATAAATGCAGATAGGTGCATAATGCGGGACTCCATGTGTGATACTACCCTCTGGGTTAACGCACGAGCTCCTCTTCCCTCGCTTCCCACTCGCATGAGGGTCCGAAATCACGAGAATTATTTCATGCTCAGGTATGTACGGGTTTTCTCTCGTAGACATCTGCAAATACATGGATTTAATGTCAGAACATACATAGTTAAAAAAATCATAACACATGAAAATTAAAAATGAATCTTACCCATATATTCATCCCAATCCTCTCCCTCCGGGAGTGGGAGGTTCGGATCACTAGTAAAATATGTACCAGAGTAGGGCCAATCCTCCACGACGATCAACTTTCGGCAGAGCTAATCAAAGAACTCCCGTCTTCAGGACATCTGTTGACCGCCCCCTGCCCGTGGCATCAGACTCGCCCATCGGACAATCCATGGTTCTCTCGCTGGTGGTGTTGGGACTATGACCTCCTGATGCTGAAAAATTGGTAGTCATTCCAGGAAGAACGATACCATGATAGACCCATAACCAAATTGCTTCAATTTTCCCTTCTTGCATTTTTTTAGCTGGCGTTTCATGTTTATTGTCACACCCTCTGCCCAGTTGTAGATGGTCGGTGTCAAGCAGTCTACAGCAAGAAGCAATTGTGTTTTTGTTGCTTCGTGTGGTGCTTGCGATCCCGCAGCTCGTGTGATGGTATGTAGCACTACTTTTAGTGCTAAGTCTGGGATAGTTTGGATATCAACTTTCCCACTTCTTGTTCCTTTCCGTGCCCCTCAACATACTCTGTCCATTACCATGGAAATACTCTCCATGCAAGGCTGGGTATCGGTTAGGATCGGCGTTGCTCCCCTCTGCGATAATCCTGTGATAAAATAGACGTCAGAAACATCAATCTCAAGTTCCTCATCTCGAAGGATGAATTTTTCCTGGTCCTCATCCCATATGCTGATCAAATATTGTAGCAGCTCCGATTGAACACAGAGACATGGTGTCAAGAATAACTTCTTTAGTCCACAGTCTCTGAGATCTTCCCTGAATCTCTCATTATCCATGGCAAGCTCGTCTTCTTCGCTGTGTTCCCGTTCTTTCCATTCGATCACCATTTTTCCGCTTTCTACTTGTAAACACATTCATATGAATAGTATTAGCCATTTTGAAGCTTGAATTTGTGAATGATTGGATTTTTTTAATGGAATTTTGCACAAGAAATGGTTTGCGCAGTTGGCGCGACTGTTTCCAAAACAGTCACGCCAATGGGCACGCCCTAGTGTAAAAAATTAGGTGGTTGGCGCGACTCTGTGCCTGAAACCTACGCCAACCGTCGTGCCCTAATTTTCATATTTCCTCCCCCAAAATTCAAAATTGGAAATTGTATTTAGTAAGAAGTGACTCAAAATGAAGGGAGAGATCTCGGCTCTTACCTGGAACTGACGGATTTGAGATTGGTCTGTTGAATTGTTTGCTATCGTCGCCGCAAAATCACACTGTAAATGGGTAACTATTGCTCCACAAGAGGTAAAAACTAAAAGGTAATTATTTTTTACCATTTTTGGCATTTTATAACTTTTTACAACCCTAATTAGGTTTTAAGACATGTTTTTCGATTATTTTATTATATTATTTTTGAGAAATGGGTTTTACACGTATCTCTTGTGCAACACCAGATTTTCAAGACATAGTGGTGAAGTAACGAGTTAAATTTATACTTTTTCGGACTCGGTAAAAACACGAAAAAGGTCACTATTGGAGTCATCTTTCAGCTCTTTTTTGACTCTCTAAAATTGGAAAAAATGTCGAGACTCTTGTCGTTTCGAACTCACTAAATGCTGCGAAGCGATATCTACTAGTATACATTTACCCCTTTTTCGGGATGGGATAGATTATTTACGAAAAAGGAACACCTTAGCCTATCGCGACTAAGGGGTTCTTTCAGATATTGTTTTCTACCTTTTCGGATCTGAGAGACTATTTACGAAAAGGGCCATGATGGAGTCTTCTTTTATGCCTTCTTTTCAAACTTTCTAAAACATGAAAAGATGTCGAGTTCTCCCTTTGTCAGACTCATTAAAACCTGATGACATCGGATTTCTTCGCCACGACGTTACTCGAGTTCCTCCTTCCTAGGGCTCGTAAAATGTACTAGGTTGGATTTGTCTAAAGGAAAAACTTACAACACAATAATATGCTATCCCCTTCAAGTTTGTTTTAAAAAATAATCAGAGTACTCGCCAGAAATGGTGGGGGGAAATGGAACCAAGTTTTAGTTATGTTGGCAGTATGTCGCTCTTGAACATGGCACTTGTCTGCATTCGTGTCGGGTTGGGGACATCTCATTTCATCACTTTTGCCTCCATGCGTTTGGGTAATCTCTTTTGACCTCTCATCTGCTCTTTGCCACGTCATCATGACCTCAGATCCTTTGATGTCAAATACTGCCAAATCCACTGTTGTGACGCTGATATGTTCAAGAGAAGTTTGCCTATGCAGTTTTCAACCTCCCTCTGATTCTCTATTGGTTCTGTTCATCATCATATTCCTTTGTCTCGTATCGATGATGTGAGAAACATTATGGCCCACCTTCGATCAGGTCACTTCATGTCGACTTCAGCTCATTATCCAGGAATTTGATTTAGAGACTCTATTCTGGTAACTTGGAGCCTGCATGCCTTAATGGCAAGTCTTTCGCATTCGACACAAGGTTCACATCATTGGCCTTCGATCGAGTGATTCTGCGGATGTTCAATGCCAGATCACTGTTCACATTCCGTGGATTGTACCGGTTGTACCTTGAGAGCCATTGTCATTATTGGTGGTTTCTTTCGTGCCTGTTAACAACTTTCATCATTGGCTGGTAATCAGGGGATTTTCTTGCATGTTCGACTTCAACTCATATATTCTCATGCTTGAATTTGTACGTGTTTGGGTCAAGATGGAGTGCAAGACCTTGGATTTTGTCTGATAAAATCCAGGCTGCGGATTTTGGTGGATTATCATAACTTATTACATGACTCTTTTGATGGATGGTTGCGACCATACCTGAGTCTATTTGTTGATCCTTACTACTGGATGATTGCGTCCATACCTCGGATCTCAGCTTTTATATATACTCTATTATGGATGGTTGCGCCCATACCACATGTTCATGTATCAAAGATATTAGTTGTATTCGTAATTGCAGGTTTTCTGACAGCGGTGTTTAGTTCGAACGCGTTCTCATAAAGCATTTCGCCCCTCCCTCTCCCTCGGACCTCATGCTTTAGGGGGCATATGTTACACATCATTTTGTCACTATCCCTACAATCCCCATCTCACCCACTGGAGGGTCATTTCTGTGATCAATAAGTAGTGTCATGCCTTGCAAAGACCTTCATTGTGTCCCTTTACATGAGTATAATATTCCTTCTGTTCACAATTCCTTGAGCAGAGACTCAAAAACCCTTGTTTTTTCCTTGGCACGGGTAGTCAGTTATGCCCTCGCGCCAAAGAGGAAAATTGGATTTGGGCCTCGCGCCAGCTGGCGCTCTGTCTCAGTTTCCCCCCCGCGCCAAGCTGTTTATGGAATGTTTTTTAAAAATAGAGGCAAAGATTCCACTCTAACCACCTCGAGGATGAGTCATTGGGAGTGGTTGAATTGAAAAAACACGGACTCCCTCCTTTTTATTTATGGTTTCCACCTATTATGGGAACTCCCTAAAGGATAGGCCTCCCTCCCACCTTTGTAGGTATCCTAACCTCCTCCTTTTCCTCTATAAAATAAGCTATCTCTCTTAGAACCAACTAGCTAAACTTGGAGAATTAAACATATTATAGTTGAATTACTAGAGAGGATGGAAAAAGAAGGAATTACGTTGAGGAAGCTTGAGTCCATGTCTTCTAAGAGAGCTTGAGTCCATGCCTTCATTCCATCCAAATTCCCTGACGAGCATCTGAGACGCGCTTCGGCTGAACCCCGTTGGAGGAGACTGCAACATCAAAGCATTGGTTGTAACTCTTCCTTCTATTCATTTATATACATGACTATTGTTTGGTTCCACTTTTGTGTTACGACCTTTGTTTAATGCAATATGTTTAGCCCTCTTTGACTGGCTAATAGTTATGAATGGAATTTTATTATGTTGTATGTTGTTCTTGTTTCTTGTTCTATGTGCAGGTATCTGAGCATGACTGCAAAAGGATTGTGACTTGCCGAGGTAGGAGCGAGAGGCCACCACCACTACAGCAACAACGACAACGTTGGATTTCAGGTAGGTCGATCTACCGTGTCCTTTGTTCATTCAATAATTAGGAAGCAACACCTTAGCATGTCTCTTTGTTTCTAGACCCACTCTAGGGCTAGAGGGATCGTCTCTATCTGCAAAGAGGATTTACCTGCTTAACGGAAAGCACTTACTGGCTCCACATCTGCAACAGTTCAATCAAATTGATAATTTTACATTTAAATTGAAACTTATAGCTATTTTATTATAGATTGTTTCTCTTTAGTCGAGAGAATGGTGAGATGTTAGTAGTTCTCTCTATTATTTTGAGAAAAAGTATTTAAGGGCCTCTTGAGCTCAAGAAATGGGTTTTGATTTTTTGATAAGAATTGCTCTGCGACACTATTATGCATTGTTTTTTCTTTAATATAAGCTGAACCAATTGTTGATTCTGGATCTATGAAAAGTTGAGAAAAATTGGTCCTTCTATCAATTGTTAGCTTTTGAATTATATTTGGAATCTGATCTTATTATTATTACTTATGCTCATGATTAATCGATTGGAATGTTACCATTTTTTATGTATTTCTTTCTATTGTTTAGGAGTATAAGTTTTGCGAGATTGCACGTGAATGTGCTTAATAATTAATTCAATTAACTATTTAATTGAATTAATTAATTTCAAGTTGTTAAAATCAATGATATAATCTGAAGATCTATATTTTCATATTATAAATTATCTTTCTTTTCATTGTTATCTGGTTTATTAAGTAGTTAACGAAATATATTATAGTTTAGTTTATGTTTGTATTTATTATTTTTATCATATATTATCGATCCCTTCTCATTCCTTCTCCATATCCCTCTCCTTTTCTAAGTCTCCATTCGTTGGAGCAACCTTTCTATGGGTAACTAGGCCCAATTCATAACCTGTCGGAACCACCATACCAAACATAAAAGAGTTTGATTTGGGGCTCTAACCAAGTGGTCTCCTAAATGTCAATGAGTACAATTATGGCCATCAACATAAAGTTTGGAACAATTTAAACTTTGTTAAATCTCTTAGCCATTGTAAACATCTTCTTAAAAAGAGGAGGAAAATCAAACATCTAAAATATACTAAACTTAATCATTCGTTTATCACAACACCTTTAACCCATCACGAGAGATAATTAAGCTTCTAAAACTTTTTCATTCCAATGAGGATGTGTTCCTATAGAATCTTAGTTCCTAAGTTCAAAGATATAATTTTCTTTATACAAAGTAGATGAATTGATAGTGACAATCGTGACATCCCTTGGTTTATATTTCTCTCTTGTCAATAATTGTAACTATTTTAAATGGTTGAGAGAGGGACACATATTCCATTGCTCAAGGAATTGGAAAAATTAAATACATTAGAAATGAGTTGTCTGAGAATATTTAAAGAGTTGATTGTGTATTAAATTTAACTAAATAAATAAGGAAAGGCTCAGGTGTCCTTCAGCTATAACCATAAGCAAGAAAAGGAAAAAAAATTGATAGGCATCGGATGTGTTTTCCAACAGTTCATTGTGTGGAGCCTTGGAAGAAGATAAGTCATTGGTCTATTAAGGTTACACAAAAGCAAGTTGAAATACAAAGATAAGACACTTCATTTTATTCTCTCATATATGCACAGTGGAAGAGAAGAGAAGAGAGCATTGTGAAAAATTCCTCCAGGGTTGGAGGTGTACTAGAGAGCAACAGAAATCGAGCTATGAAACAAGAGCACCAACTAAAGAATCCTCTGAGAGAGGCTTGCTGGTTTAAATATTATAGAGAGTGGTGACATGTCATAAGGCTGAAGAACCCACTAGAAGCTTGTGGATTGATGAGCCTGTTGGATTGGGGAGAGTTGCTCAGGTGCTTGTGAGGGCAGATAAACCATTATGAGTTGCATTGGGGTTGAAGATATTATGCTTGAATGACTTATGAACCACATGGAGAGTGATTTCTTTACCCATAAGTAGATTATCCACTGATGAACCTTCCTTATTGTGGAATCTCTTCTCTTTAAAGTGAGTTGAAGTTCTCTCCAATGCGACATATTGGCATGGATGTGGCTATGCCTGGAAAGTTCGAATGACAATGTGTGTAGCTCGTGGATGAAGGTAGGGTGGCCTGGTAGCATCCCGTTTCAGCTATTTTGTTGGTTAAAAGTCCCCAGAAGCATTCCACCTCAAGATTTGGAATCTAGCTTGGGGTGATAGTTGAAAATAATAATGGTTTTATCTTATCTATGGTTGGGTGGAGAGTCGAAGTCCTTATCTCAATTGTCTATTTTTTTTTTTACAACATAAGTATTTGCTCATACTTCTTATATGTGGATATTATGTGTTTGTCATTGCACTGGTTGTATGATTATACTGTTAATGAGGAATGCGAGTTCCTATGTGTTAATGGATAATGAATTTCCCGTATGCATGTCTGAAGATTGGTTAAGCTTCTGTGAATTTTGTGTAAGCCTGAATTGTTGTGTTTATCACATTAATTTGACAAGTATGAGTTGTTGGCTAGTTGTTATTTAATTTCTCAGAGTATATGAGCCGATTTATTAAAAGAAATGCATCGTTATGATATGTGAGGGAGCTGCTTAAGTTCCTTGTAATTTTGGGACAATGCACTCAAATTCACATTCACTAAGTGTAACTCCTTGTTCATAGTATTTTCCAAGCTTCATCGATAAAATTTTTGTGCATCCTTCAATGAGTTTGACTATTGTCACGATGCACAACTTAATAGAAATCATAGCCTCGGTGAGTTGCAAATTGTTGTAAAATCATGAAGTTCAAGATCTTCTTGGGTAAACGAGTTAGCATGATTCAAACTTGAGTAAACCCGAGAGAAGTACGAAAATTTTTCTTAGTGTAAAAAGGTCGACCAATAGGTTGGAATCCACTTGTAGTACTTGCTTGGTTAAGGGTCAGAAGGTTGGATAAAAATATTGAATTAGAGCGAGTTTTCTCTTGACCCAAGACGAGCGAGTCGAGTAGTTGGGCGAGCTCGCAATTTGGGAGTTGGGCCAGGTTTGCGGTTAGGTTGAATGCCCAACTCAAGGGTTGGGTTGGTTGGTCAAGTTGGATCGAGACCCTGGATATAATTATAATTGAAGATATGTGGTTGAGGCTAACCTCCAACTACTTGGAGGAACGTGCCTATCCATGAGGAATTGTTCACGATGGAAGAGCTGCCCCGTAAGGCATCATGTGGATACCATTCATGACATGGTAGGGTTATAACAGACTTACCTTTAGATGGTCATATCTTCCAATCCATGGGTCAGATCGAGGTAAAAATTAAATTGTTGGAAAGGTCTCGATGAGATGAATGCAACGATGGCATCCATTTTTAGGTCTTGAAGAAGTTAAAAAGGTCAAAGAATTTAGACCCCATTTCCATAACTGTACCTTGGATATTGGGAAATCCTAGTGGCCACCTCCTTCTAACCTTGTTTGGGGCAAGGGATGAGGAGGGGGTGTGTTACAAAGTGGTATCAGAATTTCTGGGTTCAACACTTGGATTGGATGGGATATATCATGGGTAAAATAATGGAAAGCTTCCTTCCAAGTCCTCAGAAATAAGCTAGTAATATGGAGTTAACAAAATAAAAGGGTTTAATATTGAATTTTAGAAGATGGATAGAATCAATGTTTAGGTGTTAAAATTCGGTTTGTGATTGAACATTGTGTGAGCAAATAGTTTGTGTTGACTCATATTTTTTGTTGACTATGGATGAATATGTAGTAATGCTACTGAATTGATGTTTGATTGATATTGGAGTACTAACATGAATTGTTGTTTCAAATATCCCCATCATAGCAACTCCACAAAAGCAGGCTCATGGTCATGATTTTGTTATATATTTATGTCACGATGTATGTAATAATGGATTTTTAATGAAAACACATCACAAGTAGCAAAGGATAGTAAGAAAAAAAGGAATGAGAAGCTAGATAGTTCAATACAGCTATGATAGGTTACAACATGCACATGAAGAAGATTCAATGGGGAAGAAAGGATAAGAAAACTCTCTTGACTGGATGGATACCTTGAGGAGCCTAAGGGATGAGATTAGGAGCTATAAGGTAGATAATAAAAAGGTTGGTAAGGGCTCATGAAAGGAAAAATGAGGTAAATGTAGTCATATTGCAAATCCTTTCTGAATTACAAAGACAAAGGCAATACGGGTTGGGGGCTATTCATAGAGATAGGTAGATCCCTTTGGAACCAGAGGAGAGAACAAATGGGGCAGACAATAGTAGGTCCAAGAAGAGGCACAAATGAGAAAGTGAAGACACCATGAGAGGGAATGCATCATTGAGTACCCCAAAAAGAAGAACTAGCACTTATAATCATCACCCTGGTAAACATTCTAGTTCTACTACCAGGAGGCACCATCATCATCATCATCATCAGAGAAAGAGAGAAAGGGACTTTATGTTAGAGGAATTTAAGAAGGCAAAACCACCCACATTTCATGGAGAAATGAAGAAATATGAAGATGCAGAAGCTTGGTTTCTTGGAATGAAGAAATTCTTCGGAATCCACAACTATTCCCAGAACATGAAAGAAAAGGTAACCACCCATAGTTTGAAGGGAAAAGAGGACATATGGTGGGAGGATTTGAAGATTTTTAAAGGCATAATTTAAGAGGAGTTGAATTGGAGTGAGTTTGAAAGGTTCTTTAGAAATAAATATCTATCAGGCAGATACTATGATAACAAAGCAAAAGAATTTTATGAGCTTAGAATGGGACAAATGTCAGATGAAGACTACACCACTAAATTTATAGTGTTGTTAAGGTATGTCCCTTACCTTAAAGGGTTAAAAAAAAAGATTCAAAGATATGCCAATGGACTTCCACCATCATTCAAGGATAGAATTGAGTTCGATGAACCCAAAACATTGGAGGATGGAATCTTAAAGTTGACACATTATTATGAGAAATCTAAGCACATTCCTGGGTTTAAACCCAATTGGGAATCTAAAAGCAATGCCAAGTTCAAAGGAAAAAGGCATAAATGAATTAATGAATCACATGCAACCCCTGCTACACAAGAGAATTAACGAAGGCTCAACATTGATGGCAAAGATCGTTTTACTCAAGAAGGAGAAAATACTTACGGAAGGGTCCATATAAGTGTCAGATGTGTGGAGGAAACCATTTGAGACAAGATTGTCCACAACACAAGCATGTTGGTCAAAAACTGTACAACGCCTAAGAAGCGCAGACTGTGGGAGATGTGGCACACAATATGCCTAGGATCTACGCATTACTGGACAATTGGAAGGCATACCATTAAGCTTCCATAATTGAGATGGAAGGTAAGGTTTGCAATCAAACTATTTCTATTTTAATTGACCTCGATTCTAATTATAGCTACGCAAGCTCATTGCTTGTGGAACGATGCCAATTGAAATAATAACCACATGAGGAATCGTGGCTAGTTCAATTAGCCACAGGAATGAATAAGAGGGTCAAGCATTGGGTGAAGGCTTCCCCAATTGAATTAAATGGAATGCCCATTGTGGCAGATCTCAATGTGTTGCCACTAGGAGCATATAACATATTGTTGGGCATGGATTGGTTGTACAAGCACCACGCCAAGGTTGATTGTTTTGAAAAGGAAATCCAATTCTTAGAAGAGAATGGAGAAAGAAGGGTGTTGCGGGGAAAGTAAAAGGCCGTGTTTGTGAGGCTAATTTCAACCATGCAAGCCAAGAGAAGCAACAAGAAGGGATGTATCTTATTTGTTGTGCAAATTTCTAGTAGCACTAAGCCAACAACAACACTGAGAGTAATGAAAATGAAATTTTTACTAGATATCTCGTCCTGGAGCAATTCCTGATGTCTTTCCTGAAGATATTCATGGATTACCGCCTCATAGAGAGGTGGATTTATCCATATAATTGATACCAGGAGCAACTCTAGCATAAAGGTACCATATCAAATGAGCACTTTAGAGTTGGTTGAGCTGAAGTTGTAACTCAAGGACATGATTAATAAGGGATACATAAGATCAAGTGTCTCTCCGTGGGGAGCATGCATTCTATTTGTGATGAAAAAGGATGGTACACTTAGGTTGTGTATCGACTACAAACAATTAAACAAGGTGACCATCACGAACATGTACCCTTTGCCAAGTATTGATGACCTGTTCAATCAATTAAGGGGAACGATGGTTGTTTCCAAGATCGATTTGAGGTTAGGGTATCATTAAGTGCACATCAAGGAGGAAGATATCCACAAGATAGCCTTTGGATCAATCTATGGACATTACAAGTTCGTAGTGGTACCCTTTGGGCTTACTAATTCCCATGCCACTTTCATGTGTTTAATGAGCAATGTGCTACATCCTTACTTGGAAAAATTTGTGATTGTTTTCGTTGAAGATATTCTGGTATATTCAAAGATTGAAGAAGAACATGAAAAGAACCTAGTTGCAATGCCACAGTTGTTAAGGGAACATAATATTTATGCAAAACTTAGTAAGTGTGATTTATTCCAATCACAAATACACTATCTAGGACACATTGTCTCCAAAGAGTGGATAGTATTTGATCTGGAGAATATCAAGGCCATAATGGAGTTGCCAGCACTAAAAAATGTGAATGAGATTAGATCATTCATGGGGTTGGAAAACTACTGCAGAAGGCTCATTAAAAACTTCTCCAAGATAGGCCACCCAATCACTTCCTTGTAGAAGAAAGGAAAGAAATTTGAATGGACAACAAAATGTGCAACAAGTTTTGAACAATTGAAATAATTATTCACTAATGCACCGGTGTTAAGGATTGTAGATCCAAATAAAGATTTCTTGGTTTGTATAGATGCATGTAAGGGGGGGCTTGGTGGATTCTTGATGCAGAAAGGAAAAAAAGGTTTCTATGAGTTACAAAAGCAAAATGAACATGAGGAAAACTATATGACTCATCTTGGATTTAGCTTCCATTATTCATGCATTGAAAATGTGGAGGCATTACCTCCTTGGGCGAAGATTTATTCTTATGACAGACCATGGGGGGCTAAAATATTAGTTTGATCAACTTGAGTTGAATGTAAGATAAGCTAGATGGTTGGACATACTTAGCGAGTTTGAATTTGAAATCAAGTACATTAAGGGAAAAGAAAACAAGGTTGTTGATGCATTTAGTAGAAGAATTCAATTAAATCACATGGAAGCCATAAGCTCTTATGGTTTGGACCTAGGTGAAAGGGTAAAAAATGCAGGGCAACATGATGATAAATATCAAAAAATAAAGGAAAAACTACAACAATATGGTGAGGATGGAAAGGAAGAGAAATATCATCTCAGAGATGATGGTCTAGTTAGATTCAAGAAAAAATCTATGTGCCAAATAGTGATGAATTAAAGAGGCTCCTAATGAGAGAGTTCCATGCTAAACCATATTTCAACCACCTGGGATACCAAAAGATTCTCATGGCCACAATTTTTTTTACCAGTGGCCTAATTTGAAAATAGAAGTAGCTAGTTTTGTTGCTAAATGCATGGAATGCAAGTGAAGGTCAAATGCAAACACCCAACAAGTTTATTGCAACCCATTCCTATTCCAAAATGGAAGTGGGAAGTGATCTTCATGGATTTCATTACTGGTTTGCCATGAACCTCTAGAAAACATGATGTAATTATGGTGGTCATTAACAACCTAAGAAAAGTGGCTCATTTCATAGCAGACAAATCCACCAATTCAGCTAGTGAGGTGGCTCAAATCTTCATAAAGGAGACTGTGACATTACCTGGAGTTCCCAAGAAAATAATTTTAGATAGAGATGCCAAGTTCACTTTAATATTTTGGAAGGAACTATTTGCGGGCTCAGCGATAAAATTAACCTTCAGTACAACTTATCATCAACAGACGGATGGGAAAACTGGGAGGACAAATAAATTCCTCGAAGACATGTTGAGGATGTATGCGATGCACCGACCAAAGAAGTGGGAAGTGCATCTTCCACTTGTAGAGTTTGCATACAACAATGGGTACCAAGAATGTCTAAAGATGAGCTTGTTTGAGGCACTTTAGGGAAGAAATTGCAATACTCCTATTAGTTGGAGTGATCCAGTTAACAAGGTCCTTATTAGGCCTGATATGCTAAAAGAAATGGAGCAAAAAATGCAGATTATCAGGAATAATTTAAAGGTAACACATGATAGGAAAAAAAATATGTTGATCAACATAGGGTGCATAAGAAGTTCCGAGTTAGGGAACATGTTTACTTGGATTTAGATCCAAGAAAATTTCTTTGAAAATTGGGTCATGTGCCAAGTTGGCACCATGGTTTTGTGGGCCTTCTGAGATACTCGAAAGAGTAAGGTCGGTGGCCCATATATTAGCGTTACCACCATTGGTGAAAGTCCATGATTTTTTCCATGTTTAATTGCTTAAAAGATATGTACAAGACACTAATCATGTTATTGATTGCATTGTGTTACAAGTGGAACTAGAGGGAGAGTTTTAAGTCGAAACCTCTACGCATCCTAGAGTGGAGGAAACTTATGCTTTGGAATCAAGCAATTAAGCAATTCAAAGTGCAACAGAAACATTTTGGGCTCGAAGAAGCCATGTGGGAAATGGTTGACCAAATGAGGGCATCATATCCTTTCTTGTTTGCCGAGTAAAGCGAAATGTGAATACGTTGTAAATGTTGTACAAAGATGTGTATGTAAAGCTCCTCAAACAAAAATGCTTGGTCTAAAGCATGTTTTGTTGTATATGGTTATTGAACACCAAGGATGATGTTCCCCCCAAGGGAGAGGGGACTATGACATCCCCTGGCTTATATTTCTCTTGTAAATAATTGTAACTATTTTAAATGGCTGAGAGAAGGACATAGATTCCATTGCTGGAGGAATTGGAAAATTTGGCTAAGAAGATTTAATGAGATGATTATGCATTAAATTTAACTAAAGAGACAAGGACATGCCTAGGTGTCCTTTAGCTCCAACCATAAGTAAGAAAGGACAAAATTTAAAGACAAGCATGGGTTGTACTGCCCAACAGTTGACTACATCGAGCCTTGGAAAAAGATAGGTGGATGGTTTGTTAAGGCAACACAAAAACAAGTTGAAAGACAAAGAGAAGACACTTCATTTTATTCTCGCATGTATACACATTAGAAGAGAAGAAAAGAGAGAACTGTGAAAATTTTCTTCAAGGTCAAAGGTGTAGTAAGGAGTAGCAAAAATCCAGCTCTGGAACAAGAGCACTAACTGAGGGATCCTTTGAGAGAGGCTTGTTGGGTGAAATACTACCGAGAGCAGTGGCTTGTTGTAAGGCTGATGAACCCATTGGAAGCATGTGGATTGATGAACCTACTGGATTGGGGGGAGTCACTCAAGTGCTTGTGAGGACTAATAAACCGCCAGGAGTTGCCTTGGGGCTGAAGTTATGGTGCTTAAATCACTAATGAAATACCTAGAGAGTGATTTCTTTACCCATCAGTAGCTCATCCACTGATGAACCTTCCTTATTGTCGACTCTCTTCTCCTGAAAGTGAATTGAAGTTATTTGCACTGTGACATATTGGCATGGATGGGGTTATGCCTAAACAAAATGAATGAAAATGTGTGTAGTTGGTGGATGAAGGTAGGATGGCCTGGTAACATCTTGTTTTAGCTGTTTTATTGGTTAAAATTCCTCAGAATCCCTCCACCTTAAGCTTTGGAATCTAGCTCGAGGGTGACAACTGCAAGTAATGGTGGTTGTAGCTTGTCTATGTTTGGGTGGAGAGTCGAAGTCCTAATCTCAGTTTCCTGTTTATTTGGTTGTACAAGATAAGTATTTGCTCATACTTCTTCTATGTGGATATTATGTATTAGTCATTGCATTGGTTGTACGATTATGCTGTAAATGAGGAATATGAATTCCTGTGTGTTAATGGCAATGGATTTCTAGTATGCATGTCTGAAGATTGGTTAAGGTTCTGTGAATTTTGTGTAAGGCTGAATTGCTATGTTTCTCACATAATTTGACATGTTTGAGCTGTCAGGTTGTTGTTGTTTAATTTCTCTATGTATGTGAGCTAATTTATTACAATAAATGCATCGTTATGATGTGCGAGGAAGCTTCTTAAGTTCTCTATAATTTTTTGACAATGCACTCAAATGCACATTCGTTGAGTGTAACTCCCTATTCATAGTCTTCTCCAGGCTTCGTCGATAAAATTTCTATGCATTCTTCAGCGAGTTAGACTATTGGCACGACACACAACTTAATGGCACTCATAGTCTTGGTGCATTGAGAATTGTTATAGAATCTTGAAGTTCAAGTTATTCTCAGGCATAATAATCAGAATGCTTCGAGCCTGAGTAAACCCAGGAAGATGTCCAAAATATTTTCTAAGTGTAAAATGGCCTGCCAATAGGTTGGAATTTGTCTATAGGACCCGTTTGGTTGGGGGTCGGAAGGTTGGACAAAATATTGAATTCAGGTGAGTTTGATTCTGACCCAAGGTGGGTGTGTCTACAAGTTAGGATTTAGGCTAGGTTAGGGGTTCGACCAGATGCCTAGGTTGGGGGTTAGGCCAATTGGCTAATTTGGGTCAGGACCCTAGATAGAATTATAGTTGCAGAGATGTGGTTAAGGCTGACTTTTGACTACCCAGAGGAGCATGCATATCCATGGGGAATTTTGCATGATGGAAATTTTCCATGTAAGGCGCCACGTGGGTACCATTGATGACGTGGAAAACTTATAACAGACCCCCCTTTGGATGGTCATATCTTCCAATCTGTGGGTTAGATCGAGGTAAAAATTATATCGTTGGAAAGGACTCGACGAGACAAATACAACGATGGTATCCATTTTTAGGTCTTGAAGAAGTCGAAAAAGGTTGAAAATTTTAGACACCATTTCCATAACCATACCCTAGGGATTAGGTTAACCTAGTGGTCAGCTCCCTCTAACCTTGTCTGGGGCAACAGATTAGGAGGGGGTGTGTTACAACGACATTGTTAGGAGAAAAATTGCATGTAGCTAGAATGTGTTGATTAAGTTGTTTACAATTGATGTAGACCTTCTAAGTTATGATGAGAATGTCAATGCCTATTAATAGAGTTACATTTAAAGATAAGGGTTAATGATCTAGGATTTCATAGTCATCAAAAAATTTCAAGGTTCCATTCATAACCTACTCAACTTTATTATTCATACATAAACACCCACAATAATATAGAAGCCATTCTTAAGGGGTTTAGATCTAATAATCAAGAGTGAGGGGATTTTCACTAGTAGGCAAGGTTCGATTCCCACAAGGACTTGTCTTAGAGCCATAAAATCAAGTTAAGATAGAAGGAATTGTATAAATGTTTATGGAGATTTCAAGATCAAATCTCATTAAGTATCTTAAAGATAATAGTTAATATTTAAATGATAGTTTTTTTTAGAAATGATTAAGTGAATCTAGTACTAATAATCTACAAACCAATATTAATAGAAATTTGTAATAGTTATTACTACCATATTTTATTAAGAGAAAAAACAAGTCAATCAAGTATATTCCAAGAGGTTCAAAGGGTTTAATGATAAACTACCCATCCAAATTTAAGTCTCATTGACATGAATATATATCTATAATTACGCCGTAAGGCGTTATTATTTGAAAACAACTTTCCTACCTCCTATGTGTACTATTGTTGATCGTCAGATGTCTTGTTAGATGATTGAAGAAAGCTGAGCCATAAATATAAAACAGTTAAAAAAACAAAACATAACCAAAAACCTTAATATGCAATTTCCAACATTAATTAGCTACAATCATCTTCCCTGGGTAATAGCCGCATTTGCTGCAGAGAAGGAGCAGCTGGAAGAATGAGGAGGGAGAGCTGCAGCCGCAGTTGGAACAAGCAGCAAAATTGGTAGTTATTAGTTTGTTCTGGTAGTTTTCATATTTTGTTTTAAATGTCTTTCTTTTATTCATTCTTTATCTATCTCATCTGTTGTTGTCTGTAACAGTGAAGAACTGAAGAAATTTGCTGCTGACTGCTACGTCTGTTCGAGTTTGCCTGTCAGTGCTGCTAACTGCTGCGTCTGTTCCAGTTTTCCTACTGCTGACTACTGCGTCTGTTCGAGTTTGCCTGTGAGTGCATTGACAGTGTGTTGATGGTTTCCAAAATCTGCACAGATTAAGGGCTTCTGAATTTTAGTGGTTGGAGTTGATTTTTCTCCTCTGCATTTGAGGTCGAAATCTGACAAGGGACGAGGTGCGAAGCTACACTTATTTCCTTGTTCATTCATTTTTTGAATACAACATTTTCCTTTTTGTTTTGAATAGCGCATTTGCTATTTTGTTTTGAATAGGGCATTTTCTTGATAGATTTTGATTTTTTGGTGCGCGAAGCTACACTTCTTTACTCCTTCATTCATTTTCTGAATACAACATTTTCCTTTTTGTTTTGAATAGTGCATGGTCCTTAACCTTGCGGTGATTTTCTAGCCAACTTATATTTTTCATCTTTGAGAAGGATTTTACAGAAGCTTGTAGATGTGTATAAATATTGATCTTATAAACTTCAACCTCGCCCTTTCATATTGATTGCACGTTTCACTGCGCAATATCATTGGTTCCAGAAGTGGCTGTTGTTGAAAGACATGTTCATTAAGACTTAAATCTACCTGAAATTCATATATGTAGTAGTGCTTTAGCCTCCAAGACTACCATATTAGCATCATAATTTTCACTGTGTCATTTTTCATCCAAATTGAAACTAACTTGTATTCAATGAAAGAATAGTCAATGACAGTGTGTCAGAGAGCAGTCTATAGACATAAAACTATCAGATTTCTTGTCTTATCCAAGGTTGTTATTAATTATGAATTTACCAGCATGATCTATCATTTTTCAAATATAACACAACTTATATTCAATGAAAGAATTATCAATGGTGGTATGTCAGAGATTGGCCGGTAGACATAAAACCATCAGCTTTCTTGTCTTATCAAGGTTTTTATGTATCATGAATTTACCATTATGATCAATCATTTTTCAAACTTGTAAGTTGCCTACTTTCATTTATGTTCAATATATTCTGTCGTATTCAAACTTTTGTTTCAAGTTCCTCTCCTTTTCCCTAAACATCACAGGCATTTTCTTGATAGAGTTTGATTTTTTGGTGTGCGAAGCTACACTTCTTTCCTCCTTCATTAATTTTCTGAATACGACATTTGCCTTTTTGTTTTGAATAACGCATGGTCCTTAACCTTGCAGTGATTTTCTAGCCACCTTATATTTTGCATCTTTGAGAATGATTTTACATAAACTTGTAGATGTGTATAAATATTGATCTTATAAACTTCAACCTCGCCCTTTCATATTCATTGCACGTTTCACTGCGCAATATCATTGGTTCTAGAAGTGGATGTTGTTGAAAGACATGTTCATTAAGACTTTAGCGGTTAAATCTACCTGAACTTCATATATGCAGTAGTGCTTTAGCCTCCAAGACTACCATATTAGCATCATAATTTTCATTGTGTCAGCTTTCTTGTCTTATCCAAGGTTGTTATTTATTATGAATTTACCTTCATGATCTATCATTTTTCAAATATAACACAACTTATATTCAATGAAAGAATTATCAATGGTGGTATGTCAGAGATTGGCCGGTAGACATAAAACCATAAACTTTCTTGTCTTATCAAGGTTGTTATGTATCATGAATTTACCATTATGATCAATCACTTTTCAAACTTGTAAGTTGCCTACTTTCGTTTATGTTCAATATATTCTGTCGTATTCAAACTTTTGTTTCAAGTTCCTGTCCTTTTCCCTAAACATCACTTTGATTCATGATCTATGTTCTGTCGCATTCAACCTTCCGACTTTAGCATCAACTCGATTATATATATATATAAAATGTTCATAGAACATTGCACCGCACCTTAGCCCGTCGACTTTGGTCGATCATACATGCGCCCTTCACCTTTTATAATTTAAATCAACGCATCCACACATGCAATTCTAACCATATACGATATAGAACTCAGACCTTAGTTAAAATATGAATCATTGACACGTATTAGAGTTTGGGCCCCAGTGTTAACATACCTTCGTCATCTGACGGTTCCAAACTTGTCGCTCTCTAACCATTGATCGGACGGATATTTGCGAATATCGCGTTTTTTAAATGCTCGGAACTTATTTGTCCAAAATCACGTGAAATTTGCGGTTTTTCGAAACCGCCCTTGGCTTACGTGTCAAGCGCAAGGATATATCGCGTTTTTTCTTGAATACAACTTACCACTTGTGAACTTGCGTGAAAACCATAAACTGTTTTGGGACCCCGCTTTTACTGTGCACTTCTCGGTTTCGCTCTCATGGTTCCAATACGTCTTCATCAAGGTTGTTATGTATCATGAATTTACCATTATGATCAATCATTTTTCAAACTTGTAAGTTGCCTACTTTCGTTTATGTTCAATATATTATGTCGTATTCAAACTTTTATTTCAAGTTCTTGTCCTTTTCCCTAAACATCACAGGCATTTTCTTGATAGAGTTTGATTTTTTGGTGTGCAAAGCTACACTTCTTTCCTCCTTCATTCATTTTATGAATACGACATTTGCTTTTTTGTTTTGAATAGTGCATGGTCCTTAACCTTGCGGTGATTTTCTAGCCAACTTATATTTTGCATCTTTGAGAAGGATTTTACAGAAGCTTGTAGATGTGTATAAATATTGATCTTATAAACTTCAACCTCGCCCTTTCATATTCATTGCACGTTTCACTGCGCAATATCATTGGTTCTAGAAGTGGCTGTTGTTGAAAGACATGTTCATTAAGACTTTGGCGGTTAAATCTACCTAAACTTCATATATGCAGTAGTGCTTTAGCCTCCAGGACTACCATATTAGCATCATAATTTTCATTGTGTCAGCTTTCTTGTCTTATCCAAGGTTGTTATTTATTATGAATTTACCATCATGATCTATCATTTTTCAAATATAACACAACTTATATTTAATGAAAGAATTATCAATGGTGGTATGTCAGAGATTAGCTGGTAGACATAAAACCATCAGGTCCTCGGCCAGATCTTTCACAATTGGACAGCCTTCAACTCACTTCATCGTCTTATTGAAAATAAGTTTGTCGGATAGATTTGCGTTCGCCTGCAATTCTGTGTCCTAATATTTGTATGCTTGACTTTTCATCCATGCTATTATTCTAAGTGTAAGTGTAACTGTTAATTCTGTTTTTTATCCAAAATGAGCATTAGAGAAGGGTTCTTTTCCATGATTTTTTGTTTCGATTTCTAATGTATAAATGTTATGAATCCTGGTTCAAATTAAGGTTACTATTCCCGGGAAAAATATATTCAGTGTCTCTTTTGAATACAATATTTGGAAATCATTCAGTCGTTGGTTTTATATTTTTTGTAATGTCTTAATATTTTTGTAATGAGACTATTACATTTACCAGAGGGTTTCTAAACCGACTCACCCGCCTGTAAGTAGGACTTGCTTCTTCTAGGACTTGTACGCAGTCCTTTAGGTGAGGATTACCCATGTAATTAAATATCGTGGACTACTTAATTTCAAGTTTTTGAGCTTAACGGGGCATCCTCTCTCTTATAAAATCAGCATGTACCCTAGCCCTTTTCTAAGGTCCAACCAAGTAAACAAATCCTTATCCCCTACTTTCTATCGAGAGACAACAACATTGTATAACAACCCAAATCGCTTCTGGTGCACAAAAAACTCTGTTTATACTAAAAATAATGAATACCCAACATCTTTCCCTTGAAAAGAGAGTAGTATCGAAACAGATCTTTAGTTACATAGAAATTACATAGACTACATTTACTTAAGATTGTGATTACATAAGTTTATATAAAATAAATGAGCAGTCTCTATATACTGCAAAATGCATACCTTTACATAAAACAAATACACAGTTTTCCAAATATTTTAAAAAATAATTGTATACCTTTAATATCAACTAAACATACAATTTTAGAATAGTTATCTTAATTAGGTTGCAATTATATAGTATAAGAATGTCTCACAACCCAACAACCCAATCTAAAGACGGGAAAATACCTCTAGTCTCTCCCCTAAGCCTTTTTTACTCTGATAGGTCTAGAAATTTAATTTCAGTTTGAGATAACGTGTACCTAAACCTCAATACCTATTCAGTCCAGGTTAGTACTCTATACTAAAGAATCAGTCTGAGGGTTCCATAGCATTCTTCTATAATAAGCAAACAATTCCTTTTCTCCACATGGTGGAGCCTCTAGCCAACTTTTTTTTCTTTTTCCTTTCCACGTAGATGTAGGATTTTTAGTCTCTCTGTAGGAAATCAGAAAAGATATGTCATTGAATTTCAAGATTTAATCTCTTTTAATTTACTAATTTTAGTTCCACCAAAAATTCCACACATTATATTATTATAGAGGAATTGAAAAAATAAATGTGTTATAACTTATAATCTTCATATTTGTATCTAGATGATTAGTTAGAACCTTATTGGATATTTTTTATTTTTTTTATTGGATATTTTTTATAAGTGTAAGTGTGAATTGTTATAGGTATATATTAATTGCTAATTAATTTCAAGACAAGGGCATCGGAATTTGTTACTTTCATATATTTTTATTTATACAAATTTCTTTCATGAATGCTCAAATGTTAGGAAAGCAATCTACCACCAACTTATGCAAAAAAGTGCACTACTAAGTTACATGTATTTAAGATGAAAAAGATAGTTGAATTCAAATTATGTCACCAAATCCATTGTTATTTGAATTACTTAATTTAAATTTTATTTTCAGATTTTAAATAATAATTACAGTTTCATATTAATAAATTGAAGAAATATTATTTTCCTATGTTTTGTACAACATTCTTTCTAACACCATCAACATTTTTATGATTTAGTTTTTTATATTCAACATAATCATTAGTTTTAACTTAACTAAGATTTACATACAAATTATCCATAATTTTTATATGTTAAAATTTAGATTAATTTACAAAAACTAACTTTTCAAGCAATAACTAAAACATTAGTTTTACATATAGCCATATTCTTTTCAATCACACACATCATTAATTTTTAACTTACATCTACCTAATAATGGTCAACTTCGACTCTCTTTAACTTCTCATGTAGTTCTATAGGAATCGTAATTATACATCTAACTCAAAACCACATATAAACAATTTTAATTATTCTTTTATCTTTGTTTTCAGAAAATGGCAACAAATCTTACTGAGAATGTTATTTCCTTAATGCTCTCGGGGAAAAGTCATATTCAACCATTTCTACAAATCTTTGAACTTGAACGTATTACATCAATGAAAATTTCAACAGTACGATATCGCACAGCCATCTCTGATGGCACACATATGAAGCGCCTTATGCTTCCAATAACTTACAATGACCTTGTTGAGGCAAGCTTGCTTCAAAAAGGTTCAAATATACATGTTAAAAACTGGACTACGTCAACTATTGGTCCATCAATGTAAGTTTTTTACAAAATTCTTATTTAAACTTTACATATTTCCTTCATATCACTTTGAACTCTAAAAATTGCTCTTATTACTATCATTTACCATGTAGGTCTATCACGCTACTAGACTTCGAAATTTGTACTACATGTGCACCTTTATTTGGTATTCCAAAAAATCTGAGTATCCCCATCACTTCTCAAGAAGAAGATCCGTCGTCATCGAAACAACAACCTTCGTCGAAAAGGCACTGCACAGTTTCAGACATTCCTACTGCATCCATTACACCAGTCCAAATTCCAATCAAAGTAATAAACCCTTACCATTCAAACTGGTGCATAAAAGGATATGTTCAAAGAAAGACACCTCTTCAACAATTTCAAAATCAATATGGTCCTGGTAAAGTGTTTGGCTTCGACCTCTACGATACAGAAGGTGGGGAAATACACATTACGTGTTTCAATAATGTTGCTGATTCTTTCTTTGATAAAATCCAAGTTGGAAATATGTACATTGTCTCAAAAGACAATGTGAAAATGGCTAATAAACAATACAACCACTTAAACAATGAGTGGGAAATTTTGTTAAATGCTACATCTACCATAGATCATGTTGCCAACGAAAGAAGATCCAACCCAACGGTGCATTTCAATATAAAATCAATCAATGATATCAGAACAACAAACGTGAACTCCATTGTTGATGTTCTTGGTATTGTTACTAGCATTTCCAATCCATGCACCATACATAGAAAAGACGGATCAGAAGTTACGAAACAAACAGTAAATCTTCAAGACATGTCTGGATATAACATGGATGCAATCTTTTGGGGAGATAATTTTGATGGACTATCAAAAGAAATTTCCAACTTATGTGCTACAGGAAATAATCCCATCATAGCACTCAAGTCCGCTCGTGTTGCTGAATTTAATGGGAAAAATGTCGGTACTACAACAAGATCGATTATTCTTGTAGATCCTAACATTGAAGAGGCTAATATCCTAAAGTCATGGTTTAGAAAAGAAGGTTCCACTACAATTTCTACACCATTGACAAAAATATATTCACCCTATTTTGGCCATCAACCCAAGAAAATAATGATTGCGGAGATTTACAATATCGACCCCTTAGATATACCTGCATTCTACCAAGTCAAGGGGACAATAACAAAAGTATACATGGACAATTTGTACTACCTATCATGCCCATCTATTGTTGATAAGAAAAAATGCATGAAGAAACTTATTCCAAAGAATGCAAATACATGGTATTGCCCTAAACGCAACACCGAAGTAACTGACTGTGATTACAAATACTTACTAAAGATAGATGTACAAGATCACACTGGTCGGTTGCTTTCAACAGTTGCTTTTGAAGATGCAGTGTCTACAATTCTTGGAGTTAATGCAAAGGACTTCTATTTGTTATCCAAGGATCCTGATGTAATAAAGGAAATTGTCTCCAAAGCACTCTGGACAGACCACATCTTCACATTATTAGTGAAGACAGAAACATTTAGAGACATACCACGCTTGAAATGTGTTATCATCAAAGAAGAGAGCATGCAATTCTCAACAGAATGCAACAACATCCTTCAAGCAATCAATAAAATCTCAATATCATAGATAAATATGATTACAAGTACTCTTGCCTTATTTCTAATTTGTATTATCTTATTTTAAACATACGTTTATAAACAATATTCTGTCATATGCCTTTCCAAATATATCTCTTACTCTTTACTCATATGTTTTCCAACAAAACATCTAATTGTATATAATTTCATTTAAGGTAATTCACAATAATTTAACTTTTTCCCTATTAACAAATCAACCAAATTTACACGTTACATATCCAATTACATTCATATACATCTTTAAAATACTTAAATATAATCTCAAACATATCGTTATCAACACGTTACACATCTTATTATCTTCCCCTACAGCTAGAAATTACTAAAACTTCATTTCAAACACATTGTTCTAATAATATATTAACAAAAATAAATTGTAGACTTCAATTTATTTTTTCCCCTTCCATACAATAACATGGTTGTTGTCTTCCCAACTAACATTGTCACTCCATCTCTCTTTCTTGTAGGTGCATTAACTTGTCGAAATTGTCTACTACTTCTAATGATGAATGCGCACGAAGATACTATGCAGCAAATAAAGAACAAATAAATGCACGTCGACGTGAAGCTTATCATGCTAAAAAAGCCCTCAAAGATTCCCAAACAAACAAAAGGCAAAAGAAAAGTCAAAATTCATTGTCAAGAACATACGATGGAAATTCACAATTTCCATCAAACGATTTTCACTCCGAAAGCAATTCTCTTTCCCAATTTACAAGTCGACCATCTTCTCAGCAAACCACTCTACCAAATTCATCCAAAGCTCATTCGCCACCAGACTCCATTCCACATGCTTTCAACGACGCTCATAATAATGATGCTCAAACAAATTCATCCATACCTCATTCAACCCCTCCATCCATTACACATGATTTCAACAACGTTCATACTAATGATGCACAACGTGAATTCCGTGCAAGAATTGATAGGATTACACCTAAATCACCATGCTCCATTTGTCTTGAATCTTATCCTGGAATCCATATCCGCATGTCGAACCAAATCTATTGTTGCTACAGATGCATGTCTGAAAAAAACATTCACCGTTTCTCATTATCAAACAACATGGACCCTGGTCCTCAACCACCTGTCATGGCTGCTCTTTCACAAATAGAAGAAATGCTTATTGCTAGGGTTAACCCTATCCTCCAAGTAACACATGCATGTGGTGGCCAATATAAATACACTGGCCACACAATTTGCTTTCCGCAAGACATTACAGAAATAGCATGCATGTTGCCACGACGTGTTGAAGACTTGGATATTTTAATCGTTACCCGTCAAAGTAATGACCGTCAAGCTTATGAATGCATTGTAAGTAGACATCGAGTTCTCACCGCATTAGAATACAAATTGACAAATGATCCTTACTATAAGAATGCTCGCATTGATAACAATGCACTAGCATCCTTACCAGAACTCCCGACCGATATCTCCTCATCCCTTTACGATTCCAATACCATAGATCCAACTACTCAACTGTCAATCGAAACACCAATTTGCCCGACTGAAGATTCCGTATACCAATACCCACACCATACATCATCATTCATTCCCATTATACCTGATAGAAATACAGAAATCCAAGAAATACGACATTATTTACATTCATACAACCACCATTCTGCTACTACAATCCAATGGCCACCAATAAGCTTATCCCCAATCAATGAATACAACATAAAAGGTCTACTCTTTATGGCTTTCCCAACGCTATTCCCCACAGGAGCTGCACTACCTAATCGACCAAGAATAAAGACAGTGCAGTTACATGAATATGCACTTCATCTTCTGCATTACCACGATAACAGATTCGGCAAGCACCCTCGCTTCCGCTACTACATATACAATCTGATGATGCATCACCGCAGTCAAGCAACAACATCCTTCTTTGTAAAAAAAAACATCGGAGATGGATTCCCAACATCAATCCAAGAATTGAACATCCAATTACAAGAATTTCCAGATGACAAATTTGCAGAACAAGTGATGCACTTCGGTAGCTCTCTACGTGGCACAATATCTTTTTGGCACAAAGCTAAAAATGAATTAATAGACATGATATCTCAACTCGGTGGCCCAACGTTCTTCTTCACATTAAGTGCAACTGATACAAAATGGCCTGATCTTCATGTAATCATGCTAGGAATTCCACCTCCCGATGTTGCAATACAACACAAATGGAGAAATGATAACATTATCTCTAACCCCCACTTAACATCGCTATATATGCACCACAGATTCACAATATTTCGTGAAGTTATATTGGAGAAACACTTGCAAACAAAAGACTATTGGTACATGTATCTACTCTACCACATTACTTTCATAATTATCTATACAGTAAGCTCCTTATATTTCAAAATTTTCTAAAGAAAAAACATCTTTCGCAGGTATGAATGGCAACATAGAGGATTAGCGCACATCCATGGTTTCCTCTAGATAGAAAATGCACCTGATATGGAGACTCTTAATTTGGATAACATAGAAGCAGTTGATCGTGCTAAACAATTCTTCGACAAATACATATCAGCTTGGAACCCCTGACTTTCTACAATTCCTAACCAATCAATTTTTCAAACAAATGTAGAAGACCCTTGCTTATTGTCTACGTCAGATATTATTAGAAACAATCCTTTTAATGATTATGTCCAACTTATCAATTTCATTGAAAGACACACAAAATGCACTGAAAACACATGCCTCGGGAAAAAAGGCTCCTCATTCGAATGCCGATATAAAGCACCTTGTGAATTACATGCACATTCCTCCTTGTTCATTGACTCCAATGGCCAAAAAACATACACTCCCGCTCACAATGATGATCGACTAAATACCCATAACCCTACCATCCTATATATCTGGCGTACGAATATTGATTGCCAACCAGTACTCTCAATCCATGTCGTTCAGAAATATATTGCGAAATATGCATCCAAAGCAGAAAAGAAATCTGAAACATTCCATGACATGCTACGTAGAATTGTACTCGCTTCACCTAATGTTGACCCAGCAACATCTGCATTTCGAAAATTCCTTGTAGAAACTCTTGTTGATCGTGACATAGGAGCACAAGAAACCTGTCATATGATACATAAATTACCACTAACATTGTGTAGTTGCCCCTTCTTCCCTTTAAATGTAAGCAAACAAATCTATATGCGCCTTCCAGAGAATAACACCACCACTCCTCCATCACCGCACTTCATAGATACATACATCCATCGACCATCTCCCTTAGAATCCACATCACTTATAGAAATAGCAAGATCATGGTCATATGTTCCCCATCGTAAGACAAACAAATGGAAACAAAGACCCGAACAAGAAATTCTTCGTATTATACCACGTTATTCCTCAATACCATCAATCACCGACTCTTCTTATGCTGACTTCTGTAGAGTTGAACTTATGCTTTATAAACCATTTCGCCATATCGCGAGTGACATAGGAAATTTTGCTGAAGAATTTATCAGAAATTGGCAAGCATTTCGTCCATTCTACAAACCGTGGCATCAACACCAGACACTATCTGATATTGATCCTCCTGCAAATGATAGCACAACTACTCAATAATTCCATCCTCCAGAAACCATGGACCTAAACGAATGGGAATTACTCTCTCAGTTGTACCCTACAGACGAACTGCTCATAAATGACATTCAAATGCTTGGTCTTCGTGGTTTTGATGACAACCATAACTGGAATGATACAACTATTCCATTGCATCTCCAAGAAATAGGCGCACATTTCATTGAGAATAATCGCTTTGTCCATCACATTATTCAAAAAAATACAGATACTCTAATGTGCCTTAGCTCATTATCTTCAATGCAAAAAAAGCTCTAGATATTATTCGTGCTCACTCCAGTAAGAAGGATATCTTACCTGCTCTGTGAATGATAATACAAGGCACTGCTGGAACTGGGAAATCCCTTCTTATAAATTGCATCAGAGAAATGCTCATAACACTTGCTGGCTCAAAACCTTCACCAATCATGCTCCTAGCCCCTACAAGTGTTGCAACATTCAACATACAAGCATCAACAATCCATTCCGCTCTCCACCTTCCAATAAAAGATCTTACACCATTAGAAGGCCATGCTCTTGCAAAATTTCGAGAAGAACTTAAGCATATTAGGTACATACTAATCGATGAAATGAGCTTCATTGGACCTAAGCTTCTTCACCAGGTTGATGAACGGCTTCGTGAGGCATTTCCATTAAAGAGAAACTTACCATTCGACGATTGTTTGATTATATTAGTTGGTGATCTCGGCCAATTACCACTCGTCCAAGACATACCACTATATGCAGGGACAAGTCATGGAACTGCATTGTGGAACACATTCACAACAGTCATCACATTGGACAAAATATTTCATCAACAAGGTCAAAGCAGTGCTCAAGTTATTTTCAGAAACGTCCTCCAAAACATTAGAAATGCAAATCCAACAATTAAGGACTACAACATCCTTATGACGCGAACAAACTCTTTCTTGTCTGAAGATGAAATACAATCTTTCCATGATTCTATACATCTATTTCCAACAAACGCTCAAACATTGGACCATAACAAGCAAATGATGAAATCTTTAAACACTCCAGTTTCAAGATCAATCGCAGAAGACGACACCACATATTCTACATTCTCTTCAGACGAAGAGCAACTAGAGCGAATTGTCTACCTTTGCAAAGGGAAAAAAGTAATGTTGACTTCGAACCTTTGGGTTTCAGCAGGGCTTGTTAATGGTTCCCTCGGGGAAATCATATCCATATTCTATAAAGAATCAACTTCACCTCCACAACTTCCAACATTTGTAGTAGTTAAATTTCCAAAATACATCGGGCCTGCTTGGGATGAAACAACTCCCACTCACTTTCCGATTCCAGCAATAAAAAGAAACGATCGTACGCAAATTCCACTAAAAATGGCTTGGGCTTTAACTATACATAAATCTCAAGGTATGACTCTGCCACAAGCAACGATAGACATTGGAAAAACTGAACGACAAGGGCTCACGTTCACAACAATTTCAAGAGTCCCTTCACTACAGAATCTCTGAATTTGCCCTGCATTTAGTTTTGACCGTTTCATGAAAATGAAAGACAACAAAAATATTGCTTGCAGAAAACAAGCAGAAGAATGTCTACGTTCAATGTCTCCTACAGACGGCCAACTCCATTCCATATGTTAACATCTCCAAAAGGTTTCCACATATCATCAACTCCATATTTTTTTCATCGCGTATCATTTCTACCTATTTTTTTTTTTTTTTTTAAATGTAACGGATATGATTTTATTATGTTAGAAAGGTTATGGGTCTTTGCCGAGGCAGCCCCTTTTACAAAGCAGAGATCTATCTACTGCATCTAAAAGTCAATAAGTACTTTCAAGGCATTTGGACAGTGCTTATATTGTTTACAATGATCTGCCCTTTCATGAGCGAGCTGCCTTTGTTTGCCATCTCATCTACTTCGTTGTTTGACGTTCTCAAAATGTGATGAAGTTTACACTTGTCAAAGTCACGAAGGACTCTCTTCAATCTGTCCAAAGTTTTGTTGAGGTTGGCATTGCTGAACGGAGTCTCCGTGTTTATATTTTTTATTATCAGTTTTGAATCACCGAAGACTTGGAGCACTTTGATTCCCTTATCTCTTGCGATAAGACAAGCTTTTAGGAGCCCAAGGATCTCTGCGTGATTGTTGGATTTCTTGCCAAGTCCCCAACAGAACCAATCTTTGGAAGACCCACCGGGAGAGTAAATAAATCCACCCGCACCAGCAGCACCGGGGTTCCCCTTGGACGCCCCGTCGAAAAAGATAGTGGAAATGTTTTGGGACCTCCACCAATTTTGAAAAAAATCATCCTCATCTCTTATGCGCCATTCAGGATTGTCACCTTGTGGGGGTTGAAGGTACTTACGTGGATGGGTCGCAAGCATACCAAGCCAGCGCTTTTCTTCGGGCAGTAGCAAATGATCTTCTTTAAAATACTGAAATTGGGCCGCTTCCAGGAGGAAGGACTTAGCTTTTGCAGCAACCTGCAGAGGGGTATATAACAGCTCTTTAAAAATCCTCTGATTGTGGGCCAACCAGATCTGCCAGCATACATATTTGGGGAGCGTTATCCAGATTCTACGCCAGAAAGATTTGGAAGGGATTCGATGGGGATAGTATTGACTCCAAGAGGCAAAGAGGTCTGCTACTGAGTTCTGCAAGGGGGCTGGAATCTGCAAGTCCTGTAGAGTGAGAACCCAAACCTCTTCAGCAAATCTGCACTCCATGAAAAGATGCTGGGCTGTTTCGAAGTTGTTACAACATAACACACATCTGTGAGGCCCGGCTATTTTCCTTTTTTCCAGATTATCTCCCGTAAGCTACTTGTTATGGACCAAGGTCCAGAAGAAGAAGTTTACTTTTGGAAGGGAAAGCGGATCCCACACATTCTTCCAAAACTCCTTAGTTTGACTACTATTCCTAATGACCTGTAAAGCATTATACCCAGCTGCGGTGGTATAAACTCCAGACTGTCCCCAGCCCCAGCTGTCTTTTTTGGATCTGCAAACAGGTGCAGCATCATCCAACAGTTCGACTAGCAGTGCTTGTTGATGAGAAAACCGTGCTGGCACTCTATGGAAATCCCATCCATTCCAGTCTCCACGCTGGTCCCAGGTCGAGATGTCATACAGTCTGTTTACACCTGCGCGCTCCAGCCAATTCCTGAGGTCTGCAATGTCATCCATCTGAGCAAGTGGATCACTTCCCATTATATTGTCAAGCCATAAATGCATACGCTTTCCGTTCCCTGGAATCCTGTAGATTAATTTTTTGAAAAAGTTGTTGCTTTTACAACATAATTTCCAGACCAGCGTGCTATTGGGTGCACTTGCTGTCTGTAGGTTGGAGAGCGCGTTATTGGGACCATACTTTGAGCGCAGGGTAACACTGATTGGATGAGAGGGCTCGTTGAACAGCTTCCACAAAATCTTTCCTCCCAAAGCAAGATTGACAAGCGTGGGATCTCTAATTCGCAGGCCGCCTTTAGACAATGGCTTTTTGACCACATCCCAGTTAACCAGATGCATTTTTCTCTCGTTGCCTTTCCCTCCCTGCCAAAGAAAATCTCTGAGCAACTTGGAGATCTGCTCCATCACATTTCTTGGTGCAAGGAGGAAAGCTGCCTGGAAGATTGGGAGTGCAGACAACACAATTTTAATTAAGATTACTTTACCTCCCTTAGTTAGCCAGTTTCCTCCCCACGCAGCAATTTTGGATTTAATTTTTGAGATTATGTCACTCCATAACGATCTCTTGTTAACTCCAGAAGTTATGGGAAGACCAAGATATTTAAACCTGTCCCAGTTTGCCTGACCTTTAAACCCAAGAAGAGCAGAGATTGCAGTGAGTTCATTTTGGTCTATGTTCCAGCTATATATTTCGCTCTTACTCTCGTTAACCAAGGCACCTGAAACTCTGCAGTACTTTCTGAGGACTGAGTCGAAAGCTCTGGTTATTCTGATGGAGGCTCCTCCGAGTAGGAGAGAATCGTCAACAAAGAGAGCATGGTTCAATGGTTCGGCTCCATTAGAAGGTTTGAGGCCCGGAATATGACCTGCTATTCTTTCAGCAGTAAGCTTACGACTGAGGGAATCTGCCATTATGATATACAGGAAGGGGGAGAGTGGGAAACCCTGCGTGATACCTCTCTGAGCTTGGAAGAAGTTAGCGGGTCTGCCATTAACTAACGGAGCAATCCAAGGACTATCAATGCAGGCTTTTATTAAATGGACAAAATGTATCGAAAAACCAAAGGAGAGCAGGACCTTAGATAGGAAATTATGATTAACTCTATCAAAGGCGTTTGCCATATCTAGTTTAATCAACATGCCTTTCTCCTTTCGTTGCTTACTTGAGTGTATTGTCTCCTGAACTTGGATCACGTTGTCCAGAATATGCCTACCCTCCACAAAGCCACCTTGATAGCTGGAGATCAGTTTTTTTAACAATGGCTTGATCCAACTTGCCAGAAGTTTTGCCAGGATTTTATAAGAAGCATTGCACAGCGAGATGGGTCTAAATCTAGCAAAGGAGTCAGGATTGGTGTCCTTAGGAATTAAAGCCAGGTAAGTGGACTTGGTTCCTCCACCAATCTTGGCTTTCTACATGAATCCTCTTGTCATTTTAAGCAGATCTGCCTTGATAATGTGCCAGCAGGATTTGTAGAAGTGGATTGTGAACCCATCCGGCCCAGGAGCCTTATCTGATTCCATGGACCAAATAACTTTTATGATTTCCTCCTCAGTAATGGGTCTGCAGAGGTTTAAGTTGTCTTCGGGACTGATAAGGGAGGGAACACAGGAGAGAAAATCATCCACCTCCTCATCATTGCTTTGAGTTTCTTCTCTGAACAAGTTCCTGTAGTGGTTTTCAGCAGCGGCTTTAACTTGATTGAATCCTTTACATACTTGACCCTCAGCTGTTTTGATTTCTGCTATGTAGTTCTTTGACAGTCTAGCTCTATATTGCCGGTGGAAGAAGGGAGTGTTCCGGTCCCCGGCCTTCAACCAAAGGCTTCTGGATTTAAGCCTCCAGTATTCTTCTTCCTTACGAAAATATTGGTACGTTGCTCTTTGTGCTTTTACTTCCTCCTCGAGCAACTCAGATGTGATATCTCTGTTTTCCATATCTGTTTTCAGGTCTGATAAAGACTGCACAGCCTCCATTCTCTGATTGATGGGGTTGATGTCCGGTGTTTTTATCTAGTCCTTCAGAGCTTGCTTTGTAGCTTTCAGTTTTTGCTCCCATACGTAGCTAGAGGATCCCGAGATTGGTTTGGCCCATGCTGCCTTGACAGTCTCCATGAATCCATCTCTCTCGATCCAGAGTGGGTTGAATCGAAAAGGAAGCAGACCCAAGTATTCTTCATCTTCCAAATGGAGCTGGATGGGTTTATGGTCTGAGGAGAGCTTGGGAAAAATTTTGGTGGATATTTTCTTGTTCCTCATAATGGAACTTTGTACCAAGAAACGGTCTAATCGAGCAGAAATGTGCTCCGAACCAACCCGATTATTTGACCATGTGTAAATGCCACGAATGGGCCTAAAATCAAGAAGGTCCCAGAGCTGGGTGATCTCCTCAACCTTGGCCAACATAGGGTCTCTGGAGCTGTTTCCCCCCCTCTTTTCTTTTGCTTTCAAAACAATGTTCAGATCCCCGGCAAGAATGATGTTGCTGGGATTGGTCTGCTCAAGAAAGGCCACAAGTGTATCCCAGCATTCTCATTTTTCAGAATAAGTCACCGGAA